>JANIVT010000003.1:600000-941731 GCA_030555945.1 Gaillardinia entomophila | reverse complement strand
AATAATAGATGTATATATAATAGTTATTAAACATAATATATATACAAATGGAGTATATAATACTGCAGCATCAGATAATGTAGGTAATATTAATCTAATAATAGCAAATATAGCTAATTTTGGTCGGCAGACGGCTCCAGATTGATTTCGCACTCATGTGGCCGCGAAACCTGTCAAACTTTGACACATGCCACAAGGGTGGACATCAAGCCATGATCGCCACGGTCGGAAGTGCCACGAAACACGTGTGGTGGTGATGTCTCTGGTGTTTTCGCCACTGGCCCCAATACTGAAGCCATGTGCAAAGGCAGTTTTATCACATGAGCGCCTCCTTTTTAACGGCTGTCACAGTTGCGGCTAAAATTTCGATGAACGTGCAGCCACCCACCCAGCATGCGGCTTATCTTCACTTTCTTACACCCAGTAATTCATGTGTCACGATAACAGAGCTGGATTAGTTGTGTAAGCTGAGCATGCCTTTGCAATTTGTGGAAACCCAAGCCCTGGCCATACGGTGCACGGCCGGTGCCACACAGGTGCCGTGCCAGGCTTTAGACTTTTTGAGTTTTGCTTCCCCAACACGTCACCTACCCTGGCATGCATAACGGCAAATCAGCAGGAACCGGCGGGCCCAACCACGATCCAAGGATTGATCAACGAAGATGGGCTGTCCTGAAGAAGTGACTATACAGACTTAAGCTTCTTTGACAAGATGCACGTCGATTATAGCTGTTCTTAGAATCAACTGCACATTGCTTTCTGGTCCGTCAGTTGTTGTCCACCCTATGAATGTGCGGCGGTTGTTCATAATTATTTTTGCACCCTATGAGCAGCCTCCATGGACTGGGTTGGCATCCATGCCACAACCGACCACATGCTAATGAGTGTATAATCGACCACCACGACAAAGGTATAAAAGGAGAGTTTTGCCGTGCTTCATCATCATCATTATCAACATGCTCTTCTCCTCTAAGACTCTTATCAGCCTCTCCTTGTTCATTGCTCAAATTGCTGCGCTCTCTCTTCCAAGAAGTGAGCTCATCGAAAGAGACAACGGCAAGATTCTCAAGCTCGACTTTGACGTGCAAAAGAACTCCACGTTCTTGCCCATTATCAAATCCACCAACAAGCGTGACGACATTAAGCGTGACGATGTGCCAATCACTGCCAACAATGCCAAATACTCTTACCTTACTCCCATTGAAATTGGTTCTCAGAAGCAAACCGCCAACGTCATCATCGATACTGGTTCTTCGGACTTGTGGGTTTCCGGCACTTCAGCTAACGGAACCTTTGACCAAACGCAGTCAACTACTTTCAAGGACCTCAACGAGCTGTTTTTCATTGGTTATGTCAGCGGTCTTGCCCTTGGTACCTGGGGTACAGACAATGTGTTTGTTGGCACTGACAATACCGAGGTGACCGACTTCGAATTTGCAGTGGCCACCACCAAGTTCAACATCAAGCAGGACGGGGTCCTTGGTATTGGCTTCCAGTCCGACGAGTCCTCTTCCAGCAGTTACTCCAATTTGCCTGTTGCTCTCAAGGATCAGGGTCTCATTGGCAAGGTCGGCTATTCCTTGTACTTGAATGATGAGGACGCCACGTCTGGATCTATTCTCTTTGGTGGTATCGACAAGGCCAAGTTCACTGGCGACCTTGCTACCGTGCCCATCACCAGCGACAAAAAATTGCTGGTGACCGTGAGCGGCCTTACCATCAACGGCCAAACCGACTCCACCTCGTGGGATGGTGTTTTGGACTCCGGTACCACCATCACCTACCTTCCAGATGCCCAGTACAACTTCGTCAAAGAACAATTTGGTGACGACTACTCGGCCACTCAGCCCGACAAGTATTTGGAATACTCGATTGGTTCCACAACCATCAAGGTTCCCTACAGCGACTTGGTATACCAAGACACTAAAGGCTGGCACTTCGCCATCGGCAAATCCAGCGACACCCAGCAAATCGTTCTCTTGGGTGACAATTTCTTGAGACACGCCTACGTGGTGTACGACCTCGAGGACAAGGAGATCTCTTTGGCCCAGGTCAAATACACCACCGACTCCGACATTGTTGCTCTTTGAACGAGTCAGTTTGCTCAGTCGCAGGCGACTTTGATATATGTTTTGTTCGGTGCCTATTGTAGCTAGAGCGCATTTGCAAGAGCGTTGGTGGTTGCGGCAAACTCCAATCTCTGATCAACCCAAAAAAAGTGAGTGACGGCAACTGGTCCCTCGCTGTCCACGTTTCTCAAATAAAAAGTGTTGCAGTGTCGTGTTGATTCGCAGGGATGTAGTCCCGAATGAAATCGTGCACTCAGCTATTCCTGTTGGCAAAAGGTGCTCGAAGTATAAGCCTTAGGTGTGGGTCGGGTCGAACAACTACCCGTAGAGCTTTCGAGACTGTAAATGTGTCACTTTTGCTGGAAGCATGCGGACTCCTTGATGATTAAGTTTTATTGGACGCTCTTGAACAGATTAGTATCTCCTCAAGTACGACAATTGGAAAAAGTTCGGGTTCAACTCAGAGTACTGAGTTTGTTGCATTTCGCACTTATTTTGCATCTTTTTACGAATTTGCACCTCGCCATTTCGTATTGTGATCACCATATACTTTCAAGTTTGTGCAACGACAATACATCCAGTTCGTTTGCCTGGAAGGCACATCAGCTATCATAGTACTAAACCTAACCACGTAGCTCGATTCGAGTTTCTCGACATTGACATCACTTTCAGCCCCTCTTCTGGTGATCATTCATATAGTAACCTCAGACCAAGATCAGAATCAGAAGACTGAAAATGCCACACATCACAACAGTGATTTTGTCAAGATGAAGTCAGAGTCTCTGATTGTTGGATGTTTGATCAACTTACCCACACAGAAAGCAACGAGGAATATCGCGTTTGCAGTCTAGTTTTCAGCCATACCAAGTACATAACATGCATATGAGTTCAAAAGGGGCCAAGACCCTTGAAAAAAATGACTGCAACTTGAACCTTCAGCTTTGAGTCGAAAGCCAACATTCACCGAACAGTTATGGTGACGACGACACACGAAGTAGCCCAAGACATCCGAACGAAATGAAAAGCAGTAGCGCAAAGAGAATAAACCCACCAACTTCACCGCTCCGCCAGACATTCCCATGAGAGCAGGTCTATCAGCGAAGATCGTACTCAAGGAGCATGGTGGAAAATCTGGCCATACGCCACTGGGAAGTTGCTGGTAAGTGAGAATGCAACAAAGAGTCAGACCTTCATGTCTGTAAATGCCTCCTTTCTAATATTTTACTTCGTCATTGGCCTGGAAATCTTCATATTCATTTGCATATCAGCTCACCAAAGTCAGAGTACATACACCAAATCAGTTAGCTGCTGGAGTCAAATAAAGGTGAGCAACGGATAACAAATGCTTGAACCGAGCCAGGCGGTCAATCTGTGTTTCAGTTTCAGCATAACAATAGTTAGAATTTGACAAAGGCGTATACACTGACAACCAATCAAGCGCTGAAGAGAGAGTCACAGAGAAAGTGTGGGACGAATTAGTAATCGCTGGACTTATCGATAGGCATTCCTTCCAATAAAAGTTGCGAAACGCGACACCGACTAATCAGTGTTGTATTACGACCGCTGCCACACTTTTTGCGGGCTGTCAGAAAATAAAAGGCTGCTAAAAGTTACACCAGATCTGTCAAAAGATTCATGTCGGATAAACAGAACATCGAAACTACCATTAATAAGATCATTGATGAGCCTCTGATCTATCGCAAGGCTCTCAGCAAGGTAGACTGGCGTATCGTCATTCCCTACTCTCTTGCATACATTTGTACTAACATCAACAAGAGTAATATCTCCAACGTGGCTATCGTCAATTTGGAAGATGGACATGGTATCAAGAAACAGCTTGGTCTTTCTTCAGCCGAATGGGCGTGGTGCCTCACGTCATTCTACTACCCATTCCTCTTTTGCGAGCCTTTGTTCACGTTGCTCTTGAAGAAATTCACTCCCCGGGCTTGGATGTCTCGTATCATGTTAACCTGGGGGGTAATCTCAATGCTCCAGCTGACGGCTGAGAGCTTCTCTGGATTGGTGGCTGCAAGATTTTTCCTTGGATTGGCTGAGTCGTCGTTCTACACTTCGGTGCTCTACCATTTCTCATTTTGGGTCAAGCCTACCGATCTTCCTTCACGTTTGGGATTTTTCTACTCGTGTGGAATGGTGAGCGGTGCCTTTAGTGGTCTTTTGGCTTACGGTATTTCCCATATGGATGGGAAGGGCGGCCTCTTTGGGTACCAGTGGGTTTTCATCTTCGAAGGCATTCCCACTGTACTTATTGGCCTCGGATACATGACATTTTTCCTTCCCAATTACATCGAGACTTCTCTGTTTCTCACCGAAGATGAGAAATCAGTATTGAAGGGTAAATTGCCCAGTTCAGCACCCAAAAAAGCTGACAAAACCTTTTCGAAAACGGACATGAAAGCCCTCATAAAACAGCCCACATTCTACACGTACTCATTCATCTGGCTATTCCAGGGTCTTGGTGGTTGGGGTATCTCGCATGTACTTCCTACTGTCATCTATGAACTTGGCTTTACCGACACAGCGAAGACCCAACTTATGTCAATGCCGGCTTCCTTGACTGGATTCGTTCTTCTCAATTTGATGGCCAATCTCATCCAACGCAGAATTGTTCGTGCATTCCCTGTTGCGACCACGCTCCTGTTTCTACAAATTGTGTGCTACATTGTCCTCCTCACGTCCAAAAACGCGTTGAGTAAATATTTTATGCTCATTTTTGCAACCGCCATTTCCAATTCGCTTTATCCCATTCTTTGGCCAGACAGAATTCGTGTGGCTAAAGGTGCTAGCGCTGGGACAGGGTTTGCAATCGGTTTCACGAATGCTCTCACCACCCTAAGTGGCATTGTTGGAGGGTTCATTTATCAGTCAAAGTTCGGACCAGTGTATCGGGTTTCGTATCTCGTTTCCATTCTGTTTTGTGCTCTCTCTTTTATCAACATTGTTTTGACATGGTGGTTGGTGAAACGTGAAGGCTTGTTGAATACTGAGGGTGCTTATGCAGAGGGGACAGAGCTCAACAGTATCGAACCCCCATCCCAAATCGTTGCGGTGACTAAATGATTCACCTCTCATCATGAGGAAGTAACATGACTCACTTTAGTTGCCTTGTTGAGATGGGAAGAATGAGATGGTAAGTATTTACATCGCGGCCGATCATGTCGAGTTAACTCAAACGCGGTATAGACTGCCGGCATACTATTGAACGACTCTATGTTCACTGATGTACGAGTTAGGTGATCAAACTGAGTAGTAGATGTTCATAAGAATACGCCATCTGAACTGTGGTCGGTGGAAGTGTCAACATGCACATGACGAAGCGTGAATTCCTGCATACTGTGTACGTGAAAGCCGTGTGACACTTGTGATTTACGAGTAAATAATAAGTGAAAAAATAAATACGCCCCGAACTTGGCATGTATAAGACAGGCGAAAGCTGCTAATTTTATTTCTGGTCTCGCTTTCATGTCCGACAGTGAGGAAAAGCGCTCCGATGAGCTGACATCTTCCCAAACACCCCATCAGCAAAAGTATGCCCGGTCTCTTGGTGTTCGAAAGATCGAGCTTGTGTTTGCTCAATGCAAAGCATGGTACATCTGGCCACTTCTATTCTTGAACATCCTCCTGATCACATACGTCTGTGACCTTAATTTGAGAGTGCGGACACAGAGTTTGTTATATGCTTCCATTTCACCCCAATTTTCCAATTATGGTCTGCTGATAGCTGTCGCTGCCACCAATTTGGTTATCGGAGTTGTATCCCCACCTTTGTATGCCAAATTGTCAGATCAGTATGGTCGTTTGAATCTACTCATCTTTGCCATCATACTATACGTTGTGGGAACAGTTACTGTGTCCCAAGCCCTAAATGCCGAGACTATATACGCTGGTGATATAGTTTACCGCTTTGGCCACGCAGGTTTGATGTCTATACTTCAGTTCATCATCGCTGATTTCTCAAATTTGGATTGGAGACTTCTCTGCTTCTCCATTACTACGATCCCCTCCATCATCAACCCGTGGATTACTGACCGGGTTTTCTGGCAAACCTATAGGTCTGGTTGGTCGTTCACGATATGGATCTTTGCCATCATCATCCCATGCTCGTGTATCCCTCTCACCTGCTTCCTCGTTTACATGATCATCAAAGCTAGAAAAAGCGATGATTGGATTCAACTCGTGGACCAGGGAGCCGCAGCGAAGCAAAAAGTCTGGGTTTCACTCAAGGATAACTTGTTTGTTCGTTTTTTCTGGAAAGTCGACCTCGTTGGAATTATTCTTATCATGGGTATCTTTGGGTTGATTACTGTGTCATTGAGCAATGGTATCTTCAATTGGGAATCTGCATCCTCCGCATCAAGGAATTACTATTCCGACACATACGGCAATATCGATTACAGTTGGGCCTCAGTATCTACCATTGTTCCATTAGTAATTGGAGTCGTGCTTATACCTGTCTTTGTTTTGTGGGAGAAGCTCTGGGCACGCTTTCCTGCAGTTCCATTCCCCTTGATGACTGATCGTGGAGTTTGGAGTGCTATCCTCGTCGGTTTACTTTTGACAGTGGTCTCGAACGTACCTCGTTTCTATCTAGAGGTTCTTTTAAACGGTTTGTTCTGGAGAGAAAGCGAATCCGTTATAAGGGTAGTCTCGAGCTACGATGTTGCTTTGAGCATAACCTCTCTCCTTCTCGGCCTTTTGACTGTTTTCGTCAAGCGTCTAAAGTCTTTGATTCTTTTTGGTGTTTGCTTGATGATCGTTGCTCAAGGCATATACTTACATTTCGCAAGTGATATCAAACATGCGCAGTCGAATCAGTTCATACGTGAAGCCATTGGCTCAATATGTTTCATGGGGTTCAGTGCAGGATTCATCGTTTATCCCACTCAAGTCTCTCTTACATCCGTCACCGCGCACGAATTCATGACCATGGCTATGGCCTTATACATGTCAACTCTCGAGTTCGGCTACTGGCTTGCCTATTCCGTGGCCTCCAGTGTTTGGATTAATAACGCGTACGATTATATCGTTGAGGAGTTTTCAAAAGTGGGCCTTGACCAAGAGGATTTCATTGAAGCTTATTGGGATGGTTCTATCATTTCATGGGGCGATGACACCGACTCACCTGAAATAATTGCCATGGCAAATGTTTCTGCCAGATATCAGCAAGCTATAAGTGTTGTTGCTATAACATTATGTGTGCCTCTCCTTGTGGCTACTTTGTTCCTCAGAGACCACCACCTTGACAAAGTTCAATCTTTTGAGCTCAAGGATATTGAGGACAACTTTGAGAACGACGGCACGGTGGTGACTCACACCAACGACGACGACAGAGTGGTACAAGGAGTCAGGAAGGTTATTGGCAAGAACAATTGATGATACCAGTAATTGTGGCATCAAACTCAACACTTTCATAACTGGATTTTTAAAACTCATTAGTATTCGTGTGGAAGAACAGTAGTTTGCCTATGCGTTTCGAACATTTGCAGCCGTGTGCGAAACCGTGTGTGAATTTTATGGTTGTGTCTCTCTCATTGCTGGCTGTCCTTGTAATCTTGATATGATGGATAGAACGAACGTCTTTTTGGGTATACACTAACTAGACTCAACAGAACAATTTTAACATTGCTCGATCCACTTGGTGGTTCTTTGCACAACGGTGACGTAAGCACCTCCGGTGTAAGGCTTGGTGATGGTCTCAACCGAGTCACCGTGCCCATTGTCTGGCACCACAGTGGGGAAGGTGGTGGTGGCAGGGCTAGTCTTGGAGGTGGTCTTCTCTTCAGCGGTAGTAGTAGTTCCAGTCTTGGTAGCAGAACGCGTGGAGGTCGTGGAAGTGCTAGAGGAAGACGAAGAAGACGACGAGGAAGAGCTGGACTTGACACATGACTCACTCGAGAGATATTCCTTGAGCTCGTCGGCGTAGTTGCCGTCAGGGTTGGAGAAGGCAGATGAAGCATCCCAAATCGAGAAACCACCGAAGTTGGCGTCACACAAAATCTTCTCACCGACCACATCCTTGACAGTGTCAGCATCGACGTAACCGGAACCAGCAGAGGAGGATGCACCAGGTAAACCAACAAAGAGTTGGATTCTGGAGTTAGGGGCGGTCTCTGTAGCAAACTCAACCCAGGTGTCCCAGTTGAAGTCACCATCCAAGTTACAGTAGTTGTTGTAGAATTGGATGAAGGCATAGTCAAGACTCACCTCAGAGAGAAGAGCACCGACAGCGGAGTCCGGGTATGGACATTGAGGTGAGGCGGAAAGGTAGTACTGTCTCGAGACATCATCGAGGAACTTGCTTCTAAGGGCATTTCCAAGCTCAACGACTCCAGTCAGGTCTTGCTCGAAGTCAATGTCGAAACCGTCAACAACAGCGTCGTCGAAAGGACGCTCGTCATCACTACCTCCACCAAATTTGTTCCACAAAGTCTCGGCGAAGTCAGCACCAGCACCATCAGCACTCAAGTCAATGCTGCTTGCAGCACCTCCCAACGACAAAAAGACCTTCTTGCCTTGATCTTGACAAGTCTTAATGTCTTCAGCAACCTGTGGGCAGTGAAGCAAACCATTGTCGAAAGTGGTTCCACAAGCATTGGCCAAGTTCAACGCAAGGTCGGGGTAGCCAACGACGAATGACACAATGACAATGTCGACACTGTCGGAAGCACAATACGAAGCCAAAGATTCTTGACTACCGTAAGAGTTTTGGCCCCAGTAGACTGCAACATCTTTGGCCATGGCCTGAACGAGAAGAGAAGCAAGAACGACAAGCCACATAACGAATGAATAAAGGTGGGTATAGGTTGTCGAAAATAATAAATCGCTCAAGAGCGGACTACAAAGCTTTTAAGTGGGCCGCTCGTATACCCGTGGCTTCCATGTTGCATTTGAAGGATGTTTTTGTAGCGAAAAATAATAATCGCGAAAAATTTGCTGCCATGCATTGGTGGACCATAAACATCCCAAAGTGGCCAGCGTTCGCGTGAGACCACTAATTCGAGCCCCGAGGCGTGGGGTTCGATGATGGCAACGAAATTTCCACTACTGAACCTGGTATTTGGTTGACGGACTGTTTGGATCGAGCCCATGACAAAATAAGCCCACTTTTCTCGTCATGAAGATAATTGTGAAAGCCCCCTTTATGAAGCGAGGCTTAAATATTGACAGGCCTTTTGAAGAGTAATGCGCTTCCCTGCCGAATTAGTGCGTGAGAGAATAGGAATGGTATGTGGGGAAAACGTAAACGAACCTTCGCGCATATTCATCCCCCAATTGGTGTCTTTGTGATCCGGATATCGACGTGACCAGAAAATATAGACATGACTGCACTAGTCATTGGCTGGACTTACGACAACTTTCCCAAACTGGTAAACCAGGGTAGGTCCCCCAAAACAAGTGGTCTCGGTTCTTCATGAACCTGCTCACTCTCGAGGATCTATCATGTTTGACTCATCCCATACTAGATGTAAGCTCTTTCGAGTAAGTTCACAATCAGATTTGTCGAGAAGTTTCTGATGATTTTGCCCGTCCCGCTTAAAGCAATTTTCGTCGACCCCCGATCAAGAAGTCTGATAGAAAATAAATTTCTACGAGGCAATTTGTCCAGCCATGGGGGCGCGACGCCTCAAAAATGACAGCATTTCCGAGGCTAATCTCGACCATCTATCTTGTGAAGTACGTCCACAAGATGTAAGGATTTACAGTGAAGCGATCCTGTTGGCTAGTCATGAAGATACTTAGTGGCGTCTGAGAGGCAATCGACCACTTTCTCGTTGGTGATAATATTGAATCTCAGATCAACCTAATTCTGGTTACTCACGCTCGGCAAAAACATAAATTTCGTTGACATTTTGTTAATTCACTAATTTGGTGGCAAAATCAACACAATCGCATAAGTCACAGAATGGCCAGCCTATCTTTTGACGGTACGAAACTGATTGGAGGCTGGGTTTTAATATGTAAAGATCACATTGAGCCAATCATGAGACGAACGGGGGCACATAACATAGCTGTACTCTAGTTTTGGTGCATGAGCGTCGAGCAACACAGGTTGTAATTGAGAGCACCGCCTTCTTGCATGCTCGATGAATTTGTCTATACCAACGTAGCATGCTTTTTTGAGGGTCATGTACATCAAGGAGTGCTCCTCATGGACGAAGGTGACGTAGTCACTCATGGTTCGCTCGCTAAAACCAATTATTGTAAGGTATTCGAGTTGAGTAGGTATAGCGAGGCGTGAAGCCAATGACCAATGACATCTTGTAGCCTCAAGATGACACAGCTGCAAGTGAGTAAGTGTAGAAAACGCCTCGCCATCGCGTAGGCGAATCTCCCCGGCGTCCACGTGAAGATGAGTCAATCCTTTCGGAAGTCGACTGAATCGAATGTCCACGCTCTGAAGCCGAAGATGTAATTTGCGTAAGGGTGAGTCCTCGAGCTGATTGAGGATCAGACCATCACAGGAAAGAGAAGGAATCAGAATTGACAAGTCGACCAAGTTTGTCACCAGCAAGACTCCTGGGGTCAAGTACCACGGACAGGCCAACTCCTCAGCGTTACTTTCAACAGTGAGTTTCTGTACGTGAGGAAGACACCCAATGGACAGCTGGGGTAAGGACGAAGCTTTGAGCTCGAGGGATATCACTCTCTCGGGAAGCTTGACATCAAACCCGAGACTTCCCTTTAACGCAAAATGCACGTTGAGATGGTTAATCGAACATGAAGAGAGGTCCAAACTGTCAAAAACCACATCAAAAGCACCCAAACTTTCCAAAGTCTCCGGTACAGCCACGAGACGAGAGATTTGTGTTCTTGAGATATCTAGACGTCGCAAGTGCGTGTTGGCAGTGAGGTCTAGCTCACGTAGTGGGTTGGACCAAACCTCCAAGGACCGAAGCTCGTGCAAATGCAGAACATTGATGGCATCAAGTTGGCAGTCAGCAGTTCGAAGGGATATCAACGAGGCTGGTAGCGGTAAATCTTGCACTCCTTCGCAGGCAATGAGACTCAAGTGAGTTAAGGCAGGTGATGTAGTTGTCTGAAGACTTGCACCGAACACAGACAATCGCTTGAGTTTGGGCCATTGATCCAAGTGATTTTGACTAATTATAGTTCCTCTTGCCAATGATAAATCAAGTTCAACGAAGGTGCCTCTGAAGATGGGTAGACTGGCGAGTCCGTCAAAACACCACGAAGGACCGAGACGAACAGTATCCGCATCAAAGATTGAGTTGTTTGTCCAGAAAGGGCGACTGCAATCCACAGTATGCAAATTTGAGTAAGGAAATTCCATTCTGGTCACAACATTATTCTTTAAGTGGACGTGCTCAATGGTTTGAGGTAACTGAAGACTTATCACACACTCCGATTCTGACGCAAGAGTTACCTTTCGGCAGTTGGCCGACCTGAGATCAACTGACGACGGAATTCTGTGGAAGCCAAGATCCAACTCATCCACCGCGCTGAATTGTGGACAGGTCTCTGCATCAAACAGTATGATTCGAAGAGTCTTGCGTGGCCGGAGTTTTGGGACGTCATACTGAGTAGCGCAGCTGAGCTCTAGATGATCCATTTCGACATCCAGAAGATCCGGAGCTACTCTCAGATAAATTTTCAAAGTGGTGAACCTTCGTCGAACGGACGTGATACGAGATAAGGTAGCCTGAATCTCATCGGGACTTGGCTCCAAAATTTCACACGAGATGTCCTTTGCAGTTTCGACGGTATTCGGGTACTTTTTACGGAGTGTGAGTAATTGTGACCCTCGCTTCAAGTAAAGGTGACGGGGGCTGAAGGATGGGTGCTGCGTCACGAATAGCTCGAACTCATCAAGATTGATGAAACAAATCACACTGCCGTCGACGTACCAGACGCGTTGTCTTTCGAAACGATCTCGATTAGAAAACAGCAATATATGGGCTTCCGGGTAGTGGGATAGAACCAACGGCTCAAGAACATCAATTCGAACAAGTCGACGTATTTCAGCAGTCTCGCAGAAGTCAAGGACTCGGTGAATGAGCTCGGGCGGAAGAGGGAACATTGGTGAAGATGGAAGATTGAGGGCCATCAGGGTTGCATGATAAGGAAACTTGTGGCTGCGAAAGCTGACATAAGCGACCCTACGAGATGAGAAGACGAAAACGTACGAAGTATATATAATTCATGCATCTTCTTCGTCGGTTTCCATTTCCAGGTCCACGCCGATGACGTTCTTATCGGCAGCCAAAGTTTGAGCAAACTTACTCTTGGCTCTGATCCAGGGACCCTTCCAGTAGAAGATGTAGATAGGGATGGCCACAAGTAGAGCCAAGCATCCGAGAAGTGTGCTTGCCCACTGAAGATGAAATCTCCCACCAATATTGGTGTACATTGGCGTGGCGTACATGGCCGAGATACCAGCAAGGAAATCTCGAGCAAACCCGTTGCCTCCTGTGGCAGATGCAGAATAAGGCCCGTAGGCAGCCACCATGTAATCGATGGTGGACATGTAGATGCTGAAGTTGGCAATAGCGATAAGACAGGTGAAGATCATTGGGGCTATCCAATGGGTATAATCCGGACCAAGAGAAGTCCACGCAAAGCCAAAGAGACCGATTGCTTCAAGAGGTGCGATGAAAAGGAGAAGCAAAAGTCTCCGTTCAGCAAGTCGAGCGGCATCACCTTCCTTGCGTTGAATCTGCCGTTGGCGCCAGACATCAGGAAGGTGGATTCCGTAAGCGATGAGGTAGCCAATGATGACGGGCACGAACGTGGTGCCCATGGCCGGAGTAGAAAAATTCCACTGTTGGTAGACAAGAGTAAACGACTCCATACAAATGAAGATCAAAGCGTCTGAAAACCCGGACAAAAGCGAGAGACAGAGCACGATGGGCTCCCGCAAAAACATCTCAAAAGGACGAATCCAAATCTTGAGCACTTTGCCTGGTGTAAGACCTCTGCCATTGACCTCGTTGGGACCATAGATGTCTGGGTCTTCACCAGATTCACGACGACGACGGGCCTCTCTATCAGTCAAGATGGTGGAGCGTGTCTCGCTAACAAGAAAGAAATGGGCTATCTGAACAACACCACCAAAGATGAGTTGTATCCAGAAATTCCACCTGAACGAGAGGTACTGTTGCATCAATCCCGAAAAAAGAGGCCCGAGAGAAGAGCCACCGACACTCAGTAGCACCACGTAGGCCACTGCGAAGCCCTGATCATTGGCCTCCCACATATCAGCGGTCATACCCAAAGTTACCGAGCCACCCGCCGAGCTCAAGCCTCCCAAGAAGCGAGCAAGCAAAATGGCAGCAAAATTAGGCGCCAAACCTCCTAGGATCTGCCATACGTTAACGAAAAACAAACTCAACTGCATGATGGGCCACCGGCCATACTCCTCACTCCAGGGAGCCCATAACTCACATCCAAATGCATAGGCAACAAGAAAGATCATTTGCGAGGTCCGGGCCGCCTGCTCGGAGATGTGGAACTCCTCAGCAATGAGTGGTATGGCACCGGGGTAAACACTAGTGTTGAAGTTCATCGACACCTGAACCAAAAAGATCACCGTGAGGATGGTCCACTTTTTGGATCGCGGGAACGAGTAGCCAAGCTTATCATAGCATTCACGTTCTCTAAGTTCCCGTTTACCGGAAGGATGGCGCTTGCCTGGCTTTCGTTGGGTTTTTGCTCTTGGAAGTTGTGGCCGGTTCTGCTCAACCTGAGCAACCGCCGGCTTCTCTTCGAGGTTGGTATCTGTCGAAGAGGAACTCATTAGATTTTCTCCGGGGCCATCTTGGCCTTATAAAGAGTTGCTGCCAAAAATGCGCCGTGCATTTTTTTTGGTTGCTTTCGCCGCCATGACACATGAGACTCCCGAGGTTTTTCCGGGTGGGGCGGGCGAAGTATGACAAATTTTGCAGAAGATTTTGAGCACCAAGACTGAGACATTTCTTACTGGGTGTGTCTGGCTTAGATGTATACATCATGTGAATTTCCCTAATCTGTGTATTGCAGATTGTGAGATGCCGCACTGCGTCTCACTTTCATGTCTCACTTCTCTGATTACGTCAAGTATTACGATCTCGCCCCACACCCCGAGGGTGGCTTCTTCAAGCAAACGGGCGCCAGCACGCAAATCATCAATTCGTCCACAGGGCTCGATGTGCCGTTGTATACCAACATCCTCTTCGTGTTGGAGGACAAAAACCCGTCGAATTTTCACCAGATCCAGTCAAACGAGGTGTGGTACTTTCACGAGGGCTCCCCCCTCACCGTGCACTGCATTTACCCCGACACCGGTAAGTATGAGACGGTGTTGCTTGGCCACGACATCTCCAAGGGCCAGGTTCACCAGTACGAAGTGCCCGCGGGGGTCATCTTCGGGTCGTCGGTTGACTCGGGCTTTGCCTTGGTGAGCTGCATGGTCTCGCCCGGGTTCGACTTTCGTGAGTTCAAGCTCTTCGAGCGAAATGAACTACTTGAAGCGTACCCCCAGCATGAGAAGATCATCACCAAATTGACGCGGGAGCGCACCTAAAAATATGAGCTCCTTTGGCCTGCTACGGCTTGAAACGCTGCACCACGAAGTCCAGACCCAAAGTACCATTCCCGCAGAAGAGATCATTGACTCACTAGCTTCTGATCGCCACGATGAGGAGGACGATGTGGGCGCGTCCAACATCACAGATCAACCCACCCTCGAACAAACACAACGAGTATACTACACCCGTGGACTAGAAGAATTGGAGAGTCTCCAGCTTCTAGATCTACTGCCGCTTGCCAACTGGAAACTCTCTTCGTTCAAACAGGGATGTGGGTTGGCTCAGCTACGAGATGACTCCCCCGATACGCTCTGGCAGTCGGACGGATCCAACGGGTCCAGCAACGCCAACTCCGCCACTAACATGCACAACAACCAACTCAGCAACCCCCACTCGGTGACCATCCAGTTCTCGAAGAAGGTGTCGCTCGAACGCATCAGCATTTTCACCAACTATACCCTTGATGAATCGTACACGCCGTCACGTATCCGTATCATGGCGGGCTCATCGGCGTGGGACTTGAGCGAGGTGTGCACTGTCGAATTCAACAAGCCAATCGGGTGGCTGCACATCATATTCAACGGGATCAGGGACGACTGTGTGCTCAAGTGCTTTGTGGTTAAGTTGGTCATTTTGGCTAATCATCAAGACGGCAAAGACTCGCACATTCGGGCAATACGGTGTTTTGGCAAGAAGTCTGCTAAAACCAACAACATCCTGACCGCCATCAAGCACTCGTTCCTTCTGGACCTCGAGACCAACCTCAGCGGGTTCAGTACCCTGGGCATATCTCTCAACAACCGCAATCTCAGCATCGACGATGACGACGAGTCCAGCCGGGTGCTAGAAAATGTTCAAGAGGTTATTGGCTTCAACGGCTTCCAGTCACTCGAGCTCAAGTCGATTTCGTCTATTCGCTAGCTAGTCGATTTTTAGAGAAAAGTCTACGATGCCGGTTCCCTGATGGATCGACGATGTCGAGTAGATATCCACCTCGTTGGTCAAGTACCCGCTCAAGTTATCCAAGGTAAGACCGCCCGAGCACTCGAGCAAAAACGCCTTGTTGGAGCTCTTGTAGTGTTCCTTAAGGCTGGCCGCCACCTTGCGGAGCTCGTCGCCCTTGAAGTTGTCCAACATGATAACGTCGGCCCCAGCATCAATGGCCTCGCGAGCATCTTGCTCGGTACTCACTTCCACCTCGACCTTGACTGCAAAACCACACACACTGCGCGCGCTTTGCACGGCCTTGGTGATGGAACCGGTGGACTTGATATGGTTGTCTTTCAACATGACCATGGAGCTCAAGTCGTAGCGGTGGGCGTCAACTCCTCCCACCAACATTGAGTACTTTTCGAGCTGTCTCAAACCCGGGGTGGTCTTTCTGGTTCCAGCAATCAAGCCGGTGTAGCCCGAGTCGTCGGCCAACTTCTTGGTGATGTACGAGCGGGTGGCAATGCCAGAACCCCTGGCCAAGAGGTTGAGGGCGGTTCTCTCAGCGAGAAGAATCTTGTTGGCGGGGCCCTTAACCTTGGCCACGACAATCTTCCCATTGTTCTTGGCGAGTTCCTCGTTTGTAATGTATTGACCTTCTTGGTACTTCCACTCCACCTCTAGCTCACACTGTTCGAAAACCTCCGCAGCGAAGGGAACCCCACAAATCAAACCCTCCTGCTTCATGTAGAGACTGGCGGTCTCGGGCTTGTTGCCAACAACAAAGGCACCGTAGTCAAACGAAGGCACATCCTCAGAGAGGTATTCGGTGATTTGCTGTTTCCAGCGGCCGTTGACGGGAAGGAGGTTAGCGTAGGAAGAAGCCATGGTGAGGTGATTTCGCACTGGACGAATATTTCCCCGGGCGTCGGGTGGATGGAGCACCCCATCTTCGCACGGGCCCGATCCACCTGCCTAATCGGTGCGAAGAGTCCAAGTCAATGGCAGTCAAACCATGGAGCCAGCCAAAAGCATCCCTCCCAAAGAAGACATTGACGTCAGGGTCGAAAGTGCAATCGGTCATTGGCGGGGCCCAGACTTCGTGCAAGACGTGTGGGATGAGCTACTATGCACATGTTGATGCGGACCGAAAACTTCATCAGGCTCATCACGCCAAGTACACCAACGGCCCAAAGTGGACGGCTACAGCCAAGGTGGTGAAACAATTGGACGATATGGTTGTTGTGGAAGCCACCAAGAAGGACCGGGTCCGTGTAGAGGGACTTCTCGCCTTGGTGAATCAAGAACTCCAGGCCCCGAACATTCCTATCGATGACTTATCCAAAGCCTTCATCTGCGTCGCAAAAGGCAGGGCAGTCGGCTTTTGTGCCACAGAGGCCGTTCCCAAAGACCGCGGCCGGTGGATGATCCACAGAACCCAAACTACTCTTGAGCGGGTGAACCCAGCCATCACCATCGGTATCTCGCGCATCTGGGTGGCCTCCGCTCACCGAGGGAGAGGCATTGGCCTCTTGCTTCTAGAGGCTGTGCAGTACCATCTGGTCTACTGCATGGTGGTCTCAAAGAATGAAATTGCATTCAGTCAGCCTAGTGCTGCGGGAGCCAAATTGGCAGCCAAATTCAACGGCGTCACCCACAAGAACGGTGACGTTCTCATCCCAGTGTACATTGATGACTAACTTCATTGAATCACTCTCCGAACACGGACTGTCCCCCCACTACCCCCACCGCATTCTCCATGGCACTGTATACCGCCAGGGTAAGGCCACCACTCACCAACACCTTGAGCGCACGAGGAACGGCTCCGCTGTACATCTTGCGAGGGCCCTGCTCGACAAATAGCTTGAATGCTGTGTGGAGGGAGTCACGGTACACCAATTTACCGTTCTTGGATTGCATATGCGATTTAATCACGTCAATGGGCTGCGTTGTGGCAATGACTCCGATCGACAGGAGCACGTGCAACCCCATCAGCTGGACGGCGGTGTGCTTGTGCCCAAACCAGCTGGGGCTCGAGTCGTCGGTCTTATGGGGGTCGATCCACTGCCGCGTGGCATTATACGTGGACAACCAAACGAACGAGGTGGCTGTTTGTCGTACAAATGTGATGCATGTTCCTGCAGTAAAGGCCTGAAGACCACGAGCAGCGTACATCTCGCGAACAGTCCCAGAGAAGGTGGAAGAAGGTCTTTCGTTGAATTTGGCCCTCGCAACATCATTGGCACTGTGTTTCGAGGTGAACTTCAGCACGGGCTTGCCCTTAAGTTGGAGGTACGTGTCGTGCGTGAGGTATGCGTTGGTGGAGATATACTTGGGAGTGTGGGTATGGCCATGTTTCTTGTCGGCGTACAATCGCTTCTCGTTGGCCAACAACATGTTCTGGATCATTGTGATCTTCACATTCTCGAATGGAATCACCCACAAGGTCTCAATGAATGCACTCATGGCCCCCGCAATCACCAACCGCGGCGCACTGGTCTTCTGCTTGTTGCCCTTATTGTCATGGGTATCAATGGCCATGAATTTGGACAGCCAGTTGTACGACACCAAGCGGGCACTGTTCTTGAACATCAGGCCAACGACCAAGGCGCTGCCTCCTCTGTATACCTGAGCCAAGCTTCCCGAGAAAGCGTGCTGGAGCTTATACTTGCGAAGTCGGGCATCGTTGGTGAGTTGCTGCTGGGTTTTTAGCGAGTCGAGCGGGTACGTCAATGTGGCCACCGAGGCTGCCGCGGTGGTCCCGCACAAGAGCGCTGTGAGCAACGAGTCGCTGGGGTTGGGGGAGTTGCTCATCTTGATTGCGGTACGAAGTCTCAATATCCTGCACAGGCCGCGGACCAAAATAAAGCTGCGACAACAACAACGCGATGAACTCATCCCGCAGCATGACGGAGCCCTCGACGCCGAGGCGCGAGTACGTGCGGGGTATAACGAGCCCGTCGCTCCGACAGCGACTCAGCGAGATCCACCTCCCGCGAGCAGAGGGTCTCTCACAATGGGCGGAAGTTGGGCCTGGTCGAAGGCTTTCCCAGGCGAGGCGAACCCTGAATCGGTTTGTGGAGGAAATGCCAAAGAGTAACACTTTACACGACTCGGAAGCTCGCCGCCGCAGACTGTCGATTGTGACCCAGGACGGGGTTATTGATATCAAGTATCTGGGATCGGTGACCCTCGATTACCTCCGCCTATTCTGTCGAGTCACTCTACGAGAGAAAGAAAATGAAAAGCTACAACAGCAAGAACAACATCAGCATCAACAGACACATCGGATCCCCGACGAATTTGACCTCTCGCTTCCACTACCCAGTCCCGCACCAGAGGACGTCCTTGGGTCACCAATTCCTACTCCAGTTCCTCGTATAGAACCACGACCCCTTCCGTTGGAGAGAAAGCCATTCAAGTCGTACCTAGAGAGAATTCTCGAAAGCCAGCGTCGGAGGAGGACAATTAAGTCGCCGGTCGTTTCAACCGAAGCCCCGCAGCCCGACCTTTTCACCACCCCCGGCGCCGACTCGCCGTTTGTTACACCCCGCATAGTGCCGGTTATACTGCCATCGGTCTCGCTGACCCACTCCCCCGAAATCGAGTCAATACCAGCAAGGCGTCCAGCCCGGGCTTCCTCTCCTCTGCCTCCGGCGGCAGAAGCCATCGAAGACCCCGATACGAATGACCTGGATTTCAATGCAATTGATGACGCCGGTGTGGAGGTGGAGGTGCCGGAAGCCGGCCTCTCACCAGTCCCTTTGCCAGAGCCTTTGCCAGAGCCTGTGCACGAACCCCTGCCAGAAATCGAGAATACCCCAAGAATCATTGCATCGCCCGAACAGGCCCTAGATGAGACCCCAACCCAAGCTCAAACCCCCGAGGAGGTCTCGTTCCCCGGTGACTTTGGCGACCTTGGCGACTTCAACCCCGAGCAAATCACCACGCCACAACCCTTCTCATCATCCCCTGACGGAATAGTCACAGAGCAGTATCTTGTCGAGGATGAGCCCTCGCATATCCTCGAGGAGCTCGATCGCCTCCACAACGAGACGCCCCAGGAAGTGCACCTCCCCTCACCACCACCACCACCACCACCAGTGCCCACACGTCCAGCATCTACAAACGTCCCCACCAACTTCGTCAAGGGAGTTGTCAAGACTGTCAACCTTCACAACGCGCCGTCACGCAAGAAGCGCCGGGTCGAGCGCATTGGCCGCGAAACCAGTGCTCTCCTTCGTGAACTCTCCGAGGACTTTCTCTCGAGTGTCATGGGCGACCTCGAGGCGTACGCCAAGCACCGGGGGTCGAAGCAAATTGCCATCAAGGATGCAGTTTTGTACTTGAACCGCATCAGCAACGACGACGGGACCGAAATCGAGACCATCTCAAAGCTTGCACGTAACTTTCTTCCCCGAGAGTTACTTGTTGCCCTAGACAACAGCTTGGAGGAGTCGATGACATGAATTTCATACTAATAATGATAATGACTATTTACAGAGCCAATGTGCCGTTGGACTTAAGTTCCTGCTGTCGACCTGCGACCAATTTGTACAATTCGAAGATGGCCGCCGGCGTCACGCCCTGGATTCGGCGGGCCTGGCCGATGGTCTCAGGTTGAATGGTATTGAGCAAGTGACATACCTCGTAGGAGATCTTGAGGCTGCCTTCGTTGGTGTAGTGATACTTTTGGGGGAGGAGAAGGCCCTCGTCGGCCTCATACGCACGAAGTTGAGCCGCTTCCTTCTTGAGCCAGGGTTCGTAGGTGCTCTCGACGTCAAGGCGACCAATGATGCGGCGGTTGAGATCTTGGTAGGCCAGGGGAAGGGTTCCAGCGAATTTCTCCAAGTGGGGAAGGAGCCCGGAAAGGGTCACATCCTTATATGAGAGAAGTTTCCACGCATCCACATACGACTGCTTGTTGACGTCGTATGAGGAACCCGGGAGTGCGGGCGCCCACCGGGCACCAGACATCGCGATGGTCTTGAGATGCTCCTTGACCGACTCGAAAACCGCCATCTCTTTCTTGAAAAAGCTATAGCGCTCGTCAGATACCACGCCTGCCTCGTAGCCCATCTCTGTGAGCCGCTGGTCGGCATTGTCGGAGCGAATCGACACCCTGAACTCGGATCGCGAAGTGAACATACGGTATGGCTCTTCGACTCCCTTGGTGATTAAGTCATCGATGAGCACGCCAACATATCCGTCCGACCGACGAAGCACGAGCTGAGGTTTGTCCAAGCTCGCCAATCCGGCGTTAATACCAGCCACACACCCTTGAGCAGCGGCCTCCTCGTACCCCGTGGTTCCGTTAATCTGGCCCGCCAAGAACAACCCGTCAATGAGCTTGGTCTCAAGGGTGTTCTTCAACTCACGTGGGTCCAAGTAGTCGTACTCAACACCGTACCCTGGTTGCGTCATGGTGACGTTTTCGCAACCAGGCATCATCCGCACAATCTGCTCCTGGATGTCCTCTGGCATGGTACAGGAAATACCATTGGGGTACACAAGGTCTGTGTCCAAGCCCTCAGGCTCGAGCCACACCACGTGTGACTGTTTGTTGGGGAATTTGATGACCTTGGACTCAATCAGCGGACAGTAGCGAGGCCCTTTCACGGTTTCCCGAATGTGAATAGATCTGTCGAGATTGTCAGCGATGAGCTTGTGAAACTCGGGGGTTGTGCTAGTCTGGTGGCACTGGACTAGATGATCTTGGAGCGCCACCTGGTCGTTCATGTAGGACATGGGCTGTGGAGGGTAGTCGGAGGGCTGAACTTGAAGGTGGGAATAATTGATGGTCTTGGCAGAAAGGCGGGGTGGCGTCCCTGTCTTGAGGCGACCAAGTCGGAAGCCGGCGTCCTTGAAAGTTTTCGACAAACCAAATGTGGCGTCCTCACCCATGCGGCCCGAAGGATATGCCTTCAATCCGATGTGTATTTCTCCCCCGAGGAATGTTCCAGTAGTCACCACCACCTTCGAACATCTCATCACCTCGCCGTTGCCAAGCAACACACCACGAACCGTCCCGTAGGTCCGGCCCGCAAAGTCCTCCGAGTGCGAGGGCTCGATGATGATATCCTCCACCAGGGCTTCCACCACCGAGAGGTTCGGGTAGTTGAGTATAACCTTCTGCATCTCTTCGAGATAGACTTTTCTGTCAATCTGGGCCCTGGGTCCATGAACAGCAGGGCCTTTCGAGGCATTGAGGATCTTGAAATGGATACCCGCCAAGTCGGTCACCTTTGGCGCCACACCATCCAAGGCATCCACCTCTCGTAGAAGCGTGCCCTTTCCCACGCCACCCATGGATGGGTTGCACAGAGCGGTGCCTATCTTGTCGACATGCGGGGTGATGAGTGCGGTCGAAGTTCCCAGACGGGCTGCTCCGGTGGCCGCCTCGCACCCAGCGTGTCCGCCCCCGATGACGACAACGGGATGAAAAGCACTGACTGCTAGCTTTGCGGCCAAGTCCGCATTTACGACGATGTTCCGTCGAAACTGGCGGCTGCGTAGTGATGATCGAAGCATGCGGAAATTCGCATTCGCATCTCATCGCATGAACGCAGACGACTTGGACGACGGATTGGCATACTCGGTGGAGTATTCCGACGACGACACGGCAGTCGCCATTGAGACTGATGACGGACAATCTAGAAAGAGAAAGATCGAGGAGAAGGAGGCCACCAAAAAGGCCAAGAAGCTGAAAAATTCCAACAAGGACGACCACAAGGCGGCCAAACGAGCACAGATGGAGGCCGACGTGGCCAAGAAGCAGTCCATGTCATTTGAAAGCCCTGAAATCATTGTCGAGTACCTCAACGACCAGGTGCGCCGCAAGCGCCCCAACCTTTCTGCATTGGAGTTGAGCGAACTCTACATTAACAAGTTGGATGTCAGAAGCACCAGCGACTATACCGACACCAGAAACTTGAGCAACTTGGCCAAGTTCATCACAGCCCGCTTTGGCAACATGTTGCTGGGAGACAAGAAAAAGGGCAAGAAGGGAAAGAAGGGGAACAAGGACAAGAAGGTCCAGAAAGAGGAGCCCGCTGACGCCACCACCGAACGTAAATTCATTGCTGTTGTGTCAATGTCGGCCATCCGTGCATGTGACGTCCATCGTGCTCTTCGAGACATCCCCGGCTCGTCGCTCAAGGTCATCAATAAGTCCAAATTGGAGGACGACCTCACTAAGCTCAAAACCACCCGAAGCCGGGTATTGTGCTGCACGCCCGGGCGGCTCTCAAAGGTGCTCAAGAGCGAAGGAGGCGAGTTGAAGGGGGATGAAATCAAAATCGTCATAGTGGAGAACACCTACTTGAACGAGAAGAAGTGGAACGTGTTCGACCTCGAAGAGACCCCAGCAACATTGAAGCAATTGACTGAGGCCGGATCAAAGCTTTACTTGTACTAGTCTAAATGGTAAGGCGGGCAAAGAGGCAGCAATGAAGGCTACTTAGTGTATAATATACAATCCCAATTGGAAAGTCATATGAGTCACTCGACTCCCAACAGAAGGGGAAGATAGAGAATTTCGTTTGCCTCGAAGAATTCATGCACTCCAGGGTACTCGTTGGACTTTTGTCCCCCAAATCTAGAAAGGTACGCGAGGTTGGCGTGCTGTTGTGGGCTCGAGGGTTCAATATCTGCCGTGAGCTTGGTGATCCAGGCATTCTTCGCCTCCACAAATAACTCTCTTACGCTGACATCACTGAAGAGTTTAACACGAGTGTACAGGGAAGTGGTCTCCGCCCGAAGGATATGCTTCGTGAGTTGGAGCAACAACGATGTGAGCTGGAGGGACGGACGAGTCGAAACTTCACCCTCCACAGATAAAGCTGCTTTGATTTCTTCCTCGAGAGATGACTCGCCAGTCTTTGTCTTTGGCACCTGGTTCATGATCACAGTGTAGATGTGACGCACGCCAACGTCTATCTTGGATGCAATGACTTCAGACGAAATGCTTTTCTTGACTGTGATGAGCACATAGAGCAAGTAATAGAGCTGATCGAGATCAGACACCTGGGTGAACTCAACGATGGAACTGACAAATTTGGACACTCTGTCTTGGTACTCCTTGTCAATGCTTTGCACAAGGGATGCAATTCTCGATGAAAAGTGGGCCTTGTCAAATGAGCCGAAGGAGAGCTTGTCATCAAGCTCAGGGTGATCCCGCTCGAGCAACTTTGCCAAGCGACTGGATGCATCACCCGACTCAAGCAAAGCGACAAGTTCAAGGTGGTGTGTGAACCATGAGTTCAATTCCTCACAAACCAACTCAGTGCCGGCGAGAAAAGTAGAGCCGCTCATTTGACGCACGGAGGCGATGTATTTCAGAAGGTCATTGTCCATCAAGTCAACGAGTTCCGGTGTGAAGAGAAGCGGCTGGGATTGTGGGGTGCTCGAGGCCTTTTCTGACTCGACTCGCTTCACGATCGACGAGAGTGCATCGAGATGGGTGTGAATCACGTCCTCGGAGCAAGTGAGAAGCTCCTCTAGCAACTTTGACACCGAATCGTGACCATCAACGAGCTTTGCGAGGTAACAGTCGGCGGCATTGGCTTTCTTTGATACCGTCAAGCGGGCAACACTAACCACGAAATTGTGAAAGACAGCCACCTGGTTTTCGAGCGAGTCAGCATTGAATGAGCTTTCAACAAAGTCAATCACCTGCAGAGCGTGCTGCCACAAGGTATCGGATATGGCGTCACGACTGGCCGCTGGTACCGACAAATAGATATCAGAATTGAACTTGACGGGGTTAGTGTCGAGCCAGTTGCGAAAGCCAAGCACGTCGCTAGGCTTCCATACAGCAGTTGCCTGCCGAAGCGTCTTGAGGAGCTCGCTTTGTTTCGAGAAGAAGAAGTCATGCACATTTGAGCAGGTATTCTCAACATACTTGGTCAACTTAAAGAATCGGACACGGTAAGCGGAGTCCACTTGTTTCAACAACGCCTCGATGTGGCTGGAGCGAAGTTCCACAAATTTCTCAAGCACCTTGGTCAACGTATCGAGATCGGGATTCTGGTGATTGAGAATGATGTATGCGAGCAAGTAATGGAGAATGGGCGAGAGATTTCTCGCGTAAAGTGGGACGTCGGGATCGTCAGTGTGGTCGTCGTCGATATCGTCGTCGTACACGTCGAGGTCGTCGTTTTCAAGCACCGACTGCACTGTTTCGGGAACAATGTCACGAAGTGTGAGGTGATGGACACTATTTACGAGTAACGACTCGGAGGGACAATACGATGCAAGGTGATGTTGGAGATGGTTGATGAAATGGCTCTTAATGGAGGAGAAGGTGGTGCTGATGTGTGAGTCCTCAGCCAATATGTCGGCAAAGACGTTTTCAATGGTGTAAAAGATTTTGGCAAAGTGCACGAGATAGGCGGAACGAGGGTCCGACTCCAACTGCAAGTCGAAACGCAAGAGCTTCGTGTGGATGAGATAGTTGAGGATAGTTTGTCTTTGAGACTCTTTGGCTGCATTAGCCTTCTTTAGCCGTTCTGCCAGATCCAGTTTCGAGGGACTATTGAGCAGGTCAAATTTGACGAATGCAGAATCTCTGTACGCCAAGTCGGAGATGCGAGAGTCCACGTCGTCGATGACATGATACATGGAGTCGATTTCCTCTGCGATGTGGATCAAGTCTCGGTACTTCCGTCCCACGAGCTGGTGAAGGTCATTCTTGGCTTGGGATACGTGGCCCTTGTACTCACCATTGAGCTTCTGGACCTGCGGTATGGTGAGATGAAGGAAAATGTCATTGGCCGAGGCAAAGTGTCGGTCCACCAGGGTAAGCGACGACTTCCTAGACATCGACGTGGAGAGCACGAGGTGAGACGATTAAAGTGTAGAAAGCGCGTAATAACATGCAAAAGTGTGCTCGCAGCCTGGTTGCAGCGTGCAGCCACCTTTAGCAGCCTAGACTGCAAAACTATGATACCTGTCAGTTTTGCATAAGTAGAGAATAAATTGGACAGATTCATTTTTGAATAGTGCTAGTGGGGGTGCGGCTACGAAGGTGTAAATAAAGCGGCTAAAAGGCGTGTACTGGGCTAAGCGCGGTGTGAAATTACCGAATTAGTCATCACACGAAGGTGGGCGCCATGGAGTATGTCACTGTCGACGGCGACGAGGGGCTACGACGGACGAGTCCGGAGCCTCAAAAAAAGCCTGAGAAGCAAGCCGTTCCAAAAAATGTGGCGGGGTACAACATATACAAGTACTATAGCCAGACACAAGGTCTCGACATTGACCTTCCACCAATTCGGCAAACCTCCGGCAAGGTTACCAAGCCTATACGACGGGCCAGTGTGCCGAAGGCGGTGACTGAAATTGCAAATAAGGAGATACCAAAAGTACAGATCAAAAAGACTGTACGGGAGAGAAGAAACTACTTTCTTGAGAGAATCGCCATGCAGCAAGACTGTGTGAACGACGACGAGCTTCTCAGTGGATCGGAGCAAGGGGAGGTCGACATTTCAAAGCTTCAAGACCCAGGTGGTAGCAGCGATACTACCACCACCGTCACCACCAGTACTCCCGAAGTGCAATTTACAGCGACGAGTGCCCCAAAGTATCTTCCCCTGCAGGCAGATGAGACATCCCGACTTGGTGAGCAAGCGCCGGCTTCGAAGCAGTGAGCGGTAGCGCGGGATACCCCACGCTAGCTTGGTTCTCGAACTAATAAATCACAGCATCAGCTAGAATATATTAAAAGTTGTTTTCGAGACTCGTGTAGAAATGGGACATTTCAAGCCGCCTTCAGGTATTCCAAGAGAACGCCTGGCGGTTTTCGCAATCACATGGTGCTATTGCGGAACCGGAGTATTGCACGCTCCGGCACCGGAGTTTGGCAATCCCTAAACACCATCAAACAGCACAAATATGTTTTTTCTTCATTGTAGCGGAAGTGAACTAGTTGAAAGTCTCAACTTCACGTCGGCCTCCCCACCCCACCACCTCCCTGTCAATTATCCGACTTTCGGAATGAAACGTGACACAAAAACCCGCGCCAGGTTTTTTTTTTTAGGCGCTAATTTCTTCTCGATGTTTTTCCCTAGGCACTTTTTCTGGAGATTATATAATAAATCTTCCCTTTCAAAACGTTTTCACCATCAATGACTTCACTCCACAACCAAGTGCCCGATACAGGGTACTACCAGGAAACCACCTATTTCAATCCACATGTGCCTCATCAACAACCCGCCCACATGCTTCCACAACAGAATAATGCTACGCCCATCTCGGAGAATGACGGCACGCCGTTTTATCAAAGTGATCACCAAAGCACGGTTAGCGGTCAATACGAAAACGAGTCCCCGGACAGATACTACGATGAGCTGGTTCAACAACAGCAGCAGCGACAATCCTCCCTCCCACAACAACCTCATCTTCAGCAGCCACCACAGCAACAGCCGCCCACCAAGGCAGCGTCGCTCTCGCAGGGTTCCGCTCTTCCCCAAGTTTCCCAAGTGGCCGCCGCCCCCGTGGCCGACAATGACGGACCCACAGAACAACCATTCTATGTTAACGCCAAGCAATATCACCGGATCCTCAAGCGTCGTATAGCTCGGGCCAAGCTCGAGGAAAACTTGAAGATCGCCCGGACGAGAAAGCCATACCTCCACGAGTCACGACACAAGCACGCCATGAGAAGACCTCGTGGCCAAGGAGGGCGGTTCTTGACGGCAGCGGAGATTGCTGAGAAGGAACGCTTGGAGAAGGTCAAGGAGTTGGAGGACCAAAAAGAAGAAAAGCCCGTCAAGGACGAGCAGTCGACCACCGAAAACACCGGCGACGGTCTCTTTGACAACATAATACCGGGTGATACCGGTGCCAGCGAGCAATGAGCTATTTGTTTCATTATTATTTTAGAGTACGAATTGAACGAGACGATGATCTAGGTCAGGCCAACACTTGAGTAGCTTCAGGCGACAACTGGCTAAGTACACCCAGGGATGCAAGCTTTTTAATGTTGGACACCGCGCCGTACTTGATAGACGTCTCGTCGTTGTTCTTGACGTTGGGCAATGGGTCGAACGCCGCTTTTTGGATGGTGACAATCTTGGAGAACTGCGAGCCGAAACTAGCACTCTCAAGATCCAATTCTCCTGTAATGGCCACGGCTGCGTTGCCTGAGGCCACAGTATTCGAAATGGTGGAAGACGAAGCAGCAATACCAATAAACGAAGAGATGTTTTTGGTGAGAGTCTCGATGGTGGGTATGACAAGCGACGGGTACGTCGATTGAAACGCATCGCTGGTGACGAGCTCCAGCACACCGAGAATGGCAATCTTTTTGTCTTGAAGGTTGGCCAAGGTGGATGTGGTGGGAAGAATGAAACTGTTGTAGATTTGTTGAAACACCCCTTGCTGGGCCGAATCGATGAACTTCACGACAAAAGATGCGTTAACTGAGGGAGATTTGGCCGCGAGCTCGGGGTTCAAAGGCACGCAGCTCAATGACATGAGAAACACCACAAACTTCTTGATGAACTTGTCGGTTCTGGAGTTCTTGAGTCGGGTCAACAACAAGATAGCAATCTGGCCGATGTAGCTCAGAATAGCCTCAAATGGAAGGTGAAGAATGATGGATTGGAGCAAGTCGAACCCGTACGAGTCATTGGCCTTGGATGCAATGAGTTTTTGGAACACTCCAAGCAAAGGCGTCAACGAGTCTGGCGACGCAAACGTGCTGGGCAGTTGCTCAAGAATGGCCACCAAGAGGCGGGTGATGCCAGGAATGTTACCACGGTATTCCCACACCACCGGCGACATCAATGGTTTGATCAAATTGTTGTAGTCGCTGGGGAGTGGTTGGTCGTTGGGGAGCTGTTCGAGCAAAAATGCAAGTATCTGGAAGATGTAGGGTACGAACTCTTGAACATCGTCAGCAAGAATCTGCAACAAAGGTGGGAGCACCAATTGGATGTAGTTTGTGATCCTGTTAGGCGAAGCAGCGGCATCATCGTACTTGATGAGCAATCCCAACGACTCGAATACGTAGTGAGTGAACTTGGGGTTGGAGGGATTCCGCGCAATTGTGAGGAGAATCTGGATCAACTGGTTAACGATCTGGACTTTGAGCTCGCCGTCAATTGAGTTCTCGGCTGTGTTGAGCACCCTCATGATGGCCCGGGCGAGAAACTCGTTTTCTGCCAATCTTTCGGGCGACAGGTTGTCGGCAAGCACGAGCTTGAACGAGCTATTGAGCAAGTCGGTGATGAAGGGTTCAATGTCGTTCTTGTTGAAGACTGGTGTGTGGTTGGCGTCTGAGAAACTCGTCATCGACAAGAGTTTATCGATGGTGATGGCTGTGTAAGTGTAAACCACTGGGTTGGGGTTAGCGAAGTGGTTAATGAGAAGGGGGAGGGTGGTGAGCAACTGTTCCTTGGTGAGCTGGTTGCGGAAGGTGAAGATATACTTGATGGCATCAGTTTTGAGGATGGGGTGTGCGTCGTTGGTCAAGTCGAATGCAATGTGGTCGGTGAAGAACTTCACCACATCGACCAAAACGTTGGTGGAAGTGACGCCCACGTTGGTGACGTTACCCTTGGCTGCCAAAGAGCTGAAAAGGTAGATGGCGATATCCTTGTTTCTCCAGTCGGAATGAGTGAGGAACTGGTTGACATATTTCATGACAGTGTTGGTGAGGAGCTCGGTGTTGACTTCTTTCAACTCACGAAGAAAGTCGGTGGCCGACTTACGCCGGGTGTCGAAGTCGGAACCCTCCAAGTCGGAACGCACGTAGTTGATGGGCTCGTCCTCGAAATGTTCCTCGTCGATTTCCCGGAAGTAGATATTGGGCAAGATAATCTTTTCAATGATCTCCTTGAGTGCCGCTTCGCTGTTGAAGAATGACTGGTACTTGGAGATCTTGGAAATTGATGTCAAGAATGACAACGCCTTGACCACGAATAAATCGTACTTCTGTTGCTTGGTTGCAAACGAATTGATCAAAGTCCACACCGTGGTGATGAAGCTCTCAATTAATGGCTCGAACTCCTCGGCGTACCGACTCACGTACAAAAGCACGAGCTCGAGAATGGCGGTTTTGGTCTTGATGAGAATGTCGATGTCGTCGTCGTCATCGGCATCCGTCAACAACGGCGTGACGAGCTGAAGATACTTGTGAATGATGGACATGCCCTGGACCATGTTGTCCTCGAAAAATTCGGGGATGTCCTGACAATTCAAGTCGTAGTAAATTTGCACGAGCAAAAGGAGGTTCTCGAAGTAGATCTGCGACGATGCCTTGTCGGACTTTTGTAAGCCCTCATCAATGAGTTGGTCAACTCGAGTCAACAATGAGAGGAATGGTTGGGCAAATTTGTCCAAGACCATTTTTATTTCCAAGAACAACTCATCGGATCTGAAGAGTGGACGCCACTTCTTGAAGATCAGATGTGCCACGAGCAAGATACCTTTGTTGAGCACAAAGTCCAGCTCCGACAACTTAGCAATAAGCTGGTCAATGAGATTGTCCCAGTTGTGGGGGAAATCGGACTCCGCAATGAGCGAGATGGACTCGCCAATTTGTACCTGCAATTGATTAGGCAATCTGATCATGATGTCAATGATCTCCCGCTTGATATGGGTGACATCGTCATTTGGTAGAAGGTACACACCATCCTCGTTAGTCCACTTGCGCTTGATGAGATTCTTAAAGAAAAGAGCACCCGCTAGCCGAGTAGAGGACGCTAGGTTGCTGGAGTCTATCACATGTAAGAGATTGATCGCGAACCCGGGGCTGGACTCGATAGATCTGAGGTACTGCTCGGCCTGTTTAGCATGTTGAGGGAGAAGCGATTGGTCGAGGTACACGGGGATGGCCTCCAATGTGTTTTCCGCCATGGTGTTGATTTTCGCGATGTTTCTGTAAAGTGGTGAGTGCGACCAAGCAATTTGGTCGAGGCAAATCGCACCGCGGGGGCCCAGGGGAAATTGTGAGCGCCAACATGAGTCGATGGACATCTGGCTATCACTAAATGTTACATTGAGTATAAATTACTTAGCAGAAGGCAACTGTTGGGCGTTCTCCTTCGCTTGTCTTTGCTTGGCGACAGTGTAGACCAAACCAGCCACGAAACCGAGGAAAATGGAGGTGACGGACCAGAAGTTGACGGCAGCGTCAAAGAACACAAGTCCGGACAAAGCAATTGGCAACTTGTTAAGAGCACCAACCATGGAGTAGGTGGTAGAGGAGGTGACTCTAACACACCAAGCGGAACAGTAAGAAATACCCACGGAGGAAACTCCAGAGAGCACCATGGCAAGAATGGTGGCAGTTCTGTTGTCAGGAGGGAAGTTAAGAGCAACGTTCTCGGCGGACCAGTCCTCAACAACAAAAGAGGAAATGACAAGAATTGGCACCGACAACAAATTGTTGTAGTACATGGTGTCAAAGTCCTTGAAGTTTGTCAACTTTATTCTCTTTCTCATGATCAACACGAACGCAGCAGAAGCAAAACAGTTGGTGAACATCCAGAAGTATCCGACGTACAACGAGAAGGTGTCATCGGGGGTCTTGGCGGCGTTGGTGTCACCGTAACAAGCGACGATAGAGGACAACACCATAAGAACGAAAGATCCCAAGGCCATGGTGGTGACCTTACCACCGAACCAGATAACTTCACCGTAAGCAATCAAGATAATGGTCAAGTTCTTGAAGATGGTGTAAACTGGAATGGAAAGGAATTTCAACGCCTTGGAGGAGGTGTAGATCATAGCCACAAGCAAAAACGCAATGGGCGACCACTTCTTGGCCTCATCCTTGTTGAATTGTCTGTAAGTGATGACGCCAAACGACTTCAACGAGCCAATGGCGGCCAAACACACCACCGATTGCACGGCAAGAAGGAAGAAATTCAAGTTGAATCCATAACTGGCAAGCACGTACTTGTTGGTGGTGGTCATAAGAATGGACGACAAACAGTACGAGGCAATGGAGATGGGGGCACTGTTGGCAATACTGCTACCGGCGGCAGCGATGTATGAATTTTTCTCCATAATGGATGTTTTGTTTTTGAAAAGATAGATGAGCTGGCCGATTAAGTAGAACAGCAAGACGCCCATTCAAAAAAAAAACAGCCTGGAAGAAAATACAGTGATAACAAAAATAAAGTGCCACAAAAATAAACGTGAAAAAAAAGAAACCGAAATACCGTGTTCCTGGCTTGTGTGCAGGGATTGGACCACCGGCCAACCTCCATTGTGCAGTTGCAAGTGGTCTCATGCCATGACAACGTCGACGTGTCAACGGTGCAAATGTCAGGGTGTGGAGGTACAGAAGCACCACCTCAAATGGCGTGGTGGGGATGATCTCGCACTCCGGTGTCAGACCATGGCAGCGAACCACGCATGGCGGCCGCGCGTCAGGTGAAATTGGGCGTCTGATCGGTAGATTGAGCCTCCGATGACATAAACGGGTCCGTGGTGGCACTGTCCGTCCGAGGGTAATTGGGCCTTTGTGACGAAGGGGTCGCAGGGCTCGGAGATCTGGCGCGACGCACGGATTAGCGGTGATAATATTCACGCTGGGGCGGCACTTACGATGTATTGCGTGGAAATGGTGGCTTTCTATGTGAGATTTGGGAGCTCGTGGCCTAACGCGAGTTAAGCATTGGTGCAGAAGAGTTGAAGGAGACTGGGTGCGCAGTGATGAGATCAACTCAGACCAACTGAGGAAAGTCATAAAGGGTAGGTATATTGTGACGGTTGAACTTGACATCCCTGCTGTAGTTGAGAGTTCAGATGCTGAAAAAGCCAATTTTCGATTTTTCAGATTTTGCATTTAGATCGTGAAATATACGTATTGTTTGCGGCCACCCAATTAAACTTTTTGCAATCATCAAAATGTCAATATTACATCCATTGTTTCATTGCCTTTCATTTGTTCTATCAATCACGATAATCACCGTTGTTATACATACTGATGTCCACTTCCGCCTTCACATCCACCATGTCACTTGAATCGATGCATGCATCCACGCTGAAGCCACGTTCACGGGAGTTTTTGATGCGCTGGTTCTGCGCCCGAATCTTCTCCAATTCTTGGAGGTAGTTGTCTTCGACACCGGTGATGTACTTACCGGTGAACACACCAACCTCGAATTGTTCAATGTCCTTGCTCTTACAACAATCGATAAGATCCTCGAGGTCCTGGTAGATCACTTGGTCGGCACCAATAACCTTACTGATTTCCTCTTCGTCACGGTTGTAACCAACGAGGGCCTTTGTGTCAGCCAAGTCGATACCGTAGATATGGTTGAATCTGATGGGAGGAGCACACGACGCAAAGAACACCCGCTTGGCACCGGCCTCACGGGCCATGGCAACAATCTCCTTGGAGGTGGTTCCTCTCACAATGGAGTCGTCTACCAATAACACGTTTCTGCCCTTGAACTCACTCTCCATGGCATTCAACTTCCGACGCACCGACGACCGACGCTCCTGTTGGTCGGGCATGATGAATGTCCGTCCGATGTATCTGTTCTTGACGAAACCCTCACGGTATGGAACGTTAAGGGACACAGCACACTGGAGCGCCGACGTCCGCGAAGTGTCGGGAACGGGAATTACCACGTCGATATCCTTCTCCACATCGTTGAACACCCTCTTTAGCTTGTCAGCAAGCTTGTTACCCATCTCAATACGGGAGTGGTACACCGACACGCCATCCAATACACTGTCTGGACGAGCAAAGTAGACGTACTCAAAGATATCAGGAGCAAACACCTTGGGCTCCACCAATTGTCTGAACTCCACCTTGTGAACACCTGACAGGTCCTTGGGGATGATGACGGCTTCACCTGGTCTGATGTCTCTGAACTCGTTGAATCCATGAGCCTTGAGCACCACCGACTCAGATGCAAGCATGTAGTCGACCTTGCCGGCCTTGGACACTCTTTTTCCGAACAACAACGGACGAATACCGTTGGGGTCTCTGAAACCGATGACACCGAATCCAGCCAAAACGGCCACACAGGCGTAGGCACCACGAATGAGTTCCACGGTACCCTTCAATGCAGAAAACACATCCTGATTGTTGACACGGGACTTGTTGAACTTTTCAAGTTCCGCAGCAAAGATGTTGATGAGGAGTTCAGAATCGGAGTCAGTGTTAATGTGACGGTGAACCTTCTCGTCCAAGTACTTTCTCAACTCGAGAGAGTTGACAAGATTACCGTTGTGACTCAAACTGATTCCGTATGGGGAGTTAACGTAGAAAGGCTGGGCCTCACTTCCAGCCGACGATCCGGCAGTGGGGTATCTCAAGTGAGCGATACCCATGTTTCCCACCAAGTTGAGCATACGGTTTTGGGTGAAGACATCTCTAGCCATACCGTTACCTTTACATTGGTAGAAACGACCACGAGATCCACAGGTCACGATACCAGCAGCGTCTTGGCCACGGTGCTGGAGGAACATGCACCCTTCGAAGAGCTCGGGTGCCACGTTCTCCTGCTGCTGGGCAAGCACAATACCAAGAATACCACACATGGTGTATGAGGAGGGATGAGGTAGATGCGGAAAATCACGAGTCAGCCAGAGTCATAACGTGGAGATTAGGCCCGTGCACCAGACATCGCACAACGGCTCCCACGGGAGTACAAGTCTATACCTTCTAGTCGTTAGTTGTATTAAAAAAAAGTTCGGAAACAAAAAAAAACACAACCACTCTAGCTTTGGATGTCGTTAATCGTTATACTGTACACCCAACCTCATTGCTGAGGCTGGTACTGGGCCTGTCCAGGGTGTGGGTACTGACCGGGATATCCATAAGGGGGGTACCCATATTGGCCTGGGGCAACGCCCTGAGCTTGGGGTGGGAGTGGTTGTGGAGAGAATTGAGGTTGTCCAATTTGGGCGGGGATTTGTTGTTGTTGTTGTTGAAGGGTTTGTTGGGGATAAGGTTGTTGAGGCTGCTGGGGTTGTTCTGTTGGTTGGCCCTTGTATTCGTAGCCTCCCTTCTTTGGAGCAGTGGCGTTACCCTTTGGTAACTCCTCCATCTTGAAGGGCCGAGGGATGGACGATTCGTCCTCGTTGACATATAACGATTTGTCGATGTTGGCGGGGATGGGGTTGATCTCGGTGCCGAGTTCTTGCTCGATCTTGTATAAACTGTAACGGTCGTTCCATCCCATCAAATTGATGGCCAAACCAAGGTGGCCGAATCTACCGGAACGACCAATTCTGTGCAAGTAGGTTTCGGCATTCTTGGGGAAGTCGAAGTTGATCACAACATTGACGGCCTGAATATCGATACCTCTTGTGAGCAAGTCGGAACACACGAGGTTTCTCACCTTGCCCTGTCTAAATTCATGGAAGACCTTGTTTCTTGCCTGTTGGGGCATTTTGGCGTGGGAGTAGTAACACGAGTAACCCAACTCGGTGATTTTCTTGGCCAAGAGCTCCACACGCGAGGTGGAGTTGCAGAAAATGATCGATTGATTGATTTGCAATTTGGAAAACAATGTGTTCAAACAGTGGAGCTTTTGTTTCTCCTCAACGAAAGCATAGAATTGGGAAATACCTCTCAAGGTCAACTCGTCCATCAAGTTGATTTCGTAGGGCTTGGTCAAGTGCTCATCCATGAACGACTTGACCGTCAAAGGGAAGGTGGCGGAAAACAAAAGCGATTGTCTCACGGGAGGGAAGAAAGCAAGCACTTGTTCAATAACACGCTTGAACTCTCTCGACAACATTTTGTCGGCCTCGTCCATAACAAACAAAGGACACTCCGAGAGGTCGGCCACGCCACGAGACGCCAAATCGAGAATCCGCCCGGGGGTTCCCACCAAAATATGCACGGGATCGTGCAATCTCAACACATCATCTCTCAACGAGGTACCTCCCGTGGTGACCATACAATTGGCCCCGGTGTGCTTTCCGAGGGTTCTCACCACCTGCGATGTTTGCAACGCCAATTCACGAGTGGGCACCAAAATGAGTGCCTGGATTTTGTTAATCTTGGGCTTGACGAGTTGCAAACAAGGAATCACAAACGACGCCGTCTTACCCGTCCCGTTCTTGGCCCGGGCCAAGATATCTCTGCCGGCGAGGGCCATTGGGATGGACTCTTCTTGAATGGGAGAGGGCTTCTCGAAACCAGCTTCGAATATGCCCATGAGAAGCTCTCGTTTGAGATTGAAATCTTCAAAACTCTTGCCCTTGGTGTTGGTGACATCTTCCGTCTGAACCCGCTTATCCTTCGGGGGAAGGTTGAGGTTCTCTTTCCAATCACTCATGAAGAAGGTGTTGTCGATAAATTTGTTTTTCGCACGAAGTTACCCGGATCGTGTTGCAGCCAGAGGTTGCAAGCCACTGACCATGACTCAATACTAGACAGTAAACATGATTAGTGAGGAAGAACTAATCGAGTTCAGAAACTGATTTCAACTCGACTCTTCAATATGAATCATGGTATGAGCGGCACCAAAGCAGCAGACATGCATACGTATGTGAGTCTACCACAACCACCAGGTAGTTCGTTGCTAAATGTACATGCAGAGGTATTGGGTATTTGACTTATTTGGTCTAATATATGTAATGGTAAGATTCATGATAAGAGATGGTGTGCACCCACCATGCAAAAGTGAACGTCTGGAGAAAGTCGACCAGCGAATTGAATGGAGCAATGCTGTCAAGATATGAAGTGCAAAATAGGATAGCAATGGTAAATAGTGACCTTCTAATGGTATTAGTATGATCTTTCTGTCCTTGGTGTGGTCATTCTGTCCTTGGTGTGGTCACGCTCTAATTGGTGTAGTCTTCTCGAGACTCTCGCTTCAGTTTTTGGAACTTTACTGTGATAATCGCTCCTCTCAGTTCTCTTTCTGAAGTGGCCTCCTCATGAAATCCACCATGCGCTGTTCAAGGCCCGCCTCTTTCAACTTCTCCCCCATTGCACCCATCACCAGTTCATCCAGTACCCGGCGCAACAACCCCTGAGCTTTGATCTCATCCATGCTCATATTCATCGGGTACACACATTGCTCCAGGGGACAGCTCACAAGCACGAGCGACGGCTTCAACATCACCGACCGCAAGTCTGTGTAGCACAAGGGACACTTCATGCGCGATGAGAATTTATCATGAGACTTTCTCCAGAAACCGTCAGCCGGCTCCAGGCGGACACTTGCAACGTGCGAAATATATGTATATTGGCACACGTGGACCACGGCAAGACGTCGTTGAGTGACTCGTTGCTCGCCACCAATGGAATCATCAGTCAGAGAATGGCGGGCAAGGTCCGCTACCTCGATTCGCGGGAAGATGAGCAACTCAGAGGCATTACCATGGAGTCGTCGGCCATCAGCTTGTACTTCAAGGTGATGAAACGAAAGGAGGGTGAGGAGGTGGAGACCCGCGAGCACCTCATCAACCTAATTGACTCTCCCGGGCACATTGACTTTTCGTCCGAGGTGAGCACGGCATCGCGGCTCTGTGATGGGGCGGTGGTGCTTGTGGATGTGGTCGAGGGTGTGTGTTCACAAACAGTCAATGTGTTGCGTCAGTGCTGGATTGACAAGCTCAAGCCGTTGCTTGTGGTGAACAAGATCGACCGGCTCATCACCGAGTGGAAAATGTCTCCTCTCGAGGCGTACCAGCACATTTCCAGGGTGATTGAACAAGTGAACTCGGTGATTGGGTCTTTCTTTGCGGGAGAACGAATGGAGGATGATCTTCTCTGGAGAGAAAGCGGCGCCAACACCGAATTTGTGGAGAAAGATGACGAGGGCATCTATTTCACCCCCGAGAAAGGCAATGTTATATTCGCTTCCGCCTATGACGGCTGGGCGTTCAACGTCAACACGTTTGCCCGGATTTACTCCGCCAAGCTCGGGTTCTCGCATGGCGTGCTTTCCAAAACCCTCTGGGGAGATTTTTACCTCGACATGAAGAACAAGAAAATTATCCCCGGCAAAAAACTCAAAAACCAGAATCTCAAGCTCATGTTCGTGCTGTTGATTCTCGAGCCCATCTGGGCCCTCTACAACTCTGCATACGTCGAAAGGGACGACGAAAAACTCACCAAGATGATTGAGAAGTTGGGCGTGACGGTGTCACCCCGAGACCTCCGTTCCAAGGACCACCGGTCGTTGTTGAATGCCATCATGTCCCAGTGGATCCCGCTCAGCCACGCGTTGCTTGGATCGGTGATTGAACACCTCCCGTCGCCAATCGCGGCTCAAAGCGAAAGAATGGATAAGATCATCAATGAGAGTTTGGTGCACGCGGTGCCGGAAAAAGAACGGTCAGAGTTGATTGAGCCGGAGTTTGAGGCAGCCCTCCAACTGTGCTCCACTGGCTCGGAAACCATCGCATACGTCTCAAAGATGCTCTCCATTCCCCACGCCGATCTCCCCAAGGACGCCGTCGAGCTCTCTGCCGAGGAGATCCGTGCTCGAGCAGAACGTGCCCGCAAGGCCGCCCAGGAGGCGTCGGACGCAGCGCAGGCGGTGGCGGAGGAACGAGCTCGGGCAGAGGACGACTACTTGCTTCCGGAAATTAAAGTCGACCCCTTCGAGTGGGAGGTGGACGATGATATCTTCGAGAGCGACGACGAGGACCCGGAGGTGCTTGTGGCCTTTACCAGAGTATACTCCGGCACACTTTCTCGCGGGCAAACGGTCACAGTGGTGGGCCCCAAGTACGACCCCTCGCTCCCCAATACCCATAGCCACAATGTCGGCCAGCTCATCGACATTGATATCTTGGACCTTTACCTTATCATGGGTCGTGAGTTTGTGCGTGTGGAGACGGTTCCTGCCGGGAACATTGTCGGCGTGGTTGGACTCGACGGCGTGGTGCTCAAGAATGCCACCATCACCACCCGCCCTCGCCTGATGCCCTACATCAACTTGGCGTCGACGTCGAGTCTCATCCACAACAAGCCCATCATGAGAATTGCCCTTGAGCCCACCAACTTGCTTCATTTGGGGAAGCTCGAGAAGGGGTTGGACCTCTTGGCAAAAGCGGACCCTGTGCTCGAGTGGTACGTTGACGACGACTCCGGTGAGCTCATCATGTGTGTTGCTGGTGAGCTTCACCTCGAGCGGTGTCTCAAGGACTTGGAGGTGCGGTTTGCCAAGGGAGTGGAGGTGACTGTGAAGGAACCGGTCATCCCCTTCAGGGAGGGTCTTTCCGGAGAGAGAAGTGAAGGAGATGAGTACGAGAAGAGCATTGGCGGGGTCAGGCTTGACGTGGAGGTGCTCAAACTACCCGAGGACGTCACCAAGCTATTGATTCTGTCGGAGGCGGACATTAAAGACTTTGTCAAGAGCAAGCACGAGACGCCAACCAAGAGCGAATTCAAACAGAAGCTAGTGGAGGCATTCGAGGAGGTGCCCTCACCATTTACTTCTGCCACAGAGTTGGTGGAAAGCATCATCACATTTGGCCCCAAGAGAATTGGCCCCAATTTACTTGTGGAGAGCCCCGCCAACAACAGCCAGTTCCGCCATTTGTTTGGAAGTCAGACCAACACCTTCGAGTACTCCGCACACGTGCTCAATGGGTTCCACCTTGCAACCAACGAGGGTCCTTTGGCCAGCGAGCCAATGCAGGGGGTCTTGGTGGTACTCAAGGAGACCACACGTAACACTGACGAGGAGCAATTATTGAATCTTGCTGGCAGGTGCATCACCCATACAAGGGACCTCATCCACCAAGACTTTATGAAGAGCGGGCCCCGCCTCTTCCTTGCCATGTACACGTGTGACATCCAAGCCTCCGCCGAGGTGCTTGGAAAAGTGTATGCGGTGGTGCAAAAGCGGGGGGGTTCCATCATCTCCGAGGAACTAAAAGAAGGTACTCCTTTCTTTACGATCGAGGCACGCATTCCTGTCGTTGAGGCATTCGGGTTTTCCGAGGACATCCGGAAGAAGACCTCGGGGGCCGCCAGTCCCCAGTTGGTGTTTGACGGGTTCGACATGTTGGACATTGACCCCTTCTGGGTTCCCCACACCGAGGAGGAGCTCGAGGAGCTAGGTGAGTTTGCCGAGCGGGAGAACGTGGCCCGGCGCTACATGAACACGATCCGTCGCCGCAAGGGCTTGTTTGTGGATGAGAAGGTGATTCAAAACGCCGAGAAGCAGCGCACTATGAGAAAGGATTAGAGAAGAGCATAAATACATAGCAATTGCAAAAGGCAGAGAATCTGTCAAATACTGAGTGATTCCTAGATGAAGAAGCTCAAACTGAGTCGGTGCTTGAGTTGGTGGTGAGTTGGTGGTTTGAGGTGGTGGTCTGGGGAAATACATGGTGGGCATCTTCAAATTCGCACTCATGTCACCAACCACCGGCTCCACACCCTACGACGGGCAGCCCGGTCGCCTGCCGAGACGAGTGTATCCGCAGAAGTTTTCCGATCTCGTGGCCAAGAACTACAACCTATGGCTGCAAGTTGCCGGACGGCAGTTTCGGGAGGGCCAGGATGACGAGGCCAATTTTCTGCCGCTCCCCAAAGAAGACGGCAAGGCCGAGCCCATATTCAACTACAGTCTACTAGATGCTCTCGAGAAAGTGTCGCTGGACTTTTCCGATCGAATCAATAAGCTTGAGGAAACAGAACAAGTGCCTGAGATCAAGGCTCTCGAAAAGGAACAGCGCGAAGAGGAGGGGGCGCTTCGAGATCGGTTCAACCGGGGTCTTCTCAAGGATACCGAGCTTGAGTTTCTCCGCAATCGCATTGGCGAGTTGGTCATGAAGAATCGCCAGATGGAGCAACAAAGAGAGGGTTTTTCCCTATATGATACCCGGGATGAGGAGGGTCTCCATGAGGGGAACACCGATGCATGCTACGACGACTACGACGAGGATGACTACGACTTGGAGGAGATTGGCAGTGATTACCAGCCGACACATCATATAGAGGTGGAACTCAACACCGCTCCCGAGTGCATAGAGCACGGCACCGATGGGTGCGACTGTCCCATGGAGAACCGCAAACAAGTGCGATATACCACGGGCCACATTGACGAGGAGGGCCCGTCGTGTGAGTTCACATTCGAATACGACGGCAACGGGACCTTGGTGCCGACTGATAACAACATTGTGGAGAAACTACGCATGATGAACGTGAAGGGCGAGGAGAAGAAGAAAAAGAAAAAGAAGAAGAAGCCCAAGGACAAGATTCCCAACGGGAATTGCTGTTTGTTGTGTGAGTACGAAGCGGTGTATGGAGTCAAGCCCAGGCAAATGATCAAGTGGTATGATCAGCGGGAGCTCAAGGAGGTGCAGCGGCGGGTGGAGATCAAACGCAAGTTGGAGAATGCAAAGAACCGGTTACGGCGGCGGCAGTCGCCGCCGGAGGAGCCGCCAGCAGAGCAAGCATGAGAGAGAAGTGTAGCAGAGATTATTTAGACTACTGCGACATAATGGCTCAAAGAGGTGTGTAAGCAGCAATAAGCATGAATGAGATCATTAAGTTAGGGGCTACTGTGACCTGATCCACCCAAGTGATGAATTATGAGACGAAATCGTGGAGCGAGGACCACTTACGATGACTTACAGGGGATGATTAAGTAAGGCGCATGACATAATTGTCGTAGGAGCGGACCAAAGGAGACCTGGTGTCATAGAAAGAGGTCTATCGAACGAGTTCGTCTACCCCTGGCCACTTCATATGATCGGTGAAGTTTCGGTCACGTGCGAACTCCGCAACCACTTCTCCATGGCTTGTTTGCAGGACTCAACCAGATTATATAAGGCCCGGCGCCCCTCGTGGCTCCCAACAATTTCTCATGTCCTCTGAGTACGACAATTACACCTGGACCAACGACTGGTACAACCCCACGGAAAACCTTGCCGACTCCACCACCATCCGCCTCAAGGGCTGGATCAAGAACCCAACTCCAAGACAACCGACCCGGGCCGAGTTGAAGTTCAACGATGTGCTTGATTTGAACCAGTGGAAGTACTATAACGAGGTGCCTATCTTGGACCATGAAAAGGCGTTGGCCAGACCACTTCCTAGCCACTCGGCATTGGCGACGCCAACACCAACTCCGGGGATCGCCACGCCTCAAGGGGATTGAATATGAAGGAGGGGGCGAGTGCCGACGATTGACGAGGGTGGCGCGGGGAGAATACCATGACCCCATCGCACTGCACTTGCTTCGATGAGGTTCGCCGCGCACTAGTCCAGGGCAACCGCCTCACCCATTGGCTCGGCGATCGCCTCGGCAGTTACCTCGGCAGTTGGCTCAGTTGTCACTAGGGCAAACAAGGCACCCTCGCGGGCACTGGCAACGTGCTGGCGCAACTCCGTCATCTTGTCAAAGTCCCACGACTCACACTCGCCCGGGGTGCCGGCGCGCTCCATGCGGCGGAAAGTGTCTCTGATGAGCTGGAGCTCTCGTATGCGTTTGGTGTCGCCGTGGGCAACGGAAACCACAAAAAGGGTGCGAGGGGGAAGGCACTTGTAGATTTGCCTGAGCTGGTTATTGAGCCTCGCCAATAGCTCCTTGGGCTGTTTTTCTGGAAGCTCCCCATACGAAGTCGGCGCCCGGTACCAGCCCAATGAGTATTTGTTTTCATGTAACTTGAGAATGACAAGATCGGTAGTGTCGATGGTATTGGCGACATGGGCCACTGCCTCGTCGTCGTTGCTTATGGTGAGCCTTTCCACGTGAAGCTCGCCCGCTATGAGTTGTTCTCTATCGGTCACAAACGCCGCCTTGATGTCTCTACTCTTGTAGTTTTGTAGAACTTCGAAAAGAGACGCTTCAGCAACAACTCTCCCGAAATGGGCTCCTTCCACAAGCTTCCGCTTTACCAAGCGAAGACACGCGAGCGCGTCCTCCACCAGCGAGTGACCTTCGCCCAAGGCCTCGCCGGCTTGGATCACCTCCCCAAGATACGTCTTGGCAAGATACTTGAGCAGGGGTTTTGCGGGCGGGCCTCGCTCGTGGTCGTAGCAAACGGAGGTGTCGATCACCCTGGGGTGTCTGATCTTGAGCACCCCCAAGTCGGAATCAAGCGAGTGCCCAATGAGCACGTCGTGCTGCAGCACCATCGCAAGAAATGTCTCCCTTACTTCCTCTAGAGTCGTGGTCACCCCCTCAAGCTTCTCCTTTGTGATTCCCGAGAAGGCCGTCACGTAGTCGGTGATGTCCTGTTTCGGCTGAACGAGCGTATCTAGCACAACCTCCTCCTGGAAGTTGACAATCGATATTCTTGTAAGCACCTTTTCCGTGCCCGCCTTGCAGAACTCACAGTCGACACTGAAGGTCCTGGAGCCCTCGTGCTCGAAGTCCCGAGTATCTAGCCAGCCCTCCCTGTCAGTTCCGTGAATCTCGTACCCGTTCGCACGCATCTCCTCCTCCAGCAATAGCAAGTTGTCGATGACAAGGGGCTGCGCCTTCATCTTGGCGATGGCGTCCTGGCGCTCGCGCTTGGTCATGCGGATCTTGGTGAGTGCCTCCAACTCGGGGTATATCGCATCCTTACTGCCGGCGCTTTTGCTGCGAATCAAGTACTCAAAGCTTTTGAAAAAGTCGAGCTCCTCGGCCATCTTTAACTCGTTGGTCAGGATTTGATTCCCGTGTACTGACGTGACGCCAAAATCATCGAGGGTTAGTCCTCCCACCAGACACACCACCACCTTGTCGAGCTGCTTGGGGTTCTCCACCAGTATTCCGCGCGGCTTGGACCCTCTGCTCTGGTTGGTGAAAACCTCCATGATGACGTTGCGCAACGCATCCACCTGGGCATACGTGTCGGAATGATACTGGATCCTGGGGTCCTTGTGGGCGCGTTTCTTGGTTTTGGGCGTGGGGGCCTTGGACAGCCGCCGGCGCTTTCCCTTCTTGACTTTGGGCTTGTCGTCGGTAAATTGCACCGCCGACTCCACCAGCTTGCGGAACTCGTCGCGGGACTCGGCGTCGGCTTGGGATATGGAGAGCCGGGCCGTGGTACTGGCGAGCGGGTCCATCTGGGGCATGAAAAAAACTCGCACTGACGTAATGAGATGCACCTGGTGTTTACCAGGTGTTGCAGATGATTGTAAAGACACAAGTCATCTTTCGTTCAGCTTACGTGTACACCTCTTCGAAGGCAGACAGAACGAGGGACTCAAACAGCAAGGGCTTTCGTGGGGATGGGGCATCGCGAGACTCCCCAAGAATGTCCAACACGCGTGGGTCCCCCGTCTCAATGTAGTTGGAGTAAGCACCGTCAAGCGCCTCGATCGTCTCGAGTGTAAGCGTACTGCTGGATTCGCTGATGGTTTTGCCCAGAAGCTCGATGCGGTTCCACAGGTCCCAACCGGTGGGGATGACCAAGTGAGCCGTGGATCCCCCGACTTGTGGCCCCGATTTCTCAAACACAGGAATCGGCTCGCCTTTTGCAAGCTCCACTAAGGCCAATGGGTCCACCTTGGAGAAATCATCCACCACCACAAACGCCCCGTGATGCTTCATGGCAATGTACCGGAGAAACTGCTGGTGCAACACCCCCTTGCCAGTGAGATGAGGAGTCTGCCTCTCCAGGGCAATCAAAACGAGAGAGTAATCGCCCGAGGCCTTCAAGAGCTTGGAAAGTTGTAGTGTCTTCTCGGCGGACTCGAACTCCGCCACCACCGCACCCTCCGGTTTGGTCTTGAGCCACTCGGCAAAGATCGGCCAGTTCAGCACCGTGAACACCTCGTCCTCTCCCACGATGTCATGGGCAATTGAGGAGTTTCCACTGCGTAGATGTAACACCAACATGGGACCCCGCAAGAAACCCGTGCACCGCGCAAAAAAATCAACACCACCATGCTGGAGGAGGGACTCTTTGACCAGTTCGTCAGCGGCGTGCCGGACGAAAAGGCCATTGAGGAGATCTACTCGCTTCGAGCGACAAAACATGCGGAAGATGCGGTGGACTACGAGGACATTGACGAGTTGGCGGACGATTTGCCAGAGGAGGTGCCAGTGCAAGAGGGTAATGTGAAGAAGGAAGATGGCTTTGATGATATATTCAATGAGGCAGAGCCTGCCGTCACCACCGAACAAGAAGTGGAGCTCCAGCAGCAGGCGAATGCGGAGTTTGATGGGTTTTTTGATGAGTTGGACACCGGTGAAAAGGACGACGTGTTTGACGGACTCGGCCTGATGCAGGTGGACGACGAGATCGACATGGGCGAGTTCGAGCCCCCGAAGAAGAAGCGCGTGTTGCTGGAGGAAGAACGGGCCCGCAAGCGGGCCAAGGTGCAGAGAGCCGTGGCCCGGCTTGAGGCCAAAATCCACAAGCGCCGCCTACGCTACTTCTTCCCCACCTTTTCCGAGGACAAGCCATTCAACTACTTTCTCCAGGATGCCCCCGATCCATTGTATTATACCTACCAGCGTCCAGCGCTAGCGTTCAAAGAGCATGTGAAGGCATTGATTCCCACCAAGGTGAGTCTAGAGGTGGCAGCTGACGACCGAAAAGCATTCAAGTCAAGGGGACCAGCGGAGGCGCCGCGAAACATCACAAACATCACTGCTGGAGACCGCCAACTAATCGAGGACCTCGAAAACAAAACGCTGCTTGTAAAGACCGTCGAGTTTCTCGACCAAGATGGCACGACAGACAAATTCTCCGAGTTCAACAAGGACCTCATCTTGCTGACCACCGACTGGGACGACGCCGCCATCATCAACGCCGGGGAAGACAACCACCCCCAGGCCAAGGTGAACGACCACCTTCTCAAAACCGACTACGACTACGACGACGAGTCTATTTTCTCGGGTCAGATTGCATCCGATAAGTTCCAGCTCGATATGAACGACCCCAACCTTTTGTTCGTAAAGGACAAAAAACACCAAAAGAGCAAGGCACTTGTCCCCACCAACCAGCGGCTTCTCGACATGAAATTCAACGTGTCCAACGACTCCAACTACGAGTTCCTCAAGGACAACTACAACACCAAGGTGAGATCGCAGTTGAGTAACTTGAACATCGAGCACTCGGTGCCGGCGATGAGACTTCAAGGACCATATTACAAAGTGAAGCTCACGAAAGAAGAGGCGCGGGCGTTCCACCGCCCTCGGTTCGTTGTTCGGCCTGGCTCGTTGGTTAGTTTCTCCAAGGTCAAGCCCCGCAAAAAGAAAAAGGACAAGGGCAAGAGCATGCTGGAGATATTTGCCAAGACCAGCGACCTCACGGCGGCAGACTCGGGGTACCTTGTCGGCATGGAGTATGCGGAGGAGTACCCCTACATTCTCTCGAACTTTGGCATGGGCTCAAAGCTTATCAACTACTACCGGAAGGAGAGCGAGCAGGACAATTCACGGCCCAAGGCACCGGTTGGCGAAACCCATGTGCTTGGCGTGGAGGACAGATCACCCTTCTGGAATTACGGTCATGTGGAGAAGGGAGACTTTGTGCCAACACTCTACAACAACATGATCCGGGCGCCCATCTTCAAGCACGAACAAAAGAAGACGGACTTCATTTTGATTCGGTCGCAGGGTGCCGGGTCCCACCAGAAGCACTACCTTCGGCCTTTCAACCACATGTATGCCGTTGGTCAGACCTTCCCCGCGGTGGAGGTGCCGGCCCCACATTCGCGTAAGGTCACCAACACCTTCAAGAACCGCCTCAAGATGGTGGTGTTTCGTCTCATGAACAAGAACGGAGTTGCCCGAGTGTCGGTGAAGGACGTGTCCCAGCACTTCCCCGATCAGAACGACATGCAAAACAGACAGCGACTCAAGGAGTTCATGGAGTACCAGCGTCAGCAAGGTGAAGACAAGGGATTCTGGAAGGTGCGGGGCGATCCCCCGATTCCATCGGAAGAAAAGGTGCGGCTCATGATCACCCCCGAGGACGCGTCGCTCTTGGACAGTATGCAACATGGCCAGCAGATGCTTGAGGATGTCAACGCCGTGCAAAACGAAAAGGACGAGCCGCCCAAACAGCGCTACAACAAGCACAAGGACGACGAGGAGCGCGACAAGGAGAAGGAGAAGGAGGAGCGCCGCAAGCGGCGGGAGCGCGGTGAGGACTACGAGGAGGATATTGACGAGGAGCTCACGCCGTGGAGCTCGACGAGAAACTTTGTCACTTCCAACCAAACCAAGCAGATGTTGCAGCTCAACGGTGAGGGTGACCCCACGGGCATTGGCATTGGGTTTTCGCTTTTGAGGGCCACCCAGAAGAACGGGTTCTCGCCATTGATTCCGCCACCCAAGGAGACAGTGCCCAAGAATGCCACCGCCGCGTACCACCAGAAGCTCTACGAGGAGGAGGTGTCGAGAATCTGGTACAGTCAGCGGCGGTCGTTGACCGTTGACAACAGCGACCCCAGCCACACGCTCGAGGAGGTGTACAAGGAGTACAAGCCGGTTGACCATCGCGAGGTTCTCAAGGCGAAGTTTGACAAAGACGACAAGAAGCCGGCCAAGGACGGCACCGGCGACAAGTCGAACCATGTGCTTCGGATCTCCCGTCGTATCAGAGACAAAAACAACATTGTGCAGAGGAAGGTGGAGATTGTCACCGACCCGCGGCTCATCAAGGCGTACATCAAGCGCAAGAAGCAGATTGAGGGCGACCGCATGTCGATGGCGGACGTGGGGGAGATCATCCCCACCAATGACGCCGAGGTCAACAAGATCAGACGAAAGGCCCTCGAGGAGAAGATTGCCAGTTTGCAAAAGAGGGCGAAACTCTCCAAGGGACGCAAGGGCAACACCAAGGACCCGCTCCATGCGGCAGCAGCAGCTGGCGGGACGATTATCGACGCCAATACGGTGTTGCTCCCCGACGGGTCGTATGCCATTGGCGGCAAGGGTATTGGCAAGGGCAAAAGTACCACCCGGCGGTGTGCTTCGTGCGGAGCCTTTGGTCATATCAGGACCAACAAGTCGTGTCCTCTTTACAATGACACCAAGGGCGGTACGGTGCTGATTCCTCCCGAGGTGAAGGAACGGATTCTAGCCGAGTACAACGCCAACAAGGCCAGTGCCCAGAGCCCCAAGACTCCGCTGGAGCCAGCGACCCCGGCGACGCCGACACCTCCTGTACAACCACAATAAACGAAGTTACGCATACACCATGAGCCGAACCGAGTAAAGGCTCGACTTTTCATTCACAGACATGACTGAACTCACAAACGTGATTGAAAGTCGTACCGTAAACTTCTCGTCAGCCAGAAGTCCGTACGTGACGAAAAATCACAATTTAGTGCACAAGGAGGAGTACAGATGCAAAATCAATGATAAAGCGCCATTTATAGAGACACCGGTGTAAGGATTCTCGACACGTGCAATTATGGACTTTGATACAGCACTTTGGTATACATTTCATTAGTCTGCTGGTTAACACCAGAAGTTGTAGATCTTACGGTAGAGAGGCAACGCCGCGTAGTGCTTACGCTCCTCCGCAATCTCCTGCTTCAAGATCTCCACGTCAATGTCTCTTCTACCCGTGTCAAGGTCAATGTCCTCCAACTTGACATAGAGGTGGTTCCAGGTGCCCTTGACGGTCTTGAAGGTAGCCCACATAAGGATCATGAGAGGCATGGACAAGCAGTTTTGCCAGAAGGTGGTGACGTCGGCCTTTCCGCCGTAGCCAAGGGGCCAGATGGAAATCCAGATTTCGCCAATGATGATGAGGAACAAGATCACCACCCCGGAGACCGAGCCCCACATGCCGAGGGGCGACACGAAGCAAACCTCGTCGAGACCCCTGCCCTGGGCCTTGAGGGCCATTCTGAATCTGACGTGGGTGAGGCAGATGGACATCCACGTGAAGAAAGACGAGAGCGAACAGATGGAGAAGAGCCACGTGAAGGCGGCGTCCTCGTCTGGCGAAGCAGCAAGGAAGCCAAGGAGGCCCACCATGTTGGTGAACATGATGGCAACAAGAGGGCGGCCGCGCTTGTCGATGTACCCAAAGATTCTGGGAATCAAGCCCTGCACCGCCAAGGAGGCCAAGGTTCTGGAGCATCCATACACAGAGGAGTTACCGACAGAGAGAACGGCAATGAGCACGATGGCGTTCATGATGTGGGGCATGACTCTGATGCCACCGTTCTGAATGGCAATGACGAACGGAGAAGCGGTGATGCCGTCTCCGTTCAACAAACGGTCGTCGGTGTAAGGCACAAGACAGCCAATGACGATGGAAGTGAGGAAGTAGAAGATGGTGATTCTCCAGAACACCTGCTTGGTGGCCTTGGGCAACGACTTTCTGGGGTTCTCGGTCTCGGAGGCCGCCAAGGCCACCAACTCGCATCCTCCAAAGGTGAAGGCGGCACTAATGAACACGGAACAGATACCCTTGAAGCCGTTGTTGAAGGCACCGGGGTCGTGGAAGTACTTTCCGCCAATGTAGCCCTCGTCACCTACACCACAAATGATACAAAGACCAAGGATGAGGAAGCCAATGACGCCGAGCACTTTGATCAACGAGAACACAAACTCGGCCTCTCCGAAGCCAATGACGCCGAACAAGTTAATGGAGAAGATGACGACGTAAAACACCGCCACCCACACACACGGATTGACGTCGGTGTTCCAATACTTGACTGTCATGGCACACGCAATAAGCTCCGAGGGAAACGAAATCAACCACGACATGGCGTACAAGATACCGAGCGTGAAACCCCACGAGGGGTCGATGAACCGAGAGAAGAAAGCATTGAAGGAACCGGAAACGGGGTATTGAGACGTCATTTCACCAAGAGCATACACCACACAGAACATCGAGTAGCCCACGATAAGGTACCCAATGATGATACCACCGGGACCACCCATGGAAAGCCCGTATCCGGAACCAACGAAGAGTCCTGTACCAATGGTACCACCGAGCGAAATCATTTGCAAGTGTCTGGCCTTCAAGCGTCTGGCAAGCGGGTGTCTGGCCGTGGCGTAAATAGACTTTTCAAGGTCCGTCATGTTGGAAGTGTCGACGCCATCTTCTTCCAAGTCAATGGGCTTGAAGGAGTCGACGAAGCGGTGGAAGGCATTGCCCTTTTCAGTAGAGTAGACGCTGTACTCGGACTCAGAGTCGGAAGACGCCTGCGACGTGCGGGCTCCACGGTAGCTGAAGGCGTCCTGGGTGTCCAGGGCCGTGGTCTCTTTGTACGACATGGCGGGAGACTTGGATATGAAAGGCCTTTATAGAGTCGAGGACGAAAATGAAAAACTCTAAAATCCCGTGCAAAATGCAACGGGTATGGTGTCAATGCGGCTTGTGCGAAAATGGCAGGAGACAGAGAGACAAAGAGAGAAGAAAGAATGGACGTCTTTAGCTTAATGAACCACGCTGAGTGCTACGTGTATACCCTTACCTGGACACCTAAACACTACGCTAGTTGTGCTCTGGTCAACTGGCACCGGGCGTTGGAAGAGACCGCTCCGCATCCGCGTTACGAGCCCGCGCTCGCTACAGCGATGGCCGCATCCCGGCATCTGCTGCTGGCAACCAACCACGAAACTTTAAGTCAATTGTCTCGTCAATGGAACAGGAAGTATTGATCAATTCATTATTCTTTCTCCCTACACTCCCACTCAACTGTTGGTGGACTTCTGAGTCGATGGACCAGATCTCAAATGCCGCGAGGCTTAAGTGTGGCGGGTTCGCATTCCTGGAACGGTTCTTCGCTCCTCTTTTTGGATGATATAACCGATCCTTGGGCGAAGGGTGCGAACAATGGCTACCCTGGAATGTGCGAGGCATCGACGATCAGGGTGACAATGCCGCGTGGTGGCGGCCGGGAAGACGTCCAGACGGTACGGGTTTTTGGCCTGATTTTCTTGCTCGTAATTGCCGGAAAATTGTGGTTGCAACGGCATTGGAGGTCGTGCGCGGCTGCATTGCGGGAATATGCCACCTGACCACGTGATGAACCCAGTCCCCTCATAAAGTATTTGACCACGTGACGAACCCAGTGCCTGACATACCCCTCATCAACTACTTGATCTTCAACTCATGTATGCATTAATAAATAGTTGGGCTAGGCATGATGACCCACCTTCACTTGTTCGTAGGCCTTGTCAGCACCGACGAATATTTTCTTTAGCTGCGAATTTCTGTAGTAGTAGTTGGACATGTAGAACACGCCGCATCCGTAGGCGGCGCCGCCGAGTAGTAAAGCCTTTGCTGGGGAAATCATGAATATGTGTTGGTGGTGAACGCCTTTGAGTTGGCAGTCCTTATATATGGCGGCTGCAAAAGTGGAGTGATGCGATCACCCGTTTTTCGCGGTGGAACCACCAATGCAGATAAGCGGTGGGGTCACGAATAAGCAGCAACTTCATTGGACCAGTGCAGAGAACAAATCACCCCTGATGACGGCACAATATTCGGCAGCTAATACATTCTCACACCTTCGCCCGCTGGTAGCACCGGAAGAAATTGTCCCACGATGAGCATCGGCAAGTCAAACAAGTCCCGCTTGACGGTCCATACCGAGCAGAATTCGATGTAGTCCGTGCTCAACACCTCCGCCTTGCGGGACAGTTCGTTCTTGATGAGCTTGCACTTGGTTTTGATGGACGAGTGGAGGTTTCCCACCGCCACGGACTTGAACAACTTGAAGTAGTTGATGATCAGCTCGTCGTCGTACATGAGCTCCATGATGAATGTTCGTTTGGAGAGAATGTCTCCCAAGTTGAATCCAAGCAAGCTGACCAAGTCGTTGGAGATGGAGACGATTTCCCCCGTTCGGCGCCATATGATTGTCGGACTCAGGTTCAACTGCGACAAGTGCTCGTAGTCAATGAGCGATCGCTGGAACGACATCTCGAGAAACTGGAGGTCGTATGGCTTGAGAAGCAGCTTGTGTGCGGAGATGAATGTGGGCCGGTAACTGGCAATCAACTTGAGGATGATCAACAAGTTCTTGCGCTTGGCGGCCTTGTCCTCTTCTGGGAGCGAGTTGCCCGAGAATCGTGTTTTGAGAAACTTTGTGAGTGAGTGGTATGACAGCGGGTAGTCAAAGTTGATGATCTTGTTGGCGTAAATGTCCTGCACTGTTTGGTAAAGATGATGACTTATGAGCGGCGACACGTAGTCGGGCACTTGCTGCTGGGGCTGTTGAGGGGTGGCGGGCTTGGAACTGTCGTTTTCAAGCGAGATGAACGGCCGGGTGGACTTTTGTGTGAGGGTGTGAAGAAGATTGTTTGGTGAGACGGTGTGGGTGCCGGGAGCCTCAGATGCACTCAGCGCCGACGGGCTGGTGGGCTTGGACTGGAGGAGAATGTCTCCGAGCATCAAGTATTCCTGATTTAGGTAGTTGGAGTTGAAGTTGATGCCATGCAGGTGGGTCGACGCGTTGGACTGGGGCAGTTCCTCGATGGGCTCAAACAAAAGGGTGTTGACAACGTCTTCGCTTTTCACCGGACCGACGCTGACATCCGGAGATGCCGTCGAGTCTCCTGACACAGCTTGCGGCTGCTCCTCGTTCTTCAAGTACTTTGCTCGTTTTCGGACAATGTCTTGACAGTCATCGGCTCTGTTGCGCTTGATGCAGTTTTGACACGGTCTCTCGTTGGAGCACTGGAGATGCTTGGAGTGGCAGAAGACACACGCGCGGCTGGCGGGTCTTCTGTTCTTCTTCTCGTCTTCAGTCAAGCGTTTCGTCATGAGCAAGTGGTTGGTGATGATTTGAATCTGGGGTAATGCCCCGGGGCGTGCCGGTCAGCGCCGGGCGCGCCACGTGATGCCCGCCCACGGCCCCGGCCCCCGTCGGGTGATGAGTGGGGTAAAAGAGAGGCCATGCTTGGCTGCAAACGAACAAGAGATGCTACGGGAGAAAGTATACGAAGTGTGGCAAGATGAAGGTCATGAACGTGAAATATTATAGAGAGCAAATTTTTTCAGTTTTTCGACATGTGTACGAAAATCAGGGAAGTCGCATCAGCCAATGTGTCAAAAGTGTCAGTGGCAAGAAAGTGAATGTGTTACATGAATGGTGACAACAATTTAGTCGCCAGAGGGTTATCGGCACCAAGATGACTAGACCGATTAGGACAAGTCTTTGATGTGCGCTACGAATTATGTTCGGATAGTAGTATGGTCCGGTTCTGGGACAAATTGACCCATGTCCAGGAAACAGCTCATCGGCCAGTATCGCACGTTCATTCAGTCCCACTTTGATTGGACGCTGGTTGACACGGTGGGGGTGCATGGCTTGTCAGTCGCCCCTTTCTTTTTACGGCTCGGAAAAGCCTTTCTCCGGTCTTGGCGTGGCGTCTCCGTCAATCTCCCAGAGGCCATTTGGCCCCAGATTCTGACTGTAGGCACCGGCAAAGAACCCGACAATCACCTACGGGGTCCATCTTGTCGTAGTGTCCGTAAATCGTATCCGGTCGTGAGACTCGGCATTGACTTCGGGCCGTAAGCGCGTTCACACGACATCTCCAAAAACAAAAGCCTCTCGATGGAATTTGACTTCTCGTCCTGAAATCCTTTCTTTCTTGTCTTGAACCGTTAAGACCTATCTGCATCTTGTTATACCACACACCAACCTCCCCATACCAACACATGAAACTCCCACTCATATACCTCCTCAAAGTCATCAAGCCGGTGTTGTTTGTGTTCCAGCTCCTCCAGCGAATCTTCTGGCTGGGCCTCAACGGCCGCAATCCGCTCGAACTCACCTGGCAGTTTGCCAAGGGCTTCTCCATGGTGTTCACCTGGTTGTTGATCTTCAAGAACGCCGGGTTGATTCCCAAGAAGATCCGCCCCCACATTTGGGTCAAGTTGCCCTACCGGCTTGACCAGTACTTGTTTGACTTGGTGGACCAGCCCCTTGGCCTGTTGAGTGCCATGACGGCGTTTGCAATCGGAGCCTGGATCCTTCACGAAAAATATTACACCGTGCATGTCGACGGGTACGAAGAGCTCTCGGCATCGGGGTCCGACATCGACCTTGATGACAAACCCGTTGTGCCAAACACACCCGGCGACTTCCAGGACGACCCCCACCACCAGTCCTTAATCTTCTTCTCCACTCTTTCGCATGCTGACATCAGCGCCAGAACCAAGGAGATCAACACCAAACTCTCCCGTCACATCCAGACCGTGGGCTACTTCCCGTACAACTCGTGGAGAAAGGTGCCCGTGCACCTCCTTGCATTGTCGTGGTTCATTCTCAACATCGACTATCTTGCCGGGAAGCTGACCATTGTTGAGTGGAAGGATACCCTCGCGTGGCTCTCGTACGTGCTTGGCCACTTTCTCGTCCCGCTCTTCACCGCCATCTGGCTTTATGTGTTCCATGCACCAGGTCTGTTGAAATTGTTTGGCCTTGGCTTGGGCATCCAAAACATCGCTGGGGTATTGACCCACCTTCTTGTTCCATGTGCTCCTCCATGGTTCATCACCCTCTATGGTGAAAACAAAACCCCAAGCTATGACATGCCGGGGTATGCCGCTGGTTTGACTCGAGTCAAGTATGCCACGGGAACTCATTTGGTTGACAAGGGCTTTCACGCCAGTCCCATTGTGTTTGGCGCCGTTCCCTCGCTTCACCTGGCCATGGCTGTCATGTGCAGCTTTTACATCTGCTATTACAGCCGATGGACCGCGGTCAAGGTGGCCAGCTTGGCCTTTGTCGTTCTTCAATGGTGGGCCACCATTTATCTCGACCACCACTGGAGATTGGACTTGCTTGTGGGGATGCTTTATACCATCACCACCTTCACCATCATGAAGCAAGGATTGCTTGGCAAAAAATTACAGCATGAGACCGTGCAACGGGAGTTCATGGAGGCCCGTCTTCACTATCAGTTTGCTGGAAAGGGAACAAAAGGAAGTACCATGGGAATGAGAGTCTTTAGAAACACCTGTTTGGAATGGTTCTTTGATCCTCTCGCCTGAGGCATGGCTGCAAACCATCTTGTGACTGCATGGATTGCGCCAAGCATGATATTTTGAGCAGACACCAATTTTGCCCTCCGCCCGGCCAGTCTTGTGTTACGAAGCGACGACGACGACGACAACGACGAAAGCAACGAAGTTGATTTCGTCAACGTCCTCCTTCGTCACTCATCACTCATTACCTACATGCTACGCACCAAATCCCGTACCAACGTTAAGGTATAATGAAGCATAGGCCAATATTCGACTGTCATACCCCTATTTCACCCACTCGACTGTTACCCCTTTTTGTAGCCGCGCCTACAGCCGCATTGTCGTATGAGCCCTTGGCATGTGCACAGCCCTACCCGCGCTGACATAAGCACGCCTCGGCGACGGGGCATTAGGCGATGGCCCCTCACACCGCCGTTCCATTATGAAGCGGGGGGAGGCGCGAAAGTCATTCAGATCGATGGAATGGGTGCTGAGCCAGGACCAATATTTTTCATCTGTGCGTCGCAAACAAGGTCTCGAGTCGTGTGGTGAAACTTCCCCTTTTTATGTCCCCGAGATGATTTATAAGTGACGAGATTCTTCCCCCATAGTTTCGGCATTCCAAATCATTTTTCAACCGATAGTTTAACTCATCGTTCCCTGAGTTTTTCTCCTGCACTGCCACCCGTGCATCACCAGACCAGTGTTTCTTTTTCAGAACATCTCGTTGCTCTTTTTCCACTGTTTGTCCCGGGGTCTGCTTCATGAAGTTTTACAAACGGTTGAAGCAGAACATCGTGGCCATCAGCTTGTTGATGGTGTTGGCCTACACTCTCCATGGGGTGGTTTTCAACAACATCACGCAACACGCGCTCGAGTTCAAAGCCTTGGTGCTCCACCAATCTGCATTTGACCCCCGAAGGGCCACCCTCGAGGTTTTGAACTTTCTCAATGGCAAACCGTGTGCCATCAAGTCTGCCGATGAGCAGGCCATCAACTTCCACTGGGATGACTGGATCGATCTTTCCCCGGGCGATAAGGTGTTGGCTCCGTACCGCCAGAGTTTCCCCCACGGCGAGTGTGACGAGGTGCTCCGCAAGTTCGCCGACGTGAATGGCTACTGGATGGAGTCTCATGACAAGAAGGTCTACCGAGGCATGGCCGACATGTATTGTATGAAGGAGATCCCGCGGAAGGTGATTCTCGCAACCGACGACAATTTCGTGGAGGTGCCCGTCCAGTCCAAGCGGCGATATGGACTCAACAATACCATCACGAAAGATGAGTTGCTTGAAGAGTTGCACTCCTTCACCGACAGCAAGACTCCATACAAGACAACACCCCGTGTGCCGCTCTCCCGCGAAGTACATGTCCCGGCTTCGGACTTCATTTTCAGTCCCGAACAAGAAATCTTCAAACTCCAAAACAAGCTCGTCAACAACAACATCACGCAGGAGGAGTACCAATATCTCAGTTTCCTCGAGTACAGCAACCGCATCGTCGACTCTGCCGACCGTTTCTTCAAATACCCGTGGATTGCGTCCGACGTGGTGTCGGGCCGGTCCCACCATCTTGCATACCCCTTCTTCAAGCGGTACATCGGCGACCGTGAGCGGCAGAGTGTCATCCACCACATGGTGCGGGCGTGGTTCCAGTTTGCCGAGGCCAACGGCTTTGCTTCGTGGGTCAACTACGGCTCGCTTCTTGGCTGGGCCTACAACGGCGTCAACATGCCCTGGGACACCGACATTGACATCCAGTTGCCCATCGTGCAGTTGGACCGGCTTGGCCGGGAATTCAACCGGTCTCTCATCATCGAAAACCCCAAGCTCGGCAACGCCAAGTACTTTCTTGAAATCTCCCCCACCTACATTCGCCAGGGAAACGGCCGCAACTTCATCGACGGCCGCTTCATCGATGTCAACCTGGGTCTCTACATCGACATCAGTGCTCTTTCGCACACCACTGCATCGCCACCATCGCTGTTTTACGAGGACCTCGAGCCCGTGACCGCCGATGATGGTCACCTTGTCACCGACAAGATTGAACTTTCTGCCATGGCCGTCCATTGCAAAAATTGGAACTGGCACTCGCTCCAGGAACTTCTCCCCATTCGTCATACCTGGTTCGAGGGAACCTCCATCTACATTCCCCACAACGTGTCCCGGATTCTCACCCGGAAATATGGCAAGAGCTCGTACACCACCAAGAGCCACTTTGCCAAACACAACTATCAACAAGACATTCGCATGTGGGTGCCCGACGAGATTTGCACCAGTGCACCTCGCGTGGCATCTCGATTCCTCTCGTCCTACGACCACCTGCAACTCACTCTCGAGGGAGCGTGTAACAACAAGATTCTCCAGGACGAGTATCGCATCAACCACGAAAGTGCCAAGCGCCATGTGGAGCTCAACATTGACGTTGACACCTCGGTCTCCTACGACATCGAGGCCCTTGGCGACTTGCCCATCACCCGCAAGGACGCGTGGGAGTACTTCAACGACATCAATGAGCGGCGGGTCTCTCATGAGAGTTGGTATGTAATCAATTAACGAATCAGAGACAGAGTGTAGATAAGGTACCCCACCTTCAAAACCGTTCTCACGTCGCGCCAAGCCTTATCTTGATGGGCGGGCTCGATAGGAAAATTTGCCGATATGATTGGGGGAGAGAAGCTTGGCGCCGGATTTTTCACCCAAGAACCCGCCAAGCTGTCATATTTCATTTTGTGCCAGTTCAAACATGGCGGCATTGGCCCGCAATTTGGCCCACTCACAACATCTTGCATGCATGTGGGGCTATCGTGGCTTGTCAGTGGAGACACCGCCGCCCGGCCCGAAGCAAAGGCTCATCCTTCACTTTCTTATCGGATAAGAACAATGCGCCAATCTCTTGGAAGTTTGTATAAACGCAACATGGGCTGCAAAATCTCTCCCCATGAGCCTTGACGAAAAGAAAAACGAACTCAGATCGGTGGTGTCGTTCACCCAGGAAGACATTGGCTCGGGCCAGGTGCTCACCACCATCGTCAGTCCAAAAGGAGAAGTGGAAATCACAGGGGATGTGGACCAGGCCATGAAGTTGGCCATTGCCAACAAGGAGGACCACATCGAGCTCGACCCCAAGGCCGCCAAGCGGCTCTACTACAAAATCAACTTCTATGTGCTCCCGCTCATCTGCATGTTGTACTGTTTCCAGTTTTTGGACAAGTTGAGTAATTCCTACGCCAGTGTGTTGGGGTTGAGAGAGGACATGAACATGCAAGGCGACATGTACTCGTGGACGGGCTCTGCGTTCTACATTGGATACCTTGCGTTCGAGTTCCCGTGCTCGTTGCTTCTTCAGCGGTTTCCCTTGGTCAAGACCGTGGGATGTTTCATTGTCGTTTGGGGAGCCGTACTTGCGCTTTCTGCCGTGGCCAACTACCCCGGGTTCATTGCCATTCGAACCATCCAGGGAGGCTTGGAGAGCATCATCACCCCCGCCTTCACTCTCTACACCACCTTCTGGTGGACCAAGGAAGAAACCTTTTTCATCACTGCCATGTGGTTTGCGTTCAACGGGTTGGGCGGCATTCTTGGCAGCGGCGCCATTGCCTACAACATCTACGTGAACGCCGACTCGTACTCGCTTGCGGCGTGGAAGGTGGTGTTTGTCACCACCGGATGCTTGACCATCTTCCTTGGTCTCTTGATGTTGATTCATCTTCCTGATACCCCAGCCTCGGCGTGGTTCCTCACCGACATTGAGAAGCGGCTTGTCGTTGAAAGAATCCGTAACAACCAACAGGGATTTGGAAACCGTCACTTCAAGATGAAACAGTTCAAGGAGGCGTTCACCGACGTGAAGGTGTGGCTCTTTGCCGCCTACTCGCTCATCAACAACATTCCTAATGGAGGCATGACCAATTTCGGAACCATTCTTCTCAAGTACGACCTCCAGTACTCCACCGGGGACTCGCTTCTTATGAACATGCCCGGTGGAGCGGTGGAGTTGGTGGGGTGTACTCTCTTTGCCTACTGTTACAAATTCTACCCCATCCGGATGTTCTGGGCGGTGGCCGGATCCGCCATCACCCTCGCCGCCCAGTGTATGTTGGCCTTCTCCACCAACCCAAAGGTACAACTTGCAGGTATGTCGCTTAATCTTTTGGGTCCCATTGGGTTCATTTGCATATTGTCGAGTATTGGAAGCAATGTGCTTGGAACGACAAAGAAGCAGACCGCCAACGCCTTATTTCTCGTGGCTTATTGTGTGGGGAACCTCATTGGTCCCCAGACGTTCCGGGAGTCCGATGCTCCAGGGTACCGGCCGGCCAAAATCACCATTGTGGTGTGCGGAGTGATTTCGTTGTTGTTGTTGATTGCCATCTGGATTCACTACTACAGAGAGAACAGAAGAAGAGACAAGGAGGGCCACGTTGAACTCAACATCGAGAACATCGAGTTTGCCGACTTGACGGATAAGGAGAACCCCAATTTCAGGTACGTGATCTAGCAGCGCAGATCGAGCCAATGCATGTGCCGGTGAGTAATCGTAGAACAAACACCGAAGGCTGTCATCAGACAAGTACACAGAGCTTTGTCCCACCACGGTATTTGCATACAATGTCTTCAATAATATGGCCCTGAGCCAGACAAAATAAGGATTCCACTCAGCATTCCATTTCCACAAAAAACGTCCACATCCCATTTGGGTGCAACGCCGCCTGCAACGTGGGGAAGGTGTGGATTTGCCATGAAATTGGTTCAAGCCTCGTAGCCCCAGGCACCTGGCAATCCCACTTTACCGCATTGGGGAATTCTTGGAACACCGGCGTCCCAATGCGGCCGGAGTGGCCTGCACACAGCGCGACTTCCCCATCGGGCAATTTTTGCAGTCAAACCTCTTCCACCATATATAGCGTCGTGGGGGAGCTGCGTGGAGTTCACAACGCAGAGTACGATCCACCCATGAAGCTTTTGCATTTCTTCTTCTCGCTCTTTTTGGTGTCCTACGTCACGGCGTTGCCCGTGCTGGTGTTTGACGGAGAGATCGAGTCTCTTCCTGACTTCCACAAGAGATCGGACGAACCTGCTGCTCTCGATATCATCAAGCGTGACAATGCGTTGCTCACGTCTTTGTTCACCACGTTGAACACCTCCGGCCAGGGAGTTTCTCTCGTCAAGGGTGTCACCACCAGCTCTGTTACTCAGGGCACCATCATCAATGTGATTGTCAACTTCCTCAAGGCCACCAACTTGACGGAGATTCTCATTTCCGCCGACGACTCGGGATTGGCGCTTGACATTGTCAAGTTGGTGCTCACCGACTACGAGGTGTTGCCCGGTCTCATTAGAATTGTCAAGGGGGTCTTGGGCTCCAACAGTACTTCTTCGGGAGGTTTCTTGAGTTCCATCATTTCGGGAATCTTTGGTGACTCCAGTCTTGGCAGTCTTCTTAGCAGTGTCACCTCCGCCCTCTTTGGGGGATCGTCCAGCTCCAGCAGCTCGTCCTCGGGCGACGGGATTGTCGGTACTCTTCTCAGTGGGGTGCTCAGTCTCTTTGGCCTCGACTCGAGTTCTTCGTCTTCTTCTTCGACGAGCTCCTCCTCCAACTCCACCACCTCCAGTGGCAGCCTCTTGTCAGACTTGCTCGATGGTCTTCTTGGTGATACCTCCAGCTCGGGTACTGCAAGCACCAGTTCCGCGTCCAAGACCACCACCGCTACTTCCACCTCCACTTCCACGGGCGGTTTCTTGAGTGGAATCCTCGATGACTTGTTTGGTGACGACGACGACAGCTCGGTGTCGGCCACCACCACTGCCACTGCTACTGGCACCACCACTGGAACCTCCACCAGAGCCTCCACCACGTCCACCTCCGGTGGCTTGCTCAACGGAATCCTTGGACTTCTTGATGGCGACGACGACGAAACCACCGTCACAACCTCTGCCACCACCACTGCTACTCGGGCCACTGCCTCCACCACCGCCACGTCGGCCGACCTCGACGACATCTTGAGTCAAATCAGTGCTGTTGCCGCCGAGTCCACCACTGCCGCCGCCACCACCACCACCACGGCCGTGAGTGCTGCTTCGTCGGCGGCTTCGTCCGACCTCGAGGATCTCATCAGCTCGTTATCCAAGAGAGACCTCAATGAGGTTTCCGACATTGAAAAGAGAGACCTCTTTGACACCATCATCCAACAGATCATCAGCATCGTTGGCACCGGTGATGTCATCGATGAGGTCGTGCAGTCGCTCCAGAAGTCGGGCCTCGGCATTTCCGTGATTCAGTTGATTCTTACCGATGAGGACGAAACCGACTTTGCCGTCAACACCGTGAACGAGGTCATTAGCGAGAAGGCCATCACTCTTTCCAGCTTGTGGACGGCCGTCAAGGAGTCCAACTTGATTCTTAGTGTGGTGAGCCAGGTGCTCTCCAACGGCTACCTCCTGTTGGTGTTTAGTTTCCTCGCTGCTCTTTTCACCGGGAAGATCGACCTTGACCTTTTCTGATACCGAATGTACGATAATGAGTAACCTTTGTCAAAGCCTAATCCACACACTGTGGGAAGTTATCAGATACATCTGATGCCGTTATGTCCGCTCCGGTGTCTTGGCGCACATACGAGCATGCGAAGGCCAAGACGCACCAGCACGTTAGGTAAATTGCTCTTGACGTTGAACCTGTCATGGGCCAGGACGTTTTGACTCACGCCATGTCGACAGACTTGGCAACCACTATGGTGTGGTCATGCCTCTGGTGGGGAGGTTTGCGACAAACTTCTCGCCACTGCACCATGCACGGGGCGCACAAACATGCATGCGCACAATACCCAATAATATATTTAACCGGTTCAATAAATAATCCAAATAAAAAAAAAGAACGTCACATATTTCCGCCCTCGGACTTAGAATGACTCTGTGTAGCAGTACACTTCCGGCCCATTCTTGATGTGCTTATTGCGAAGACATGATGACCGGATGGTGTAGGTGAATGCTGGGGGTCCACACGAGAGCACCGCCAATCCTTTGAATTTGTCGTTGCCAATGAGACGGTGGGCTTCGTGGGTGATGATGTCCTCGAGGTCGGGCCGACGATAAATGTAGTTGGTGTCACTTGCAACCGACGAGGAGGTGCCCGTCTTGATGATTTCCGTCTTCTCCACGGAACTGCCCCCAAGGAGCTTGCTGTCCAGGTGGGTTGATGAAGATGACAGAACTGGCTCGAGGCGCTTTTCCTGAGTAATGTAGATGTTCAATTCCAACATTCCCTTCAACACATATTCCTCAAGAAGTGGCACAATGTGGTCGTACCATGCAATGTTGTCCCACTTCTTGATCACCCACGAGAGGGCAATGCGGGCTTTTCTGGGACGGTTGAAGAAATCCTGTTCAGCCTCTCTTTGCTCAATTTGTTGAAGGAGGTCAAGACAAACCGGGAACACGAAAGAGGCACCCGAACCTGCGGCGAACAAGTGCACGGCGTCGAAGGTGATGAGCGGCTGGTACTGGCCGCCAAAGGGTCCGTAGAACTGGGACTTGAGCTTGACAATGGCAGGGTCGAATTCCTCGGCAAGCACGCTCTCAATGTCGGAGGTGGAGGTGTCCTCGTCCTTTGGCTTGGAGTGGGCCTCGATCTGCGCCTTCACTTGTTTGTAGGCAAAGACAATGGCTAACTTGATGAGGCCAGTGACAAAGCCAATGACCTTGCCAATTGGACCCTTGTGATTGAGCGCCTTCTTGCGGTCCTCTTCCGACTTTGGCAACTCGGTCTCGAGCTTCTTGACAAGCTTGCGGGTGAACCCACGCTGTTTGCGGATAACCAACACCATTTTTCCCGACGACGCCAACGACGACACCGTGAAGGGGTGGTACTGGTTGCCGTACACCTGGGCCATGTTGAACCAGATGTGCTGGCCTGCCTTCCAGGTGCCCACCTTGGGGATGAAACTGTAGTACCACTTCAGGCCGTCCATCTTTGTTCTTTTCACGTCGATGGTGACTCTGACGGTGTTTTCGTCCAACAATTCAAACTTGGAGAGTCCCTTGGAAGGCGCCATGCGCTTGTGCACAACACACACAATTCTGTTCACCACTCTGTCGGCAACAAGAGCGTGCACTGCCAAGAGAACAATGGCGTGGCCGCCCGAGTTATGGAAGTACGAAAAGAGCAACATGATGAAGTTGTTGACTCTGTGCTGGACCAAGAACACGTCCCAGGCCAAGTTCCGGATGAAACGGACACTGCCCCACGTGAGCACGGACAAACTGGCGTAGGCAATGAAGCCAAAGTACTGGGGCGGGATTTTGATCATGATGTCGAACTTCAAGTCCAACCAGTACATCATACAAATGTACATGTGCGCCGTGGCGGAGCCCCAGATGAAGCGGCCCACCCATTTGTGGTAGAGGGCCAACTTGTCGTGCTGGAGTCCGGAAATGGAACTCCAGAGGTCGTTCTTCATGATGAGGCAGAGCACCAAGGGCATGTTTCCGGTACAGATTCTGCCGATTCTCTTACCGACAACGTACGACCAGGGAAAGTTATCCAAGCCGTCGGTGTCGCAAATGCAAAGGTATCCGTTGAGACCAAAGTACCCAAGTAAGAGAAGCACCATACTTGGTTGGAAGTAGTAGGTCCATCTCCAAAATGGGATACGGTAACTTCTGTTGAAGGTCAGCCAGTAGGCAAGGGCCCGATACATGGGCTTATAGGTGAGCAGATCGGGTCCTCTGCGACATCTGATAAAGTAGGGGATCCAGTGGAACACGATCCCGTGCAAGGCAAGCACCGCTATTCCCCCCACAAATGCCAACCACTGGTACTTGAGGTTCCTTTCCTTTTCCACAAAGGGCTGTTCTGTGAAAGGAATGGACATGGTGTGATGTAAAAAGTCCAGGAGGCGTTGCTTTTGTAATTTAGTCAAGAAAAGGCAATCAGTAGGAGGCTGAGATCCGGGGAGATGGCGGCGATATATCCGACACGGTGAGTCTGGAGCTAGCCGGGATTCTGCGGCAGGACATATCGCCGTTCCCAGCACAGGCCCTCCCGCACCAGCGTTCCCGGGGGAAATTGGTGCATACGCGGCCCGTGGTGACGTCGAGTGGGCGCCGCAACACCACGGGCCTCCCCACACGGGCATATCGCTGAGGACGATCGAAGGGACCAACGACGGCCGAGTCGACGGCGCTTGGGCCAATCATCAACCAACCCGGCTGCACCTGCTGCAGGTTCTGCGAGGCGTGCATAATCAGATGGCCGCGAAAAAAAAAAAAACGTACGGCGGGCTGCGAAGGTTCGGGTACTATTTTGGAGAGGCCAAAATTCCGGACCGGCCCGAGTTTATAAGACAAGACCTTCGGCAGTCCACTTTTCACCATGAAGTTCACCAGTGTTCTCGCCTCCTTGGCCATTGCTGTACCAGCCATGGCCAACAACTGGGCCACGTACCCCTCGGTCGCCAAGACCCAGAGTGTCAATGGATTCGACCCCATCAACTCGTTGCTTCCAGAGTGTGCCCAAGAATGTCCTCATTACGACACCGACAACACCCCATGTCCATACTGGGACACCGGGTGTCTCTGTGTGATGCCCCAATGGTCGGGAGCCGTAGCTGAATGTTTCATTGAGTCGTGCTCGGGAGACGATTTGGAGAAGGCCACCTCCTTGGCGTATTCCTTGTGTACCAAGGTGGGCGCCAATGTGTGGATGATGCCCTCGTCCATCTCGTCGGCCTTGTCTGCTGCCGTGGCCGAGGGAGAGACTGACGCCGAAACCACCACCGAGTCGCAGGCCTCGGAGACGGGCGAAACCACTTCCGAGACGGGCACCACCACCGCTGGCAACCTGACCTCGTCGGGAAGCTCGAGCTCGTCCACCACTGCGTCGGAGGACTCGTCGTCCACCGCGTCCAGTGGTTCGCGGATGATTGGCTACAGTTTGATGGCCGCCGTGATGCTTCCTCTCTTGTCGATGATGTAATGCCTAAAATGATAATATACACCTAGATTACCAGCCAGTCGCCGTCCCCTGACAGCCAATAAGGGGATGCTGTCAAGAGTCTTGGCCATTACGAAACCACCAAGTCCTCACTCAAGGCGAAACCACCAAGTGCCAACTCAAGGCGAGGTGTTGCGCAAAGTGGGGTCTAGCGACCAGTTGGGAAGTCGGCCGTCCTCCACCAGCATAAAGTGGCATCATGAGCACGGAGCTTGCCTCATCACCATTGGCGGTGGCATCGTCAAGCCAAGACCCGGCTGCCACCACCCCATGGTTGGTTACATTAACATGTGTAACGACAAACAAACCGATATCACCTTGATGAAAGCCACCGGCTCGCAATAGCCTTTCAAGTAGGTCATGTGCCGAATAAAGAATCTACGACGTGGTACGAGCACAAGCCTCCAAACAATGAAGAGTCGGGACGTCTTAGCACCGCAATTGATTGTTTCAATGCAAAGCCTTGGCCGTGAAGAGGCACATTCCATGGCACTCGACCGCCTTTATGAGACAGCGTGCTGGGTCTGGGGAGTTATCGGGGGTCCACGATGCACGCGAAACCAATTACCGTGCGCGGACATGAATGATTTCCCGAAGGACAAGAAAAATCGAGCCTTTAGTGCAGAAACCATGCACCATGGCCTGAGCGTGTGCAGGCTGTGCATGGTGCGTACATCAGATGGCATCTGATAAAATGCGGATTTGGGGCAAAATTGTCTTGGTGCCGCCCAGCCAGAGCGGCCCCGGCCCTGATTTCCCGCAGAAACCCACTTGCGAATGCCCGCAATGGGTAACGGCGATGGTTTCATAACAATCTCGAGCCTGATATTTTTTCCTCTCCGTCGGCGGGTTTTTTTTTTCCGCCCACTGGCTTAATTTAGTATTGAATGTACTGGGTTGGGTTATTTACATTGCCTTGTCAAATTCTGCATTGGTTCTCCAAGTATCTAGAATCGTCGCTTGTCTGGCTGAAAATATATAAAGCCAACGGTGATCCCCCCTCCACTTCTCTTTTTTCTATCATCACTCAAGAAACACTTTCGCTATGTTGACCAAGCTCATCTTCTCCGCTTCTACCCTCGTTGCTCTTGCTCAAGCCACCACCACCTCCACCGGTAACCCATGGACCATCTACCCCTCGGTGGCCAAGACCGCTTCCATCAACGGTTTCGCCGACCCCATGATTGCCAACGGTGCCCCCGAGTGTGCCCAAACCTGTTTGAAGGAGAACGCCGACACCGGTTCCACCCCTTGCCCATACTGGGACACTGGATGTCTCTGTGTGATCTCGGCCTTCGGTAACGAGGTTGCCGAGTGTATTGCTTCTTCTTGTACCGGTTCCGACGTTGCCTCTGCCACCTCCATTGCCACCTACGTCTGTTCCACCGCCGGTGTTCCCGACCCATACTGGTTCATTGCTGACTCCATTGAGACTGCTTTGGAGGAGGCTGCCGGTGCTGCCACCACTCAGACTGCTGCTGAGACCACTGCTGAGGAGACCGAGGCCACCACCACTGCTGCTGCCGAGTCTTCCGAGGAGACCACTGCTGCTGCTGAGACCACCGCCGCCGAGACCACCGAGGCTGCTGAGACCACTGCTGCCGAGGAGACCACCGCCGAGGAGACCACTGCTGCTGCTGAGGAGACCACCGCCGCCGAGGAGACCACCGCCGCTGAGGAGACCACTGCTGCTGCCGAGTCTGCTGCTGAGGAGACCACCGCCGCCGCCGAGTCTTCTGCTGCTGCTGAGGGCACCACCGAGGCTGCCGCTTCCTCTGCTGCTGCTTCTTCTGAGGAGGCCACCTCTGCTTCTTCTGCCGCTGCCGCTGCTTCCTCTGCTGTTGTCCAAGAGCAAACCAACATGGCTGCTGCCAAGACCCCAGCCGCCGTGTTGCTCTCCTCTGCTGCCGCTTTCGTCGGTTTGGTTGCTCTTCTCTAAGCGATTGACGAGTTATGAGACGACGAAAATCGGTTTGTTTTGACTTTCATCATGTTCTTCTTTTAGAAGTTTAGTTTCGGTACCATGTTCTAATCAACTTTGATTTAAGTCGCAAGTGTAGAACTTCTTTGCATGTTTGGTGCAACTTTGTTGATGTTTTTCCGAACTCGGATTAGGCTGCAAATACAAGAATTGACGTTGCTCAATGCATCACGCGGGCGTGCCACGCCTCCACCACGTTGTTGGCGTGGGCGAGTTGGTGCGGGTCAAACCGAATGACACGACCGCCATCTCCCTCTGCGTGCTGGGCACAGTAGTAATACCCATTGCACCCCATCTCCTCGTGCTTGTGCACCTTGGCCTGGTGCACGTGCACCCCCTTGGCGCCATGCCTGGTCTCCACGCCAGCCGGAACGATGGCACCGTCAATGACAAGCGACTTGCGGAAATGCCGCCGCAACTCCGACGCGGACAGGTACTGTTTCTTGAGCTCGGGGATGTCGTCGTACTCGCCCTTCCACGTATCTTTTTTGCAGTTGTTGAGTCCCCCGTTGACCCAGAGAAGCCGGTTGGTGTTGTCAAAATGGCCAATCTGAATGGAACACACCTCCGTCACGTTGGTGGTTTTGAGTTGGCCCACCGTGGCGGCCGACAAGTTGTTAAAGTCATACCCATTGTTGGCAAAAAGCTGGCCCATCCACCAAAGCTCCTTGTCTCCATACACATGCTTGCTGGTCATTCTCCAGAGATGGAGCCGCACGGCAATGAGAAACCCGCCCATGTGCGACGCCCGGTCCACCACCATGAGCCCGCTCTCCATGTAGTGCTTGGCCTGCTCGGTGAACATGATGTTGTCAAACGGCTTGTTCCCCGTGCCAAACACTTTGTGCTCGGTGCTGGACGCCAAAAGACTCAGATAGAACTTGAGCGAGTTGCGGTCCATGCGGTCCACGAGCTCGCGGTCCTTGAAGAAGTAGGCCTTGTTGCGGGTGTATCCATCCAAGGAAAAAAGCTCCTCGGGGTTGACAAACGGCACGGCATCGGTGTCCATGAGCACCACCTCCTTGAAGGTGGTGAACAAGATGGGGAACCACTTGGCCCGGAAGTTTTTGAATTTGTCCGAGTGTCTGGGCTCAAGACACTCGCTGACGTCTGCGAACCATACCTCTTGAACACCATCCCGAATAATGTTATTGGGTAGCCGCAACGGCTTGGAGGCGGCCCTTTCAATCCGGCGCATCTCTCCGGAAGAGATCTCGCCCCGGTGGAAGAGCTGGATGGGGAGAGTGTTTCCGAGTAGGCGGAGCACCTTGATGAGGCTCACCACTTCCCGAACCCCACGCCGAGGGAGCGAAATGACGATGCCGCGGCCGTCCATGGTCTCGAGGGCCCCGGCCCAGAAGCACCCGTTGTCCAGGATCTTGGGCCGGTACTTTGTCCCGTCGGCTTTTGTGAATATCGGCATTTTTCGCCGAAAGAACGGAAAGAGGAGCTTCTCCACCTGCTCACACTGGCTGTACGGCTGGTGCTGCTTGAGAAAGCACGAGTCGTAGATGCGCATGTGCGACATGGCGCTCTGGATCTGCGTGTGTTTGTTGCGGGTGGTGTCGATGCCCCAGATTTCGTCAATGTTGATAAGCACGTCAAAGTAGTTTTTGCAGCTGGCGTCCTGGCCCAACCGGTCAAGGAGGGCGTGCCGGAGAAGAAGCACGTGGTTGTATCGACTGACAACAAACACCCCGAGCCAGACCAACACAACCGCCGTCGCCAAAACACTCCCCCGCTTGAACATGGCCCTGAGTGTTTTTTTTGGTACCCATGGGCCCACGAGGGCGCAGCCGCACGGGCGAAAACACCTCGCACACCCATAGCCACCATGTGCGATGACCAGTGGGGCCTTGCTTTTCTGGTAGCTCATCTAGTCTGATGTTTGAGTTTGTTGGCGTTAGAGTTCTTCACTATAAATAGGACTAAGCCTCGTCTTTGGCCGAAGTGACAGCGGCCGCAGCGTCGGCCGACCCTACGTCGGGCTTTGTGGCGTCGCGTTGCTCTGGGGCCTCCGACTTTTCCTCAGGCTTGTCCTCAGATTTAGTTTGCGACTGGTTTTCAGGCTTCGTTTCCAACTTGTCCTCCGACTTGGTTTCCTCCACCTTTGGGGCTTCCTCAGACTTGTCCTCAGGCTTGTCCACAGGCGCCTCGGTGGTCCCAATCAAAGTCTCCTTGGGCAACGTCACGTCGCTCTTCGTCTCCAAGCCAATCAATGGCGACTTGGCCTCCTCCTTGTTGACGGCCACCGAAGACAGACTGGCGGCGGCATTTCGTGCCACCGGGATGCGCTTGGGGGTAAATGCCGTTTGGAACGCGGTCACATTGGTGACCCCATGCTTCTTCAATGCCCGTCTCTTCCACACCTCCACGTACGTCAACTTGCCCTTGAGCTTGGCGCCAAACTCCTTGCCGGACTTGTCGTAGAACGAGAGCTCGCCCTCGCCTTCCTCCTCGCCAATGGCGTAGTCGTCGTCTCGACTGGTATCGAGGAACCCGTCGTCCACCCGTGACTCGGAATTATCAATCTGGAAGTTGCCGGCCTCAAGGTCATTAACAAGCCCAAACACAAACTCCTGGAAACTGTTGGCAATCACCACCTTGGTGTCAAAGTCTCGCCCAAACAAAATCACCTGGCCCCATTGACCAGCCGGGCCGGGCGCAAGGTCAAGCGCAAACTGGTTGCCCATGCCATCGCGAATAAATGGTATCCACCCACGATGAACATAGTATGGCTGGATGGAGTTGGCCGGCACCGACTTTTGGTTGGCGACAAAGTCGTTGTTGATCCCCTGTGAGCTCGACGAGCCCTCCTCCGTGTTGTGTCTTTGACGAGCGGCAATGTACTGTTGCTTTTCGAGCCGCTGGCTCACCTTGGCCCAGATGGCATACTCCTCAACAATGCTCTCAATGTCCAACAACGTCAATCCCATCACCAACCCAGTAGGCTTCCCCCCGCGGAACTGGCCGTCGTGGATCTTGTAAAACTGTCTGAACTCAACGGGCAACGACCCCAAGCCCAAGTCGTTCTCGAACTCATTCAAGTCGGCCGTGGTGACGCCATCGTTCAAATTATCCTCCAACTCGGGATACTCCTCTTCGAGCCACGCCTCGATCCGGTGCCAGAGCGACTCAATAGAGGGCAACGGAGGCTGCCCGTTGTTGAATGTTTGTAATTGCACCGTGCTCAGCGACCGCAAGCCGGGACGGTACCCGACAGGGCCAGATGCAGCTTGTGGTTGGCCGTCCACCAACGAGTGGCTGGACGAGTTGGCGGTGGCAAGACGGTTGAGTTCGTGGAGTCGAGAACTGCTTCCGTTGGCATGGCCGCCCACCACGTTGGACGATCTGCCGATGCCGGAGTTCTTGTAGGGAGAACCGTACGACGCGTAGTGGTCGTCGGTGGTTATGCTGTGAACAAACGCCTTGAGGTTGTCGAATACACCCATGATGGAAGATCAGAGACCGTGTTTTCGTGACTGAACCGGCGGAGTGCGCGCGGCCACGTGACCGGCTGCGCGGTCACGTGCGCCCAGGCTGGTGGAATAGTTACTATCTATGTCATAGGCACCCCTCCTGGTGGTCGGTGGTGCGCTCCACGAGGAAGCGCGTCAACGTGTCGCCAAAGTACTCGCGCATCAAGGTGCGGTCGGAAAAGTTGGTGATCAGAACGGCGCTCTTGATGAGGTCGTAATTCAACTTCTCCCCGACCTTGGAGTCCTGGTTGTAGTGGGGACTACTCACAACCTTGTTCCGGAGCCAGTGCGCAATGGTGGGGATCTTGCCGGCGGCTCTGTCACTGATTAAGCGAAGATACGCTTGTAAAGTGAGAAGGTCCTTGGCCAAGTCCTTGGACTTGCAGTGGCTGTCGGTGCCCACCAACTGGTCGGTGATGAGGTCCGTGGCAATGAGCTTCACCACCATTTTGATGAGACCCGGGAACGAGTCGTTCCCATTGAAAATTTCGTTAAGAGTGAGCTTGGACACCTCGATGGACGCAGGACACGTTCTGGCACCGTCCCGGGCAAAGCACGACAGCACCGAGTTGGAGCGCGAGAACGACTTGACGGGGTCTTCGTAGTACCCGTTGATGTACACGTTGTCAGGCGACAAGATGTCGTTCCCCACGTTCACGAAGCGGTCGAACCACGTCAAGTCGTAGCCGGCAAACTCGTCGTTATTGATGTTCCAGAGCTCGGGGGTGCGGAACCAGAACTTGTCGTTGAGCACCGAGTCCACTTTGTGGGCGGTGGCCATGTTCTTGTCAATCTTGGAGATGGGGATGTAGAAGTTGGGGTTGAACTTGATGATGGCCTTGGCCAAGAGCGTGATGAACACCAGGTACGCGGCGTTCTCAAAGTCGGTGAGCTGGATCTCCATGGGCCGGAACTCGACGCGCCATCCGGGCTGCTTCTTGAGTTCCTCGGGCGTGGTGTCCTTGGGGTAGAGCGCGGGGGGCTTGAACCGGAGCGTCTGCCAGTTGGTGGACTGCAAGTTTTCGAAGTGGTCGTTTTCGAGGGTGTTGTCCTGGTGGATCCGCTCCAGGAAGATCACGAGCGGATCTCGGATGAAGAGGTGCGCAAAGTGCTTGGCCATCTCGGGGTCAAACACCCCGGTGTCGAGCAACATGTTGTAAGCCTTGGCGTTGATGGGCAGATAAATGTCGTTGTAGTCGGAGCGGAAGTACGCGTCGTCGCCATTGTAGGCCGCGTCACTGAGATAGTTGTCGATGGAGTCGTACCGAGACTTGGGGATCTTCTGGATGGGCTTGCCGTCGACGGTCTTGAGCCCGGTGTCGCCAAACTCGTTAATCACCTTGTCACCGTCCACCCCCTTACCTCCACCAAGGGTCTTGAGATGCTGCTTCACCTCCTCCGACACCTTCAAGCCGCCAAAGAAGTCGTAGCCGGGGTAGGGCTCAACGTCGCGTTCGATGAACGTGCGGTCGTCCACCAGCCCCGAGATCACGTTCCACCGCACGTCCTGGTCCACAAGGTAGCCCTTGAAGATGGGAGCTGCCGCCGTGAGCGACAAGAGAAGCGGCGTGATGGGCGCCAACGTGTCGTACAAGTAGCGGGCCTGGCTGATGGAGCTGGCCTGGAACGTCACCTGGAGACACGACGACCCCATGCCAAAGCCCATGGAGTCCATGTACACGTGCCCCGGCTTGGCCGCTCCGAGCCACGGCTCCTTATCCGAAGGAAAGCTATCTCTGTCTCTGGGAATGGAGTCGTCTAGGAGCTTGGTGTTGACGTCGGGATAAATAGGAAGGTTGATGGCCACCTTGTGCCCGCGGCGCTTGCGGATGTTGGCCGTCAACGTGGGGAAGCGCACATGGCGGTTGATGATCTCGTCAGGGAGAAAGAGCGACTGCGACGCCGGGCCAATGGGCTTGGCGTTGGGCGAGGTGAAGTTGTCGCAGCCCATTCTGGGAAACGTGGTGAGCGTCAACGGCACCACGTTGGCGGGGAGCTGGGCCTGGCTCACCGTGCGCCGCTTGGCCATGTTGGTCTCGACGTAGGTGTAGTCAGTGATACACTCGCCGTCGTAGGGCCGGAGGGGAGTGGCCTCGATCATGAACCGCCCGTACTCGGGGTGGAACAGCACGTTGTTGTCGACAGACTTGGCCAACGAGTGTTCTGGATCGTTCAACTCGTTGAGAATGTGGTCCTTGTCAATCAGAAGCTTGGCCGTCCGCAGGGCGTGGTTGACATCCACCAACATGTACTCCACCTCATCGCCCCAGAGAAAGTGGTCGTCGGCTCTCGACGCCGCGTGCTGCTTGAAAATGTTGATGAGCTGGAGCAACCCATTGTGACGAACGTGTTCGTTGTAGTCTTTGGCGGTGTGCCAGTCGAGCGGAGTGCCCAAGGAAAGAAGGCCCATACTAGTTCGGGGTTCTTTTTGTGACGCCAGTGTGCACCACGAACTTCAACTGAGTGAAAGACAGAGAACCTGATACGGAGACGGGTAGAAGCGCTAGGTGCAATCTGTGGAAGCAGCACTTATCAGACCTATTAGGAATTTGTCATCTGCACGTGACGCGATGGGGTGAGCAACGGAACCGCCTTGGCCCGTTCCGCCGTCCTGACTAAGCAGACCAATTCTACATTTGCACGAAGCACCTCCACTAAGCTCCACGGCTCGTCTTCCGCTGTTTGTTTGGTAAAAGAAGAACTGTGGTTCGGCACTCGGGCGCACAACGGGAGCGGCTAAATTTTCCCGCTCCGGAATTTGGACCCATGTCTCACATCGTCCTCTCCTCTCTTTCCGCTCACTGTTTATAGCTTTCTATTCATCATCATTAGTAGATCCCCTCCACGTTCTCCACCACACAGCCGGGCCCGTCGCCTCTGTCGACCAATTGTCCAATGACCAAGGCATCCTCTCCCTCCGCCTTCAAGCTCTCAAGCACGGCGTCGACGTTGGCCTTGTCAACAATGGCAACCATTCCGATACCAACGTTGAAGGTCTTCAACCAGTCCTCGTAGGGAACATTGCCCTGGACACCAAACCACTTGAAGATCTCGGGCACCTCCCACTTGGAAAGGTCAATTTGCGCCTGCAAGTGCTTGGGCAATGCTCTGGGGACGTTTTCCACAAGCCCACCGCCGGTGATGTTGGCCAATCCGAGCAAGGTGCCGGCACGGATCGAGGGAAGAAGCTGCTTGACGTAGATTTTGGTTGGCGTAAGCACCTCCTCGCCAATGGACTTGCCCTTGGCCCAGGGTGCCTCGGACTTGTAGTCAAAGTCAGAGGACTCGATGATGTGACGAACGAGCGAGTAGCCGTTGGAATGAAGTCCGTTGGACTTGATACCAATGACAACGTTTCCTGCAGCCATGCCATCGATATTGGGGAGAATACCCGTTTTGCTCACGGCACCAACGGCGGTACCGTTGGTGTCGTAGTGGCCGGGGGCGTACATGCCGGGCATCTCACTGGTTTCTCCTCCAACAAGCGCACAGCCAGCTTGGATACAACCATCAGCAACTCCACTGACAAACTTGGCGGCCACGTCAATGTCCAACTTGCCCGTGGCAAAGTAGTCCAAGAAGATCAAGGGCTCGGCGCCCTGCACCACCAAGTCGTTGACGTTCATGGCCACCAAGTCGATTCCCACGGTGTCGTGAATGTTCATGATTTGCGCCACTCTCAACTTGGTGCCCACACCATCGGTGGCTCCCACAAGCAAGGTGTCGGCGGTGTTGTAGCCGGCCTTGGCCAAGTCAAAGAGACCACCGAATCCACCAATGTCGGAGTCGGCGCCGGGGCGGGCGGTCGACTTGACCTTGGCCTTGATTTGCTCCACCAACGCATTGCCGTTGTCGACGGACACACCGGCCTCGGCGTAGGTGACCCCGCCCTTGTTGGCGTCGCGGAACGCCCGGTGGGCAATGTCGCTTCGGTTGGTCTTGTTGGCGAACGAAACGTGGTCGACACCAACATACGCCTTGTCCACGGACTCACGGATGGTGGAGCCAGTGGCGGTGGCGACAATCACCCGCCCGCCAGCGGTGACAAGCTTACCGTCCTTGAAAGCGGTACCGGCGTGGAAAATGTAGGTGTCCTTGGGGGTGTCCTTGACGGTGATTTCGTCTCCCTTGGCGTAGGACTCGGGGTATCCTCCGGCCGCCATAACCACCGTGGTGGAGAAGGTGTCGGGCTTGGTCTTGATGTCCACCGAGTCCAATCTGTGCTCGGCAGCAGCCAACATCACCTCGTACAAGTCGGTGTCGTCGGTAAGCAACGGAAGCACGGTCTGGGTCTCGGGGTCGCCAAATCTGACGTTGTACTCCAACACCTTGGGCTCCTTGGAAGGAGTCAACATGATTCCCGTGAAGAGAATCCCCGTCATGGGGAAGCCGTCCTTTCTCATGCCGTCGATGGTGGGCTTGATGATTTGCTCGTCAATCTTTTTGAGAATGCTCTTGGTTGCAATGGGCGCAGGAGCGTACGCACCCATGCCGCCGGTGTTCAAGCCGGTGTCGCCATCGCCAATGCGCTTGTGGTCTTGCGCAGCAGGCAAGTTGAAGAAACTGTACCCGTCACTGACCGTCAAGATGGACAACTCATCTCCCTCGAGGTACTCCTCAATGACAATCTCGTCACCGGCGGAGCCGAAGTTCTTGGCCACCATGATCTCGTTCAAGCCAGCAAGCGCCTCCTCCTTGGTCTCAGGAATAAGCACGCCCTTGCCCGCGGCAATTCCATCGGCCTTGAGCACGATCTTGTAGTCGACTTCCTCAATGTGCTTCTTGGCATCCTCCACGTTGGTGAAGTTCTTGAATCTGGCCGTGGGGATGTTGTGTTTTTCCATAAACACCTTGGAAAAGGCCTTGGACCCTTCCATCACGGCCGCCTTGGCCGAGGGTCCAAACACGGGGATGCCCACCTTGGTGAACACCGACGCGATGCCATCGACTAGCGGTTGCTCTGGGCCAGGCACAACAAGATCGATCTTGTTGTCCACGGCAAACTTCTGCAAAGCGTCGAAATGCTGGGGGGAGCCCGAGAGCTCGGGCACGTTGACGGCCTTGGCGACGGAACCGGTGCCGCCGTTACCGGGAGCAACGTAGATTTTGGCCACAGAAGAGCTCTGGGCCAACTTCCACACGATGGCGTGTTCTCTACCACCGTTTCCAATGACAAGGACCTGGGACATAGTGAAGATGAGATGAGAAAATGAGAAATGAAAGTGACTCGGAAACAATGCGCCTGGTGTACGGGTGGGGTTTATGCTATATACAACTAGATGGCCACATCGCCTTCCCCGACGATGCCCTCGAACTTGTAGTTTTCATCGGAGGGCAACTTGACGTCCTCGGCGTTTTCGTTGATGGGGGTGTATAGGTAGTAGGCCATCAACGCGTTGACCACGGCTCGGGTCTTGGCCTCTTGCAACGAAGCGCCGGCTCCCTCGCCCAACTTCTCGGTGCCGCTGAAGGCGCCGGCGACAAAGATGGCGTGGTTCGACAAACGGCCAGTCTCGGCAATGAGACGGATTTCAAGCGGCTCGGTGAACTTCAACTTCTCGCACAATCTCGCCAACTCGCGTGTGGGGTACGAGAACTGGAACATCTCCTGCAAGGGGAGTTTTCTGGAGAGGAGGTGGTTGTGGATGAATTGCTTGGTGGTGTCCTCGTTGGTGTGGGTGTACAAGCCGCCGACGATGGCCTTGACGGCACTGGCATAGGCCTCGGTTTCTCTCGATACAAACGAGTTGTTGTGGATGGACTTGACTTCTCGCTGGTCCAACTCCACCACGCCTCGTTCGCGGTACTGCTGCTTGACGCGTTCCGGCTGGTATCTTAGCTTGCCGTATTTGAGGAACTCCGGCTCTTGCGCCAACTCTTTGTCGAGCTTGGAGGTGGTGTCCACCTCGATCCCCCACGACTTCCCGATCTGGGAGAGAGCCTCCACGCCCATGTATGCATTGATGGCCTCGTTGTGCACCAGCATGGGCAACCGGGGGTATCTCACAAGCAAGTACTCGGAAACGTAGTACGAGAGGAGCGACTTTCCCAACGTGGCAAGACCAAAGTTGTTGGCCAAGCCCTCGTTTCGGATGAAGTTCAACGCCTGTGAGAGGGTGGAGAGCGAGTATGACGAGGGAAGATTGAGTCGGGCGTGGAGCGCCACAAGCAACGGCGACTGTTCGGCGGTCAACTCGGGGAGCCGGTGCGAGAAGATGGTGTGTTTGTAACTGCCGTAGTCGGTGGTGGCGGCGTGTTCGGTGCGGAGATACGGGTTGGCCTTGGCCACGTCGTGGAGGCGGCGAACACACGCCAGCATGGCGGGGGTCCGGGTCGCTCTGAACATGTTGATGAGTGAAAAATTCGCACCCCGATATGGGTGAAGTCTACTACAACAAAAAGAAGTAACAGCATGCGAACAGCATGCAACAGCATGCTGTTCAAACGGACGGGGGCAGATTGTGGAAGAGGAGGTAGAGGTTAATGGAAGAGGTGTTCAAGGGGCTCTCACAAGTTTGAGCCAAAGATTTGACCACTTCCACGACAAAAAAACAAACTTTGAGCTTCAGATAGGCCCACCTTATCACACTATGACTCTTGACCCTAAGTGAGCCTAGGTCACCCATTGGTAAACTATGGTGAGTGGTTGGTAAGCTGTCGTAGGTTCTGCAAAGGTCGTGCACCGCACATCCCTCAGCCAACCAAGTTTCTCACATTTTCAATTATCTACAACATGGGTCATCACGCTCCTGCCATCAACGCCTGGGCCTACGGAGCCATGGGCTCGGTGCTCTTGATCTACATCACCCTCAAGTCGCCCTTGAAGTACAAGTGGGCCAGCGAGAACAGAATCAGTCCCAAGGCCGACCTTGCGTGGAGAAACGCCGCGGCCAAGTGGCTCGAGGACAAGGCCTAGGCCGACCAGCTGAAGGGCCAAGTGGCTCGAGGACAAGGCCTAGGCCGACCAGCTGAAGGGCCGAGAGGTTCTAGGGCGAAGGACTCAACAAAGAGAATTGCTTTGTATTGAGCCTGCTCTCACTAGCTAGTGCATATTTATTCTATACGACTTTTCATGCTATGATACACGCCTTGGCCAATGTAATCGTGGTTGGCCAGGAGATGGGCCAGCTACAGCTGGGCAGCTAAAGATCGGTGAGGGCAATGTCGGTGGGCACGTCCACCCGCATCTTGACCCAGTCACTTTCAAGTTTGAAGAAACACCAGAGCCAGCGACGGAGAATCTCGAGCAATTCCACCACGGCAAACCCCAATGAGTGCACGTCTCCGGCAAACAAAAACACCCCAAGGGGCCGGAACATCGACGTGGAGTCCTCGTTTACGGTGAGCTTGAGCACCCACAAGAAGCGGAGGACAAAGTCGGTGGCCACCACGCCGTAGTAGGCAAGCCAGTTGCGGTACACCAACTGGTCAAGTGGGCGCAAGGACAGGTACAGGCCCTTGGCGTTGAACAAGGGCTCGAGCATGTGGAACCCCCAGTCCATGCGCACGTCCCAGATGAACAGGTAGGTGGAGTTGATGATGGCGGTGAGGTACCACCACGAGTTGAGGCGGCTGAGCGTGTGCACGAGGTCCTCCTGGGACACGGTGTTGGGGTCCTCGGGGCTCAACCGCGAGAGGGCCCGCTTGATGAGGTAGTTGATGACGATGGGCCCAAGTGCCGTGGTGTACTTGAGCAAGTTGAGCAGGTGCAGGCGAAGGCCCGTGCGGCGGTACTCGTGCCAGCACTGGCGGATGCGGATGACGGTGGGGACGGCCAACACCACCATTTCGAGCGAGGCGGAGTACGGCGCCGACGCAAGCGACGTCCACACGAAGAGCACGGTGTCGTTGAGCACGCGGGCGTACGACGTGAGCGAGTCACTGATGAGGATGTCGTTTGTTCGCATGGACGCCGAGTTGATGCCCCCACCAACAATGCGGCGGACAGTGGTGTACAAGCGTTTCTGGCCAAACGAGCCCAGTTTCGTAGGGGGTCCAAACACCTGCCACAACACAAGCACGATGGTGAGCAACGGCACGGCGGTGAGCAACGGCTCAAGCACAATGTTGTCGTTGGCGTGGATGAGGTGCAACCCCACAAACGCGGTGTATGACACGAGCAGCACGAACCCCGTGCGCTGGATGGTTTGCCAGATGCCCTTGAGGAGGTACGCGGACTCGCTGGCGGTGGCGGCGGCAATGGTGGCCAGCTCGCCGGTACCGGGTTGTGTCCCATCCAAGCGGGAGTAGCTATGGGGGGAGTATGAAAGGTGGAGGAGCGAGAGCACGTTCATGTGGTGGCGGTGACATATCAGCACGATGAGGTACCATAGCACGATGCCGAGCTCAACGAAGGCCACGATCTTGTATGGTATGGGCACCACGGTGTCAAAGGGTAGTGGTGTCATACACGTGTGCGCGCTCGAAGCGGCCCTGGTAGTGACCAAAGGCAGCGACCGAAGGCAGCTGCCGGAGCTTAGGGGAGGCCTCGAGGGAAAGAGTAAAGTCTATCGAAGGGTAAAGAGAAGAGTCTATCGGAGGGGATAGCTGAGAGCGCCAGCCAACTCTCTAGAATCTGTGTTGTTTACGAGATCAGGTTGCAATCAGCTGCAACAACGTCACTTACGCGTGGGCGATGACTCTGGAAGCTTCAGCACAGTAGACTGTGTAAGGTTTTAATCATTGATTCATGATTAGCATGGAAGCATCATCAGCCCTACAGAAGTCATCGGTTGTGAAGCGTATATTGGCTCTGGATGTTAGTACTGCTAATTCAGAATTTTCAGTGTTTATCGAATTCGGTCATCGTCCTGAATAGGAGCCTCCGTCTGGGGCGACATTCTGTCATCACGTTAGCAAGAACATACCTTTGGCGATGAGAAAAAATTCCACCGCGACCGTCTTATATGGTGGAGTTACCCGGACTATTAGCATTTGGTTTAGGCCACTACCGTTTGGCTACGTGAGCGAGTGTTGTTTGGTATGTACGCCATTGGTGTTCTTATATTAGGCCACCGTCTATCTGGGTAAATTATGCTATTTATGTTGGATGCAATTATAAGGCTCAGTTTCACTCTTCAACTTGCAGGCTCAGTCCCGCTTTCTGCTCTTCAACTTGCTCAACTTGACCTTGCGGTTGTTCTCGCGTCTCTCCGTCTTGGTCAAGTACCGGAACTTCTTCTTCTTGGTCTTGATCTTGTCCTTGACAGAGGGTGCAACGCCGCACACCACCGCGTAGTCCTTGGCCCGCTTGATGGACTTTTCAAGCACTTCCTCCGACTTGGCAAGATCGACGTTGTTGGAACGGGCAATGGCTTCGAGGTTGGCCTCGCGAACACTCTGTAGGCGGGGGTTTTCGAGCGACTCCACCACCACCTCGGTCTCATCTTCAATGATGGCCTCTCCCACGGGAACGTTCTCGTCTTTGTGGTACACCTCTGTGTGGTTGAGAATGCCTTTGGCTGGCGTTTCTTCTGACTCTTGTTGACTCTTTTGTTTCTTCTTATCGGTGAAGCCCAGCCAGTCGTCGTCATCATCGTCGCTGTAGTTGGTGATTTTTTGCACCGTCTCATTGAACGACTCTAACTGGTTCTCGAGATCCTTCTTGCGCTCCTCGCGTAGCTGCTTTCTCTCTTGGACTCTGGCCAAACGCTCCTGTTCCTTGATGAACTCTTGCGCCTTCTTCTTTCTCTGAAGCTTTCTCTTGTGGAACCCCGTCAAATACTCCTTCCGCAGGTCCTTGTCGAAAACCACCTCATTCACTCCAAACTTCTTGGCCTGCTTGGTGACATACTTCTTTCCTCCGGTAAGAATCTCCCGGTTGGATTTGGCGGCCATGGTTGAGAAAATTGCAAAACGAGCATCGCAAAATTCACCATGGAAAACATCTCCCAGGTCAAGCTCTTCATCGATAGCTTGGACGAGACCATCCGCCAGCTCCACCTCGATGTCGAGCCCATAATATCAAAGCCCCTCGATGAGCTCGTGGCCTCCCACACCCACTCGCCAGTGGAGGCCGTGTCCTTCTACAACAACTACCTCTACACCCTCATATCCGTTCTTTTTGCATATCTCAAGACCCTTGGCGTCGACACATCGCAGCATCCCATCATGAAGGAGTTGACCAGGATAAAGAGTTACATGAGACGCGGCAAGGAGCTCGAGGCCCGTGTGAACAGATCAGAAGAGGACGACAAGAACAACCTACAGAAAGCTCAGCAATTCCTCGAAAACACCTTGGGTGTGAGCGGGGGGGCGTCGGCCCCAGACGACCTCAAGAAGCCCGCCATCTCTGAGTCGAATTTTAAGGGAAAGCACACGAAGTTTGAGGAGCCCAAGGAGCCAGAAACAACCAAAGTGCCAGTCAAGGTGCCAAAAGAGCCCAAGCAGCAAACTAACAAAGGGAAAGTCGGCAAGCCCAAGGCCAGAAAGAGAAAACAAAAGAAGTAATTCATGGGTCGTTATTCATTTAATAGAAGTCCGCAAATATATGCTCGTCACGAAGATTGTCCCCCACGACAAAGTACACCTCCATCAACAACCGCGGAAGCTTGTCGTTGAAGTAGCGATAGAACCCGTGCGGAAGCGGGCTCATCTGGTCCCGCAATGACGGAGGCATGTCGTTGTAGTGATGATACTTGTTGCGCAATGCGCGGAGCAAGTCCATGAGGCGCTCGGTGTTGTACTTGCGGTACTTGCCGAGGTTCGACATGAACTCGTCGTCGAACCTCGAATGCCAGTTCTTTTCGTGCACCACGCCCGCCTTTTGTTCGAGCTTGAGAAGAAGCTCACTGGGGGGGTCGCGGCGCTCCACCTCAAACCGGTCGCTGACCTTGAGGAGGAAGTCGAGTTTCTTGTTCATGCCCCAGAAGTACGGGTGTTTCATGATGGTCTCGGTGTCGGGACGGAGACGGGGGTTGGCGTTGATCATGAGTCCGATGAGATGCGTGGCCTCAACGTGGTCCGAGGGACAGTGGTATTCGAGCGACGATAGGTCGTACTCGCCCTTGATGATGTTGCCCTCGCGGAGGTAGCGGTCGCCAAAGGGGTGCCCGCCCTTGGTGAGAATGTAGAAGAAGACGCAGCCAAGCGAGAAGATATCAATGGACTTGGTGAGCCGCTTGCCGCCGCTGGACGAGCCGGGGCCGTGCGACGAGTGGCGCGACGACGAGTGCACCGAGGAAATGGTATCCGGCGATATCTCGAGCAAGTCGTGGTGGAGAAGTAGCTCGGGGGCCCGCCAGCCGGAGGTGCCGCTGGCCGCGTGCTGGGTCGTCGCCCGGAACGAGCTCTGGTCCTGGTCGAGCTTCTTGCAGAGGCCAAAGTCGGAGATGAGCAACCGCACGGCGCTCACCGGGTCAACGTCCTGAGTCTTGGGCAGTTTCTTCATGGCGTCCGCAACAAGAATGTTCTGTGGCTTGAGGTCTCGGTGTACAATCTTGAGCGAGTGGAGGTAGTTCAATCCGCTCACCAACTGGTACAACACGTGGGGGAAGTTGCGCTCCTGGAGACGGAGGTTGCGCAGGTACAGACGGGGTTTCTCGGTGATGTCCTCCAACGAACAGATGCAGAGCTCAAGCGCAATATAGAGGAACTTCTCGCTCTGTGATGTTTGCAGGCAGAAGTACCGGATCACGTTGGGGTGGTCGTCACTCTCCTGAAGAAGACGCACTTCGTGGTTGGCAATGTCGTAGAAGTCAAGGAGCATGCGCTTTACCGCCACCGGCCGGTTCTCAAACGTCCCTTGGTACACCACCGTGCCGTGGCTGCCGTAGCCGAGAATCTTGTCGGAGATCATGAGGTTGTTCTCGATCTGGAGTTTCTTGACGGGCTGCTTCACCACCGGCTTAAGCTGCACCAACGACTTGGTCAGGATCTCGGGAATGGGCTCGGCGGTCTCGGGGGTGTCCGAGCTGGAATCGGTGCCGTGGACAGGGTCGGCGTCATCGGGCTCGGACTTCTTTTTCTTGCCCTTACCTCCACGCTTCCCCCCACGACTGCCCCGCTTGCGCTTTTTCTTGAAGGTGGGTTCCTCGTCGTCGTCGGATTCTTTGTCGGGGACGTCCAAGGTGACCTTCTTTTCTGGTTGGAGCTCGTCGCTCTCGTTCTTTTCGATGGTTTGTTCCTCCACTTCAAGGTCAAGAATCTCGTCGTACACCTTGACCTTCTCCACCTTCTCTGACTCGGAGAATCTTCGAGTATCGTAAGACACCGGTGGGTCAAGGAACCGTCCGATTTTCTTCGTCACCTTGCCCAAGCGGCCAAAGAACAACAACAACCCCAAGAGCACCACGATGACCACGGCATCCTCGAACACCCGCTTCACCAACGAATACTGCGGTGCCGGCACCACATCCGTGTAGCGTTTCGCCACTTCCTTTGTCTCATCAATGACAAGAATGTCGTTGTTGTGAATGAGTTTGGAAACCTCGGTTTTGAAGTGAAGCCCGCTCATGAGGTCGGGGAGGTCGTCGGGGATGACGATCTCGTCGCCGTCGCTGTGGTGGGAGCCGTCGGAGATTTGCTTGACGTTGTAGTTGAAGCGACTCACGGGCTGGTACATGGTTTCAATCAGAAGCGGGAACGCCTTGTGGATGCCACAGATGATTCGTTCCGTCACCGACGGATCCGACACCCGGAAGTTGGCGAGGTACTCGACGTTGAATTCCATCGGGAGGTTGTGCGCCAACTTGTAGAGCCCCATCTGGTACTTGGAGATGGGGGCGCTCTTGATCAACGTGGGGAAGTTGGCAAAGCTCATGGCAAACCACTCGTGCCCGTTGGAGGTTTTGTTCAAGAAGCAGAGGTCGAGGTTGTGCGACTCCGACTCGGCCGACACCTGGGCCTCGTTGATGACCCTCTGGGGGTGGGGAAGCACAATGTGCTTGCCAAAGTCGTTTACTCCGTTGAACACGTCAAACACATTGACCGCTAGCGACGGGAGCTTGGAGATCCACGCGGGCGTGCCCAAGTCCTTGTTGATGGCAAGCAACGACTTGTCGTGGAACGGGGTAAAGTACAAATTGTCCACCGAGTGGTGGTTTTGAATGATGAGGTCGCTGTCGATGTTGTTGGGGCCCCACTGGGCGTAGGTGACGTTCCACACCACGCCGGTGTCGTCCTTGGAGTAGATGGAGAGCTCGTAGGTGGTTTTGCCGAGCATGATGGTGTCCTGGCGGTCGATGAAGCGGGTGGTGTCGTAGTTGAAGGGCACCGGGCACTTTTCGTCGTCGTCGGTGCCGTACGACGAAATCACCTCGCCGGTGTGGACATTGATGGTGTAGAGTGCGGACCGCCGGGTGCCGGTGTACACCTTGTCGTCGCCACTCAAGGAGAAGGGGCTTTCCAACACCAAGTTGCGGATCAGCGTCGGGAGCTTGTTGAGGCCGAACTTGGGCGTGAAGTAGTACAACGAGCCGTCTTCGTGCGGCTCGACAAACCACAACACATTCAGCTGCGTCAGGCCCTCGCTGGCCTTGGACACGTTGGTGCGGATCTTCACCAACGGATCGTCAATGGGCAACAGCCAGAGCACCTGGCCCGACTCCCGCTCCAACCCGTGGAGGTTCCCATCAATGTCACTTATTAGGAGAAGATGGCTGAGTTGCCAGTCGTTGATGGACCGGAAGTCCACGGGCACGACGCTGGCGTCCCGCCGGTGGTCCAAGCCCTGGCCCACAACAATTCGTAGTAGGAGCGTGAGCACCAACCACAAGCTTTTCATGAAGAACCCTGGAGAATTTTTATCGCGAATATCAAGCAACGGCCATAGCGGCCATAGCGAGCGGAGCGAGCTATGGTGATTACGGCTCAAGACCATTCGATGTATACTTTCTACCCGTAGCGCAAATCAAGAAAGCAAGGGCGGCTCATAGGCTACAGGAAATCTGGCTATTATTCATTATCGTGTACATGGTACATAGGCCCAAGCATCTGTCACTTTGCACTTACCTCCTCTTCTTTTGCTCTCCAATCATCTTCACTAGACCCATGGCAATGTCCTTCAACTCGTCGTACTTCTGGGCCTCGCGGACATGCCGCTGGAGCACCGCCTCGTGGTTTTCGCCCGATCTCGTTAGTGGTGTATTTGGTATCACGTACATACTCGAGCTCGCTGATGAGCTGCGAACACTGGCGCCGGATCTCCTCCACTCGGTGCGCTTGGTCTGCCAGCAGACTGGACTTCATGGTTTACTTTTCAGTAGTCACCTAGTTTTGGTGCTCGCGGTAACCAGGTGGACCACCGCTGAGCGATGCCGGCGTGACTATGTGACCGAACCGACTGTGCAACCGTCTAGCACCCGTGGTGGTGGCACCATCACTTGCCGAGCTTGTGGCGGCCGTTGCGGGGAGATTGCATCGCATCTGGCGATCAAAGACCCCTTCGATGCATCTCACCTGGCGATCCACCCCTAAAGCATCGCACTGAGCTCGTCGAGTCTCTCTCTCGTGATGCGAACCACCTCCGCCAAGTCCTGGTTGGCAAACTGTTTGGCGTCCCCGCTCACATCCACCTTGCCGCCGCTGCGCTCGCGGAGCCACTCCCACAACGCCATTTCCGTCTCGGCTTGCTTCTTCCTGTTGGAGAGATATACCTCGGCGTTGGGCACCACGGTGAAGTCCTTGTTGTTGATGCGAATGTGCGTGACAGTGTGCTCGGGAACCACCGTGGGTGGTCGGAGCAACCGGCTCCATGCCCATGTGTAGACCAAGAAGCCAAGCAGTAACGTAATAAAGCCCTTGAGCAAGTCCGACCCAATGGGCACGGGAACAAAGCCCCCGATGGTCTCGACAACACCAGCAAGCTGCTGAGAGAGCGTGGGTGGCGGCGCTTGCACGGGTTCCGGGGCCGGCGGCGGCGAGTCCTTCTTCTTGCGGACGCTCTTTCTGCGGCGCTTCTTGGGGTCTTTCGATTTGGATGACGACTCGAGAAACTCGTTGATCAGGTCCACAAGCACTTTCATCGACTCCTTTTGTCCGTCGATGGATCCCTTCTCGATGGCGCTCTTGATCCACGACTTGCCGCTCCACTCCACCGACGTGACCACGTAGAGCCGGGTCGAGTTGTTCTTGTCCCAGTTGAGGAAGAGCTTGGTCTTCACCTGGAACGAGTTGCCGCTGGGCACGTCGGGCGTGGAGGTGATTTGCTCCACCAACACGTACTTTTTGAGCTGGTACTCCACCAACTTGTCGACAATGATGCACTTGGTCTGCTTCGGGCCAATGGGGCCGCCGAGGGGCTTGACGTAGGTGTAGTGGCGCTCGCGGGACTTGGTGCTGAGCTCGGTGACGTCGGACTCGGAGATGTCGATGTTCTTCTGGTTCTGGAGAATCTTCACGTAGTACAGGTTGTCCTTGCCAAAGAGAAGACTGAAGATCACTCCCAAGGGCGCTTTGAACACGTCCTCGGTGATGAACACGTCGTTGGCCCCCTTGGTGTACTCAATCTCGGTGGGGGGATGCGTAAGAGGGCCCCCGTTGGGGAGCCCGTGGAACGTGCCGTCGGTGCTGGGCTCCTTGTCCTCAAACATGTTCTCCACCGGGGTGTCGTCCTCGTTGAAGGACCCGTGCTCCGTCGCGTACCCGTCGTCCTGCTCCAAACTGAGCATGCTGCCCAGATCGGAGTTCTTCACCGGGGTATCGGGCACCACGTCGCTGTCCTTGTCGCTGATGCTGTCGTCGGCCTCGTGGCTCAATTCCAGCCGAGCCACCGACTCCTTGCGGGGGAGCTTCTTCTTGGGCTCCAACTTGGACGGGTCCAAGTCCACGCCTTCGAGAAGCACGCGGTGCCACACGCTGATGATCACGTTGAAGGTGGTGTCTCGGCTGATGAAGGTTGCAAACACATGTTTGTGGTGGAGGGTCCGAATGATCATTCCGTTGGGGAAAAGGCCCGCGGTGCTCTTCTTCTCGATCTGAATCACCTCCTGAAGAGGAATGATGAGGTTGGTTACCCACCCGAGAATGTTGCTGTTGAAACACACGTAGTGCTTCGAGAGGTACATGCGTCCCTGCACAAGAATATCCTTCAGCAACGCACAGCTAAAGTCGTCAATGAGCTCCTCGCTTTTCGGCACCTCCTTGAAGATCTGATGGAATTCTCGGGTCCGCTTCTCGCTGGCGACACCAATGTCCTTGTAGTCGATGATCTGGTCGAGGTCGTGCTCCAGCTCCACCTCGTCCTCGTCCAGGAGCGTGATGTTGTCGTCCTCGGTCTTGTCCACCATCGACACCGAGCGCCGGCGCACTGTCTTGGACTCGGCGGTGCCCAGGGTGGTGAGCTGGCTGGAAAGAGGAAGCATGCGGTTGACCAAGTCTGGCGACGCGGGCCGTCGTAACTCGGCATTGGGCACGGAAACCGACCCGTGCACGGGTTTTTCAGCCGAGGTGGGCTCCTCGTCAAAATGACTGAGAAGAAGGTCGCCCTGCCCTAGTGTGTTGACGGGCGACTCCCGGACACTTTCAAACTGCACATTGCGGGGCAGAAGCGCCCGGTCCGGCGTGGACTCGTCGTTGATGCTCAGGTCGCTGGCGGCAGACAGTTCGTTTTTGCGTGGCTTGAGGAGCGAGTCGAGCTTGTTGCCGAAGCTGTGATGCTTTTCCTTCTCGTCACCGGAACCCATGGCGGCACTCAAGATGGACGAAAACAACCCCTTGTCGGACTTTTCGTCGCCGTGGGACGGCGAGCCGGCCTTCGGTTGCGGGGACCCGGCCGACGGCACTTCGGAGTCTGGCGACCGGCCGGAAGCACCGTTGTCGGAGTCAATCTTTGTCTCGATGACGGGCACCGTGCTGGGCAATGACGAATTGGACCGGCCGCGCGAGGTCCGGGAAACCAGGCTGAGGTGCCGTTCGACGGGAGGTTTCATCGCAGAGGTACAAATGTTGCGAAACGCACTTAGCAAGAGTACATTTTACATAGCACTTAGCAAGAGTACAATTTTACATGGCACTCAAGCCAGACCACTTGCCGGGGCCATGCCAGAGCACAGAGCAATCAACCACAGGCATAACTGATATATTGGTATCTATTTTTGTCAAACAGTTCTTAGCAACTCTTCACCCTTCCACTTCTAGAACAACGACTCAAGGGAGTCGTGGATGATGTTGGACTGCTCCAAGCTCGCGTCGTAGTCGATGGAGAAGGCCGACACCGACGTCTCACACTCGCCCTTGGCCAACACCTCCGCCTCCGAGTAGAGATAGAGGTTGCCAAACACCTTTTCTGCCAACGAGTCGAACTCGCCGCTGTTGTACTTGAAGCTCTCGGAGTCCTCGTCCCACTTCAAGTCCGACGCCGTCGACTTGGGGCCGGAGAGACGCGTGTACACCCACTTGGGGTCGGTGCAGTCGTCGGCATCCTCTCCCACCTTGGGGAAGTTGACGTTGAGACCGGTGGTCACGGGGAGCAAGCCCTTGTTGTTCTTGGCCCCCTCAAACAACGTGTCGACAATCTCCACCACCTTCTTGGCGTAGATGTTGGCAGCAAGCGTGTCGTCGTTTTCCCTGCCTTCAAAGTCCTTGAAGAAGGAGTTGTTCCCGTTGGAACCAGAAAACGCAATACCAGGAACGCCCCGGTACACCGAGTTGTACGTGGCGCCAATGGTGCCGCTGATGGTGTACATACCGGGCGACAAGTTGGTGCCTTCGTTGGGACCACTGACGATAAGGTCCACCGTGGTGTCGTTGAAGTACTTGGGCACGAGGTACTCCAAGCCAAACGCAACCGAGGAGGCGGGGGTGCCACCAAAGTACCAGATGTTCTCGTCGTCGTCCTCGTGGCCCCAAGCAGGGTCGCCCTTCTTCACGTACTCGAACTCTCCGTCCTCGTCCAACGTCTTGTCTGGGATGACAAAACGACCGGACCACCCGGACCGCTGGCTGGCGGGAGCAGAGAGAATCACCTGGTACCCGGCCGCCTTCAACTCGCGGTACGCCGCCCGGATGTTCAACGCGGCCCAGCCGTCGTCGTTGGTGAGAAGAATGGTTTTGTTGTTGGAGGCCGACTCGGTGGAGTTGGACGCAGAGGTGGTGTTGGCTCTCTTCTCGAGAGGAGCACACGACGCAGCGCCAATGGCTGCAAGGCCGACAACAATGGAGGAAAGCTTCATGGTGGTGCTAGAGCCTGCCTTGCAGGTATTTATACCCCGGGGCCACTTCGTATGTCGGCAATTACCTGGCCCGGGCCCAATTACATACCCAATTGAGCCATGTGGTGCGCAACGTGGCCAGCGTTTTTTGACAGCGGTTGCGCCAAGTATTTGGCACTCATGTCAAAGGTGCCAAGCCTGTCAAAGACGTGTCAACGAGGGGTACCACAACAGTCATATAACACATGATCATAGCTCTCAGCGTATACAAAGACCACAAGCAATCGATCGAGACATGGGCTTAGTGCCCAATCGGGTTGTTCACCTACCTTGCTGGGGGCACACGTGCGCTCCCATTTGTGAGAGCACAAATTGCAAAAATTGCAAAAAGTCCCAAAGTTGCGAAATCACATGGCCGGTCATGTAAGTGAAGCGACTACATTAAAGAGATGCAATTACAACGTTTGTACAACAGAAGCTGAGCGCCATCTACAGGAGCAAGCCCTTATCAATCTTCAACTCATGTTTGCACGGGATATGTCCTGTCTTTCATTCGTTACTTCGTCATTCGTTTGTTACATGTCTGTCTTATAACTCATCCGTCCTTCGTGACTCGTCTATCGTTCGTTACTTGTCAATCGTTGTTGTCAATCGTTGTTGTCAATCGTTGTTTGTCTTCTCTCGGTTGTCTTGTAGTCTTTCGCGTTCTCCACACCTCGGTGCGATAACATGGCCATCTTTTCCTCCCTTGCCGGGTTCATCAAACGCCACAAGCGCAAGATCCTCTGGGCGTCGGGCTTGTCCGTGTCCGCGTACCTTCTTGTCAATCACTTCATCATCAAGCGAATCCGGGATTTCCAAAACTCCCTCAAACAAGAGCTTTTTGTTAAGGAGCAAATCCGCCGCCGATTTATTCAAACCCAAAATGATTGCTACTTGACCATCCTCGCATTGTTGCCCGTGTTGACCCACCCCATCACCAGCCACTTGCCCATCGAGCTGATTACCCAGGCGCTAAAGATGAAGAAGAACACCCCCGCCCCGGAAATGAGCGACTCCATGCTCACCACCGATAATCTTCTCCTCCACTCCAACCCCGCGTTGGAGCTGTCTACTGAAAGTATCTATCTCAACAAGTCCAAGGTGGAGCTCTGGAACGACCTCAAGATAAAGACGTTGACGCGGTCGCTCACCCTCATCTACTCCATCAGTGCGCTTCTCCTCATCACCCGCCTTCAGCTCAACATACTTGCCCGAAGATCGTATCTCGAGCTGGCCATTGTCATGGCCGGGGGTAAGCCTCCGGCCAGCGAGCTTTCCGAACACGAGGAGTATGTCATTGAGCAGTCGTACTTGAGTCTCAGTTGGTGGTTACTCAACAAGGGATGGTTGAGAATAAGTGACATCATCGAGTCTCTGGTGACAAAGCACTTCAAGCACATCAACGCCAAGACCGAACTCACCGTTGCGCGGTTCTCCGAGATTGTCGCTGCCATCAATGCCGACGTGCTTGCGGGCCACCACGAGGAACTCGTCAACTTGGTGTTTCCTCTCCACTACGACAGTCTTGTGGAGTCACTCATGAACACTAACCCGGACACCGTGCACGAGCTCGACGTCAAGGACTCCAATTTCGTCAAGCTCGTCAACGAAACCAACCTGCTAGTCACCAACGAGTACTTTGCGCGGGTGTTCACCACCATGGTGACCACGTCCGCCGAGACCCTTTCGCAGAATCTCTCGCTTGCGCTTGATCCCGAAAACTACCTTCTCAACCAGAACGCCCAGGTGGTGGAACTCTCGGACCGCAAATTCAAGTTGGCCAGCATGTTGGCGCAACTCCTGATCCAGTGTGGTGTCATGTGCGACAACAACAACTTGGCCGAGTACGTGGAGTCCGAGTTGCTGGGCAACGTCTATGTCAACAACTTGAACGAGCTCGAGGACTTGGACGAGTTCAGTGCCAGTATCTACTCCAACTTTGAGTAAAAGACGTTAGACCATGCCCAGAGTTAGAACGGTAGAGCATGCCCAGTTAGAAATCACGCCCCATTATACAATGGTAGGGCATGCCCGGTCTGAGTAATCAGAGGTTAGTCCATGCACCAGGCGGTAGAAAAATAGTGCGACTCACAATTACTCACCACCATGTCTTCTCCCAAAGTCATTCTCATTTCGTTGGACGACGAGCGGTTCCCCGTGGAGCCTGCCGTTGCCGAGAAGTCGATTCTCATCAAGAACATGATCCAGGACTTAAATCCCGACGGATTGTCGGAGGACTTTGAAATCCCCACCCCAAACGTCAGATCCACCGTTTTGGCCAAGGTGTTGGAGTGGTGTGAGTACCACAAGAACACGGTGTTCCCCGATGACGATGACGACGACGCCAGAAAGTCTGCTCCTGTGGGTGAGTGGGACAAGTCGTTCCTCAAGGTCGACCAGGAGATGCTCTACGAAATCATTCTTGCCGCCAACTACTTGAACATCAGACCATTGTTGGATGCGGGATGCAAGACCGTGGCCGAGATGATCAGAAACAAGACTCCCGAGGAGTTGAGACGAACCTTCAACATTGTCAACGACTTCCTGCCGGAGGAGGAGGCGGCCATCAGAAGAGAGAACGAGTGGGCCGAGGACCGCTAGGCTGGCTGGACCGACCAGAAGTAAGAATCACCAAGTACCAATCACTAATGTACGAGAAATGCTAAGCACGTAGTCACCCCATTGCACCTGTCATTACATAAGCGGTGCGCTTTTGCAATACCATGGACTCTTTCTCCGACAGTGAGTTGGCCTCGCTTCCCCTCAAGAGCCCCGGGGAACTAGCGGCCATCGAGCAGAGGCTCTCTTCTGAATTCACAAATCTCTCAAGAGAATATCTTGTGGCCCGCCAGCAACGAATAAATGAAATGTTGGCGTCCCTCACCCACTACGTCAAGGTGTTTTCCGATAACGAAAAGAACTGGCTGAAGGTGTACTCGTTCGAAAAGGAGGCCATCGAGTCCATACGCACCAACGTCGAGGACCTTGTTTTGGACCAGCAGGGGCTTGGCGAAAAGCACGTTCTTCACACATTGCAAGAATATGAAACCGAGCTTGCGGAGGTGCTCCGCAACGTCCAGCTGCCCCTTGACATTACCGATCCTGTTTCGGGTATGGATCTACCGTATAAGGAGCAATTCGTCAAGATTGTGCAACCATATCACACCCACCTTGAGGCGGCCAGCAACGAAAACGCCTACCAAACGAACATGCTCCAGGCGCATGTCCATGGACAGCGCAAGATTCTTTGGAACCAGTACCTTAGGGCGGTACTCGACTACAAGAACGACCTCATAGCTCAAACCGAGCACCAACTACAAAAACTCCATTCCGAGTACCACGGGCGGGTGCCGAGCCAGCTCCACCGCATCGACTCCGCCATCTACAACCGCGGCGTGGTCCCCATCAGCGCACTACGAGAGCACGACCGCAACACCGACGGCTTCTATGGTGTCGACAACCGATGGTATCAAAACAACCGAGTGGAGCTCACCAACATCCGCCGCAGTGTGTTGGCCAACATATCGGCCAAAGCACTTGACTCATGTCATGGACTCCTGGAGAGTGAGATCGACTCGGACTTGGCGTTGATGCGGTCGTCGTTCTCGGACCTGCAAAAGTCCGAACAGCACAGGAAAGAACAGCGGGACGAGGCCCACCGGCTTGAAAAGGAGATTCTCCTGCAGCACGAGCGCGAGGCCGAACTCCACCAACAGGAACTCGAGCTCAGTCTCAAGTCGGATACCGAACTTACTCCCGACCAGTTGATGGCTCGCAGATACAAACAACTACTTCTGCTCGAAGCACGGCAGCACGTGTTCATGCCCGAGCTACCTCCCATTGAGTACTTCCCTCAGCTAGCATAATCAATACTACCTTGTCTATTATTCCTTCTCGAGAAGGATGCTGGCGTTGCGGAGGTTGGCCTCCGCGATGGACTGCTCAAGGGCCTCAATCAACTTGAAGGAGCGGTTGGACCCGTTGCTCAAGATGAAGCGGTCCTCGGCGCCGACACCGTAGTCCTCGGATGCAATGGCGTGCTTGAGCCATTGGTATAAAACCACCACGCGCTCGTCGACGCCAAACTTGTGGATGACCCTCTTACCGTTGGGGAATCTGATCTGGATGCGCGTGGTGTTGGCCGCTGGCTCGGTGTGCTCTTGCGGCTTGATGGCGTCAAAGGGGTCGACGGGCTCGGCTGGCTCCGCGGCCACCTCGTCATCGCTATCTAGACTGATGGCGTTGTCTGCCGACTTCCCAAGCGACTGCTTTAAAGCATATTCAATCTGTTGCTCCTCCGTCAATGCATCGGGATCAAACTTGACCTCGTGCTGCACCACCGGGTTCTGCGACTGGGGGTTGAGGGAAAACTGCGTGAGGAATTGGTCCACGTCGTCGAGCCAGGTGTCGATGTCCAGCACCTCGCCGTCGGTCCACTTGCGGACGCGCTCACCCGTCAACGGGTCAAGGATCGCCAAGTGGGGGAAACGATCCACCGAGTAGAAGTTGACGTAATTCACCCCGTTGGGGGAGTCATGCTGGTATTGAAGAAAGATGAAGTTGGCCTTGACCAGGGCCTTGATGCGCAGGTTCAGCCAGAAGTCTCGGTTCATCACCTGACACACAAACTCGCTGGAGTCTTGGATGTTGACGAGAAGCCACTTTTGCGTGGCCCGGCCCTCCTTCTTGGCGGTGTCGAGATCCACCTTGGCCATGATGTCAAATGGCGGTCTGAATAAATTGGCGAGCCGCTGCTGCGTCGAAGTCAACTCGCCCAACCTCAGCAGCCGGTTGGCCCGGCGGCGCGATTGGGGTCGATCGTGCACCTCGCCATCACTGTCCACCACCATGGGTTCGTCGGAGTCGTAATCGTCATCAAGGTCATAATCTTCATCTTCGTACCGTGGCTCTGGCGCATACGAATTGAGCTCCTCGTCAAATCGCTGGTTGAAGATTCCCACTCGGCCTTGCCCAAAGATATCGGTGGGAAGACTGGGTCGGGGGTACTGCGGCCCGTCGAACGAGTCCACCAACGTCTCGTGGCGATGGATGCTGGCGTCGGCGTCGCGCACATTGTCCTGGTACGCCTCTTGTTGCAATCGTTGGGCCAACTCTTCGTCGTCTGGTCGAGTTGCCTCGGCCGTTCCTGGAGGATGGGATTCCATGTATAGCGTCACCGCATACTCAAGATCGTTATTGGTGATGTCAAGGTATTGCTTGGCCACAGACTCGTCGTCAATGCCAGTCACGGCAAGGAAGGTGGGGATGAGAGAGTCGGAGTCCATGAGATCAAAAGTAGCCCGCCACACGCTTGCGGCACGGGTGTGCGTGTCACGTGCAACAATGGCGCACAAGGGGGCGGCACGGGTGCGCATCGGGGATCTCCACTCGTCTCAATTGTCGACCCCGGCTTAGTCTACGTTCCATTTCATTGCTTGTTGCGATCCTTAAAGCCATAGAGTGATAGTGTGGTTTGATTTCACGCGCGTGACGTCACCTTAGCTATTCATCTCTGTCTGGACCCACCCAGCATTGACGTGAGCGACCAACTGCCTAGCCACCTGCCCAACTCCCGATACAACTCATTTCATTTGCTCCAGTACATTTATGATTCACGAACCCCTGCATTAATGGACGAATACGAAAGATACGACTCCGGCCTCCTCCTCAAGGACAGGTACCTCAAGGTGGCAGATATTTCCGAGGGCTCCTACGGCCTCGTTTCCGTGGCCAAGGACACCCAGCACGGCGGCAAGCTTGTTGCCGTCAAGTTCATCTACCCATTAGACTACAAGAAGAATCGCCCCATTGACTCGCAAAGGGCAACCTCTTCGCCCGCCCGGCTTCGCTCCAACGCCGACAGCGTGGTGGTGCCCTCTCGCACCAAGCTGGTGCTCAAGAGCCTCTACGAAGAGGCAGCCAAGGAAATCAAAATCCACACCATTCTTGGGCAACACCCGCACATCTCCACGCTCTACGACCACTTTGATCTGTGCATTGTGTTGGAGTACTGCTCTCGAGGCGACCTCTACGAGCTGATTCAGAGTGGGGTTGCCCCCACGTCATCCCACGACATCAAGGATGTGTTTGGGCAGCTAGTCGAAGCCCTCGAGTACTGTCACGGGCACGGCGTCTACCACCGAGACCTCAAGCCCGAGAACATTCTCATCACCGAGGATTGGCTGATCAAGTTGGGCGACTGGGGCTTGGCCACCACCACCCGCATCATCACCAACAAGAGCGAGTTTGACATTGGGTCCGAGCGGTACATGGCGCCCGAGCTCTTTGACACGTCGCTCGAGCTGTACGACGCCGCCAAGATCGATCTCTGGCTGGCGGGCATCATTCTCTTGACGTTGGTGTTCCACAAGAACCCGTTCCAGGTGGCAAACTACTCCGACAAACGCTTTTTGCAGTTTGCTGCCAACCGCGAGGCCCTCTTTGACATCTTTTCCAACATGAGTGGCGAGATGTTTTCGGTGCTCCGGTACTGCCTCAACATTGACCCCAGCAACCGGGAGCTTCTCAGCTTGAAGACGGAACTCCAACTGTTGCGGTACTTCACCTACGACGAAGAAGAGTGGGCCAGCGAATCCGACGACGAGTATGCCATTGAGAGCGAGGACGAGTTCAACAGTGGCACCGACCCATACGAGACGGAAACAGACAAGGAGACCAAGAAGCCGGATAGCAAGTCCGGCAGCGAGAAGTCCAGTGTGAAGTCGGTGTCCATTGAGGTGAAGGTGGATCCACCCGCCATCACAATGTCGGATCACAAGAAGTTTGAGTTCACGAGAAGAGGCGCCAAGGTGCCTCACAACCATCGTGCCGACGCGCTCCTTTCCGCCAACACCGACCTCAAGCCCATCCCCATTGGCGGGGGACTTCGTTTCATCAGGAACACCAGAAAGCCCTTCAATGTGCCTTCATACAATCAAACCAACAAGATCTCAACAAACAAGTTTGCGCGGGAGGACTTCTTCACCCCCAAGTCCATGTTCACCCACTACATGGACAAGTATGGCGAGAAGAAGTACGGCCATGCTCCGGCGGGCAACACCACCCGGCCCAAGAGTGAGTGGAAGAAGAAACGCCAGTCGTGGAACAAGCGCGACAAGACGAAGCACCGCAAGCCCAAGAAGAAGGCGGCGTCCTTCTCGTCGTCCAAGAGCCGCGGCAACGTGCTTGCCAACACGTTCCACGCGTTGAACCCGCCCCTCAACCACACGCTCAGTGGTCTGCCTGGGCTGCAAGGCAAGTACATTCCACCGTATCTCCGGCTGCCCCACTACGCCCGCAGTCCCGTGATTGAACCACTCACCGAGGAAATCGACAACCTCAAGTTGGACCAATCGGACGAGGTGTTTCATCTCGAAGGGGACTTTGATGTGGCGTCGCCCCAGCAAGCAGAGGCCCCTGAAGAAAAGCGGCTTCTGAGCATTCCCTTCCCCTTCTTTGATTCTTCGGTCAGCCACAACGGCGACACCCGCCGGGCCCGCCGCCATTCCATCAACAGCAACTCCCTTGCCATGGGGGCGCTCGCCCGCTCCCCGAGCGGGAAGTACGTGCCGCCCTTCCGGCGGGGCTCGCATCTGGCCATCTCCAAGGTGAAGCCGCACCGCCGGTCGGGACTCTTCGAGGAGGTTCCTGCTTTCGAGTAACAATCCAACGTAATCACAATGAGACAGCTAGGAGGCCTGAGTTGAGAGCACACAAAGTAGATCATTGAGCCCCTATTCAGAATGCACCAGCTAGAGTTGAGCACGCCGCCTCAACTCACGGAGGAGCTCCTCGCGCAGCGGCATCGAGCGGTCCCGCAGCCCGCGGCGGCCCTTCATGAGGGCATCTGCCTTGCGGGCGCCAAACTTCTTGGTGAGTTTGTTGAAAAAGAGCCCACAGGCATTGCACAAGTTGCGGCGGCGGTCGGCCCCCCGGCGCCACTCGGGGCTGTTGGTGGTGCCACACTGAATACACTGGAGAGACAGAATAAAGGGAGAAATATCAGGGCCCTGACTGGTGGCTTGGTCTGTTGCACTGACTTGGTCCAATGCTCTGGCTTGGCCTGCCCGATCATAATCACTGGTATTGCCCGAGTTTCGTCGGCTGTAGGCGTAGTTTTCCGGGGCCAGGTCCGTTCCCTGGGGGTAAGACGGCTGGCCCTGGTATAATTGCACCAGGTGAGTGAGCTCCTCAAACGAGGGAAGGGGGCCTGCTGGCATCGCTCGCCGGTACATTTGGAAGAAGGGACTCATGGAGAAGAGGTGGATGCCATGTTTTTTAGAGGTGGGTGCCCCGTCCCATGGAAACTGGTGCGACGGCTGCAAAATCGGGAAGCTGCTGGCGCAACTAGCCGTGCGAATTACACCCACCTAAAGACACGAAAAAGTATACGTCAAGACAAGACCACGAGCAGTTTGCAAACCAACAATTCATAGTCAGAACCAAAATGTATCACATTTGTTTCGCAGGTCGTCTCGGGGTTCCTTGGTTCGTGGGGTGGTTCGGGGGTTTGGTCGACCTGACACCGCGCCCACGGGCCGCCGCACCATCTGGCATTGGTCCGTCCTGCACCGCGCGAGGCCGCGCTCGCACCGCGCATCACGCCACATGTGTTTACCTTTTGCTGTTTTCAACAGACGATCCAGCACGGCCTCGTATTTCCTGGGGTGTCTAGACAATGATATGGCACGGGCCAGATAAGTGGCACCAGCGGCTTGTTTACTTCGGCACTCGGCTGGCTTTGTTGTGCACCTACAATGTCAGGTACCCGAACAATATAGTCAGGTACCGCCTCAGGTACCGTTTGGGGGACCGCCACCGCCTGCGGCGCCACAACATTCGAGTCAAACCAAGGTGCCTGGTCCAGGCAGGTGGCACGGGCGCCTCACATTGTCAGTGTCGCCAACTCAACTTAGACCGAAACTTTGGCTGCAGGGCATCGGTGCCGACAACAGGCTATGGTCCGTCGGGTGGGGCCGCGTAAATGGCCCATTGTGCGAGGGTCTTGCATGAGGGGCATGCATCGAGGCGTCGTATATTGCGAGGAGAGGGCGAGGCAGGCGAGGCTGGACCACGACAGAAGGGAGAGAGTCGATGGTGAGGTCGAGGACCTCGCCTCAAGTAAGGCTTGCACAATTAGTGCTTGCACGTTTATACGGTCGCACTTGGTGGCCGCCATGGCCTCCGGCCATGGGGTCGTCATGGGTGCAAACATTCCCCGGTGAAACCAGGTGTCGTTTCAAAAGTCTAGGCTCGCCAAATCGGGCAGGATGTGTGCGGTTTGCGGTGTTTTGTGGCATGTTTCACATTTCCCACTTTAGCCGCGAAATCGAGCTTTTGAAACAAACACCCCAAATCACTTATAAGCGAGCCCGGTCCGCTGGGTTTCAATCTTGAATTTGCTACCTCCCCCGAACCGTTGCCTCCACCCACATCCCATTTGTTTCACCTGTCTCAAACATGTCACCCATCAATGAGCAGGTGAAGGAAAGCTTGCGGCTAATAGAAGACCTCAAGTTCTTTCTAGCCACCGCCCCCGCCAATTGGCAGGAGAACCAGGTGATTCGTCGCTACTACCTAAATCATGACGAGGGGTTTGTCAGCTGTGTGTTTTGGAACAACTTGTACTTCATCACCGGCACCGACATTGTCCGTTGCATCGTCTACAAGTTTGAGCACTTTGGTCGGAAAATCATTGACCGCAAGAAGTTTGAGGAGGGCATCTTCCTGGACCTACGAAACCTCAAGTGCAACACCGACGCCATTCTCGAGCCCCCCCGCTCGGACTTTCTTGAGTTTCTCTTCAAGAACGCGTGTCTTCGAACCCAGAAGAAGCAGAAGGTGTTTTTTTGGTTCAATGTGCCCCACGATAAGCTCATGGCCGATGCGTTGGAGCGTGACTTCAAGAAGGAGAAACTGGGCCAGAAACCAACCACCATTGCATACCGCGAGCCCGCCCTCTCCTTCAACTACGACGAAACCAACTCGCTCTACGCCCAACTCCAGGACCACATGGAGCTCCAGAAGAAATTGACCCACTCCTCCACTGCATCGTCATCCTCCGATGACCCTTCTCCAGAGTACACTCTGACCACCACCTTGCATAACGATAAAGACCCCTTCCCCGCCCACACCCCGACGGAGTTTCAGCACCACTCCGACCACGAGGACGACTTCCCCTTGGACTACTTTGATCTGGAACAACTGCTTGATCCCACCGCGGACTATATCCGGCTAGACTCGACGTTCGTGCCGGGGCTTGAGTACGAGGATGAGTTCGTGGACCCGACCATCTTCACCAACCCATCGAGTCATGTCATGTATAACGACGAGTACCTCATTGAACAAACACAACCGCTCAAAACCCCGGTGGCGCCGCCCAAGCTGGCCTTCTCCGAGTTCTTCCCCGAGTATTATCCTCCCCCTTCGGCAAAGTACCCCCAGCATTTCCCGCCGGGCCCTCCGCCGCCTCGGGTCCAGTACTACGACCCCATGCCACCGTACGAGGAGTACTGGGCGCCCCAGCCGTACGAGCAGGTACCATACGTGTACGTGGACCAGGAGTACCCCCAGCCCTACGAGGCATACCCAACATACGCCTCGCCCCGTCAGCAGCAGCCCAGCATGATCAAGAAGCGCCAGCTTCAGCGGCTCCGCACCCCGGTCCGCAAGAACTACAACTTGGACGACATCATCGCCTCCAAGGCCACCCGCGTGGTCAACCAGGACACTTCCAAGGACCAACCCTAGCATATTCATTTCGTGTACATTAGTCAGCCACAACGAGCATAATCAACATCAGTCACAAAGAATCTATCATAGTAGCCAGCCTCTACAACCAACGCTCAGGTAGATTAGTTGTATAAGTTAGTGGGCCTCCTCGCCCTCGCTGTAGTACTGGATCAAGCGCTGCTGGGGCAATGGGAGCCGCTGCATCACCAAGTCCATGGCGTTCTTCTCCGACCTGGGCCTGTTGGTGCTGGCCACACGACTGGCCCGCACGAGGCGCCCGTAGTTCATCACCACCAACCGCCGCATCTCCACCTGCGGGTGTTCCACCAAGGGAAACAAGAGCGCATCGCACCTCAGAATGAGGGTGTCGTCCACCACCACCGGTCCACTGAGCACCTTGTATAGACTCTCGAGCACAAACATCTGACACGAGTTGGGCGCCAACACCATTTCGAGAACCTCCTCGCCAGGGTACACGTCAAGACACTCGGTGAAGGTCTCGCCCACGGCAATGGCCATCTCGGAAAGGGCGTCGTCGGGGACGCTGACCATGGTGCAGAGCCAGTGCCACACCTCGCCAAACTCAAGCGGCGCCCGCACAACGAGAAGCTGTTTCAACACCAAGAGCCCGTTCATGAGGTCGCCGTACACCGACGCCGACGCGGCGAACTTCCGAAGCAGCTCGCACACCTGGACAACCTGCTCCTTGGTTGGCTCGCCGCGGAGAAAAGCCAAGAGTGCCTGGCACTGGTGCCGCGTGAGCGCCACCTCCTCGAGGAGCTGACACAACTCGTCAGGACTCTTGTCCGAGTGGTGCTCCTCCTGCATTTTGGTGAGCTGAAAGTTGAACCAGTTCTTCTCGGAGTAGTCGTACGGCTTGGGCGCCTGGCCGTCCTGGAAGATGGGGATGGTCTTGTTCTTGGAGATTTTGCTGAGCGGGTCCACCTTGTCAATGAAGTTCTGGATCGGGTTGATGGTCACCTGCTCGAAATCCTCCACAAGCTGGTTCTTGTCGCTCAACTCGGCAAACAAGTCGGTGGGGACACATTCGCGGGCGTGGTTGTCGTCAAGGTCAATGTCCTCCACCTCGGTGAAGTGGGGCTCCGCGTCAAGCCGGGGCTGGCCCTTGATCACAAGCGTGCTATCTGGGCCATTGCGGTGTTGCGGCACGAGCATCGTCAAGTCCGACGGCACCTTGAGTGGAGAGAGCTCGGCGCCAGGGGCCACGCGGGTAAGGTCGGTGTCAAAGTTATACAAGGTCGCTTCCGAGGGTTTGGACATGCCCACGATGCTCTCCACATCCTCACGGGTGGTGTCCGGGAGCGACGCGAGCTCGGTGCGGAACCCGAGTGGGTTGAGCGAGCTCAACTTGACAAGCACCTGCGCCAACACCTTGAAGGAGCTGGTGGAGCGAACAAGCCCCACAAGGTCGAAAAGCGCCGTGACAAGCTGCGAGAATTGCACGTCGCTGATGGGAATGCGGTCAAGAAAGAGGAGCACAAAGCCCGTGAGGCCCTCGACAATCTTGCTCTTGTGGCGGATGAATTGCATGGCCAACAGGCCCTCGTCGATGATGTTGGAGATGTCTGCGGCATACGAGAGAAGCCGGCTGGTGCTGTTGTAAATTCCATCCACACTCACCAACGACACGATCAACGCGGCGTTGGCGTCGGAAGGGTCCAAGTACAACACGGCCACCCGCATAAAGTCTTCGGGTGCAAAAAACGCACACGACTTTTTGATGATGCCGTCGCCGTTGAAGAGCTGTCGGAGCAAGTTGACGTTCTCGACGGAGATCTTGTGGAGGAGTCGCTCGGTGTCGACCGGGAGCTTCTCGTTGCCCATGATGGCGTAGCGGAGGAGGTGGATGCCCTCCTCGATGTACTCGGGTTTATCCGAGGAGAGAAACTTGACAATGGGGTCACGGGCATTCTCCGGTTCCGGCGTGGGCGCCTTGGGTAGTTGCTGGAGCAGACCGGTTCGGTTGAGGCTTCGGCTCGAGGCCTTGCGAGATGCCGGCCGCTCCAAGCTCTCCATCAGCGGGCGGGACAGCAATCGCGACGGCGGGCGGCCGAGCTCGCGGTTCCGCGCCATGATGGCCTCCTTGATCGAAGGTCTCGACAGCTTTGGCTGGAGAAGCGGCAGCGGAGCGCCGAGATGGCGCGGCTTGGCCCGCTCGACCCCCTTGATGACGTTGGGCTCGCACGTGGCGAGCGTGGCCTCGGCGTCGGCCTTGTAGTACGACCAGAAGCACCAGTAGGCGTCCTTGGCTGTCTGGCGCACCGTGGGGTTGGCGTCGGCAAGAATCTTGTGGAGCACCCGCTTGGCTACGTCCACTCCCGTGGTGTTGTTCTGACCGTGGGGGGCGTGGAACGTTGGCGAGTTGGCGAACCGCGAAAGGGTGATTTGGAGCCAGAGCCCGGCGTACGACCGCGGGCTCACGTTCTTTTCGTTGGCGGCGGCAAGCACCTTCTGGAACCAGCGGGGGCTGAACGAAACATTAAGGAAGATTATACAGATGGCCATGTTGGCGTTGGTGGAGGCGATGTTCTTGGTGGCGGAGCACAACTTGAGGAGTGTCGGTAGGAAGTGGTCCACCAACGGGTCGAAGGACTCCTTGAGGAAGAGTGCCAACTCCTTCACGAGCTGGCACCCGTGAGACGAGAGCGTGGTGCGGAGGGACGTGATGGCCTTGCAGACACACTCTGAGGCATCACGGATGCAGGCGACCAAGTCGGATGGGTATGACGATGCTGTGCCGCGGACGAGGCGGCGGAGGGTGACGATGGCCCGCTCGCGGGCGCCCCAGTTGGTCTCGGTCTCTTTGTCGGTGAAGGCGGGGAGAAGGGCTTCAACCTGGGAAGCAAGGTGCCGCGAATCGCTCACTTCAAGCGCCTGGATGGACGTGTCGAGGGCATAATTTGGGACCTTCGACACGATGGAGGTGTCTGCGTCAGATGGCTTCAGGGGGATAGTTGCCCTCGAAGGTGGTCGGGACCGAGCGACTGGCTTCGGCTCGGGCTTGGGCTCCGGGGCCTTGGCAAGTGGCTTCTCGTCGCCAAGGTCAACCGCCGTGCGAGGAATGCCCTGGACGTCCAATTCCCGCTGTAGATCATACCGGTACACGCGATTGTGCTTGAGCAGATAGAAGCCCTTGAGGAACTCCTTGACGGCGTCTTCGGTGGCGGTCCGCTTGAGGAGCTTCACCAACGATGGAAGTAACAGATCTAGCTTGAAGTGGGGGTTGATGCTCAAAACCACGTGGCTCAACCATCGTACACACTCCACCGCCACGGTATCGTTGGTGTGAACAAAGCCAAAGTCTCGGAGCGAGTCCTCCACTTTCCGGGGGGCCAGGAGCCAGTACGCCTCGAGCGCCTTGCGAGACGATGTTCGCTGGGGGGCCTTGCCATTGAGATGGTTTATGAGGATGGGGAGCACCAAAAACGAGTGTTGTTTCAACACCTTACCCGAGGAGTCCTGGATACTCACCCGCTTCACCATGTGGCAGAGCACACTGAAGGCGTTGGTGCTGAGGTTCGCGTCGGTACTATCGATTGCGACCGAGAGCGCCTCAAGGTACTTGGGCACCTCGGCGATGTTGACGAAATCCCGCTTCACGTGGCTCTTCAAGTTGAGGATCATGCTGAGCTTGTCGGGATGCGCCGGCGCCGTGACGGCGGCGAAGAGGTCGGCGGAGGAAACGACCATAACGCGTAAACAAACAACCGCTTACGTAACATGGGCTTCGCGAAGTGTCTATTTGGCTAGAGTCCAGAGAAGGCCTAATGAGAGCGCTGCCACGGCGGCGTACGCGCCCGCCACGGGCGACGAGGTGTCTTGTGGAGGGGTGATGTGCACGGGTGCAGCAGCATTGGACGATTTGTTGCCCGGCTTTTGGGCAATTCTCTCCCCCTCCGCATTATGGTTGGCAATGTAGAGAATGTCCGAGTCCACGTTGTCCACCACCATCTCCTGCACGTTGCCAAAGAAGTCGGTGAGCTTGACCTGGGAGACGTCCCGGTTGAAGAGGTCGGTGCGGATGCCGGGAGTGGAGTGAATGTTCTCAAAAGTGTAAACGTCAAAGAGCTTGTCCATGGTCTCGGACGAGTTTCTCTCAATCTTCTCCAAGAAGTCAAGCGTGTAGTAGGTGAAACGGTCAATCACCGCCACGCCAATGTCCAAGTCCGAGTGGTGGCTGTACGAGGACTCGTCCACCTTACTGGAGCCCACCGACAAGATGTTGGGGCTGTAGAAGCGCTCGTACATGGAGTTGGCCTGGCACGTGTCGATCATAAAGAAGATCTCGTTGTAGCGCTTCTTTTCGTGCATCTGGGCAAACGCATCGGCAATGTCGTGGCTGCCGATTTCCTCGGCGTCCTGGAACTTGAGGAACTCGTTTCCGCCGTGGCCGGTCAAGTAAATGAAGATGTTGGAGTTTTCGTCCGTCAACAACCGCTTGCTTCTGGGGTGGTTCTCGTCCCACCGGTCGGTGAGCAACCGCACAAAGTTCTCCACGGTGACTTCGTACCCGCGATAGTCGACCTCGATGCCATCACCATAAAGGTCGATGGCCTGGTCCATGTTATTGAACACCGTGCCCGGGAAGGCATTTCTTGGGTTGCATGCAATGTCATCCGAAAGCATCAAGATGATCTGGGAGTCGGGAATGCCAAGGCGCTTGACGGTACGATATAGACTAAGCACGTTGGCCATGTGCCGGTAGTTGAACCAGAACCGCGACGTGCTGACAAGCACGGCCCAGTTGTTGGTGTGTTTGGAGGTGGAGTTGGTCTCACATAGCACCCCGAGGAGGAGGGTGAAGGCGATGCAAAACAGCCGGAGGTTCATTACAAATGCAAACGCGACAACAAATTTTCGTGTGCCGCACAAATTGCAACTCACCAGCTGCAAACGTTGAGTGAACCTCACACTAGCTGCAAACGTTGAGTGAGTTGCATTTCACCTCACTCTAGTTGCAAGTCGTTAAGGGAGTTTACCAATTCATTGACGTCGGCCACAGGTGGCACCGTTTCGTTGGTCTCCGATTCGTTCTGCATCATGTTGCGGGCCGTCCACCGGAGGTACATGCTGTCCACCGAGTAGTGATAGGCATCCAAGATGTTGCTCACCTCCGCGACCTTCATTTGAAGCACCTTGCGCGAGATCCACGCCAACTCCTCGTCGCTGGGCCGCCGGTCCTTGCGTGCCAGGGCCACGAGAATCTTTTCCACCATTTCTAACTGCTTTTCCGTAGGCATCCTCTGGTTCCGCTTTATGCGGGCAAACTTTGGGTCTAGCCTGGTGCGGGCCATCACCTCTGCTCGCGCCAACACCACCGAGAACTGATGGCCGGACTCGAGGGTGGAATTCTTTTTCCATCCCCACAACGGCGGCCGTCCCGACTTGTGTTTGTATGTTACAAATGGTGAAGGGGACGCCGGGCCGTGGTCTTCGAGGGTGTAGAATGGCTTGCCGTCCTTCATTATCCCTCTGAAGAGGAACAAGCAGTCGAAACCATATCGCCATAACCACACAAGGGGATCGACCCGAAGCCACTTGATGGAGCTGCGCTTCATGGCCCCCGCCACCTCCTTGTGGGACTTTGTTTCGCTGGCGCCTTCCGCTTCAGCGAATCCCTCAAACGTCGAGAACTGGAGGTCGAGGTTCAACTGCCTCATTTTGTAGAGGAGGTCGCCCTCCTCGCGGAGTCGCTGCTGCTCGTTGGCTTTGAGTTTCTCGAGCATTTCTGCTTCTTCTAGAAGCGCCAGAATTGACTTGCCCTCGACCTCATGGTGAGGCGGTAATCCAAGCAACGTCGGCACCGACTGCATCCCCGTGCCGCGGGTGTTGACCAAGTCCACCACGTGACACACGTCCTTGCCCTCGTGAAGACGAAGGCCGCGTCCAATCATCTGGACAAGTAGCGGGCGCGACTTGGTGGGCCGGGCCAAGATCAACGAGTCGATGTTGGGGAGGTCGGTGCCCTCGGTGAACACCTGGACATTCACCAAAACCTGGATGCGCCCGTTGCGGAAGTCGTCGATGATGGCCACCCGCTCGTGCTTGTTGGTCAGGCCCGTGACGTACTGGGCATTGACTCCGTGCTCCTGGAGCACTCCACACACCGTCCGACTGTGTTCGATGTTGACACAGAATATGAGCGTGGACTTGAACCCGTACTGCTTGGAAAGTTGTTGGTATGATCGCAAGATGGCCATGTTGACCGACGGGCGGTTCACCTCCTCTGACAACGCGGTTGTGTCGTAGTCCCCCCGCCGGATCTTAATGCTACTGAGGTCCACCTCGGTATCCAAGCACAAGAACTTGACGTCCACAAGCTCCTTGTTCTGGACCATGGTGAGGAGATTCCGCTCAAACACCACCTCGTCAAACACCTTGCCGAGGGCCTGTCCGTCGGCCCGCTCCAACGTGGCGGTGAACCCCACCACGTTCACGTCGGTGTCCTTGGTGTCGGCGCCGAAATACTCCAAAACCTTCAACCAGGAGGACGCCGGCGCGTGGTGACACTCGTCGATGATGATGCTCTTGTAGTCTTCCGGTATGTGGCGATGGAGACGCGCTTGTCGGTAGAGAGTTGGTACACTGGCCACCACCACATCGGCCCCGGCGTCCGACTTCAATGCCGCCATGTCAATCTGCACCGACAACTCGGGGTTTATCTGCTGGCACACACGGGCCGCCTGGCGCACGAGCTCTTCCTTGTGGGCCAAGATGAGTGTTTTGTCACCACGCTTCCCATGGGGTTGAAGCAAGGGTATTAGATGGGAAAACACCACGGTCTTGCCTCCGCCAGTGGCAAGCACCACCGCCGGTCGCTTCACGCCGCGCTTAATGGCGCCAAGCACACTGTGAACGGCCTCTTTCTGGTACGGCCGGAGTTGCATTCAAGTCACGTGAGAACATCGCTACGGTTCACTCGTACTTATAGCCTCACCACTTGTTTCAGATTTATAGAATCGTCAAACTTGTTTCATCTACGCTAGTCGTTACGACCTCACCACATCCACACGGGCACGCTTGTACACGTTGTGGTAGTAAAGTCCGTCGTGCGCGGGCTCGACGTTGTCGTCACCACCCACCTCTGGTGCCCGGATGTTCATCACCGCGTAGGTTCCGTCCTGTTTCAGTGGGTCGTTGGTTGGTCTGACAAACGACCCAGGGTTGATCACCACCACGCCTCGCACCACCTTGGCGAAAGGCTTGAGCTCCGATGGGAGCACCAACACGTCGGGGAGCGTGTCTCCAAGTTCGGTGAGCCCGAGGTACGGCACCTCGAGCGACGAGCCGCCGACGGTGGTGCACGCGAGCTCCTCGGCCACCAGCCCGTCCAAGAGTTCCGCCGACTCCTTGTTGATGGGGCGCCGTATACTTCCGGGGAACACGGGGTAGTAGCGTCTTTGGTCAAAGACGTGGTGGGTGATCCTGTCGAATCGGTTGGCAGGAAGACTTCCCTCCTTGGTTGGTCTAAACACCTCTCTGAGGTCCTTATAGATATCAAGGTTCGATCCCCCAACCATCACCTCGTTGATGGCAAACCCCGAGGGATTAGGAAACACCTTGACGTTTTTGGGGAGGCCGAGCTTCTTGCGGTCAAACAGGTCCTGCGGGTACGACACGTGCTTGATGCACGAGTCTCGGAGCGAGGGCACCAACACCACCTGGATGTGGGGGTTGATTTTCTTGAGAATGGGGCTGATGACATGTTTAAAGACGTCGTCGAGCGACTTGGGCTTGCCGGGCACGTGGTCGAGGTCGCCGGAGGCAACCGCCTTGTTTTCGATGTCAAGAAATGGTCCGTACATCACCACCACATGGGGTTGCACAACCGTGTTGATTCTACCAACCAAAGTGTCGAGCTTCGAGTAGTCGAGAAGTTGCTGTGGAGAGTAGGGGCCGGCGGCCACGACAACACGGAGGGGCGCCGTGCCCAACTCGTCTTCCGACGAGAGCGGCGCACCTAGTGCCGGCAACGCGTGGTTCTTCGCCACCACGAACGCCCGGCCCGTGGGGTTGGATCCCTCCAACACCACGATCTGGCCCGGGAAGAAGGAGAACTCCGCGAGCGCACTCACGTCGAGGGGGATTCGCTGGCCAATGCCACCGGTGCGCAGCGTCTCGAGGTACAACGACTTGTCGTTGAGCGAGTGGGCCAGGGTGTCGTAGGTTGGCAGGTCCGGCACGATCCGCCCACAACACACGATTTGCAGCTGCGAACTGATACACGGGTTGCCAAAGGCCGTCCCCGGATGAGCGTCCGCGTAGAGCTGGCCCATCATGTCGATTTGCTCGTCCAACACGTCCGCACTCTCCAACAACTTCATGCTCATGGTGCGGAACTTGTACTTGGCCGGGTCAAAGTTAAGGCCAAGCCGACACGCCTTGGTGTCGGGGTCCGAGTGCCCGGCGACATCGGCAATGTGCGGGTTCAACAGCTCCACCACGGTGTGACTCTCGTGGGCCTCCTTCTTCTTGAGCGGACTGTCGAACGAGCTGTTGGCGGTCTCGTAGGCCGCCGGACTCAGGTCAAGCGCCACTTCGTCCACGCGGCGCTTCTTGACCGAGGGAGTGGACGGCACCGCCGGACTGGAACTGAACCCCGGTCTCACGAGACTTCGCTTCCCGCTGGTTTTCTTCACCTGAGGCGTCTGCTTGGCAATGGCCGACTGCAAGTGGGTTTGGAACGCGTCGAGCGAGCTGGCGCTCACCTCCACATCTTCCCCCACGCGATTGACATACTGTTCCCACTTGATGTAGAGGTCCTCGACACTTGTGTTGAAGATGTCGAGGAGCGACTGGAGCTTGGCCACCACCGCCTCGTCGTCGAGGGCGGGGACCGCCCCGAAGTGCACCTTGAGCTCAGAGATGGACATACGCGTGTTTCGCGGTACGGGTCGTGTATTTACATCGCGCTAGGCCGCTGCCTAACAACATTAAGCCTCGATGGGGGCAGTCTCGGCGGCATCGGCAGTCTCGTTGGCCTCAGTCTTTGTCTCAGCAGCTTCCTCGGCTGGCTTAGAAGTGTCGTTTGTCTCGGTGGAGGGCTCGGCGGCGTTTTCCTTCTCCTCCTTCTCGTCTCTTCTTCCCCGGTTGTTCTTCTTGAACTTTCTGCCCTTGTTGTCATTAAAAGAGCTTCTTCTCTTGCCCACTTCGTTCACGCCAAATCTCTTGCCGCTCTCTCTCATTTCCCTAAAGGTAAGAAGAGACATCTTGCTCAACTTGTTCTCGGCATCGCCCTCCACAACTCCCTCGGGGTATGCAACGGTCAAGTCGTTGAGGAAGAACTCCGCGTCCTCCAGCGTCTTGAACTCGACGTCCACCACGCCAAAGAACTCCTTGGTGGACCGGTTTCTCACCATCCGCACCGACGCAAGCGACTTTTCCTTGGGGAGCTTGGCAAAGATGTTGGATGCAAACCACTCCTCCAACGCATCGAGAGTGAGGTCCTTGGGGAAGCCCTCAATGTGCACGGTGTTCTTCTTTCTGATGTTCTTCAACTCGTTAAAGTCCTTCAATGGGTCCTTTCTGCGGATGGTCTCGCCGTTGGCGGAAAGCACAAGCTTCTCGGACTGGCGCAACGCCTCCACCACCTTGTCTTCGGGGCGGTACTGTCTCATACGACCAAAGGTGAGAATTGTCTTCAACTCCACCCAACCGTCATTAGCCTGGTAAATCTTGTACAAGAACTTGTCGGTTTGGAGGTTGCTGTCGGAGAAGTAGAACTCCACCTGCTTGCGGACCTTGTCGTCGAAATCGTCGCCGGTGTATACGTTGTCGGTCATGGATGGGAAATTTTTTCGCGCGATGCACTAACGCAGGGACCTTACCTCGACACCAGGGGAGGGGGGGAGGTGGAAGTGATGTGAGACTACGAGAGGCGGGGCCAACTTTTGACCCTTGTCCATGTCCTCTTTTTTACTTGATGAGGGGGTCGCCGACGATCGATTCGCTTCGCGCTCGCATCGTGGGTGGTCGTCGCCGGTCTGATTCCACCGCCAAATCATCAACCAAGTCCGTGATAGTTTAGTGGCTAGAATTACCGCTTGTCGCGCGGTAGACCGGGGTTCGATTCCCCGTCGCGGAGCAGCGCGGATGGTTTAGTGGTAAAATCCAACGTTGCCATCGTTGGGCCCCGGGTTCGATTCCCGGTCCGCGCAATTTTTTGCATTGCCGAGGTACGAGGTAATGATGTGTCATAGCATGTCCTGACAGAGAAGCCAGCTACAAAGGGTTGCGTGTCAATGGACGATCCGCGGAGAATCTGCCCACCGCTCGACCCACGCACTTGCAAAAGTTCGCGCTACCCCATGCTTCGAAGAATGTCCACCCGTGCTTCCGAGCTTGCGTCCAACTACGACGCCGTGGTCTCGCTGATCCAGAAGGCTGCCGCCAACGTCACCCTCGTGGCCGTCTCCAAATACAAACCACAAGAAGACATCCAGGCGTTGTACGACCATGGAGTGCGGGACTTTGGCGAAAACTACGTCCAGGAACTCATTGCCAAGGCCAGCGCCTTGCCCAAAGACATCAGATGGCACTTCATTGGAGGGCTACAATCCGGCAAGTGCAAGGACTTGGCCAACAACATCCCCAATTTGTTTGCTGTCCATTCTATCGACAGCTTGAAGAAACTCAAAAAGTTGCAGGGTGCCCGCAACGCCGCTGGCGGAGACAAAATCAAGGTGTTTCTCCAGATCAACACCTCCGGCGAGGACCAGAAGTCGGGCTACTCCCTCCAAGACAAACTGGAGCTCGTGGAGTCCATCAAATACTTGGAAACCGCCGACAAGCTCGAGCTCGTGGGGTTGATGACCATTGGGTCGTTTGCCGAGTCCATCGCCGGTGAAGACAACCAGGACTTCAAGGCGTTGACAACATTGAAAAAGGAGCTTGATGCCGCCCATGGCCTCAACTTGCAATTGAGCATGGGTATGAGCAACGACTACCTCGAGGCCATTCGCCAGGGGAGTACCGTCGTGCGTGTGGGCTCGCTGATCTTTGGTGCCCGTCCCCCCAAGGCATGAAAGAAAAAAGTGTTACATAGATTCACATAAACGTTACTTCTTACGGAGGAGCTTCTTCAATGAGCTCTTCTTTTTCGTGGTTTTCTCGCTCTTGTCAACAGAGTCCGACTTGGCCACGTCGGAGCTGGACGTGTCCTCCACCTCGTTGGCGACACTTGGCTCGGTTGGCTCCTCGGGCTCGGTGTCCGCGTGTTGGTTGTTGTCAATGGTGGCAAGCGTGGGCTGGCCATCGGCGTTTTTGGTCTCGATGATGGTATCCTCCTTGTCCTTGACCTTTTCAAGAGACTGTCTGTCGGCGGCTCTGAGTTCGGCCTGCTTCTGTTCAAGAATGGCCTGTTTCTCACGAAGCTCAGCAGCACGGTCCGAGCGGTTGGTGAGCTCGCCCTCGGCCGGAGCAACGCCGCTGGAAACCGCCTTCTCAGTCACAGGCAACGTCGACGCGGTGGCCGCCTGTTTGATGGCAGTGCTTGGAGACAACGACTTCCACTCGCCGTCATCCTCAACCTCGAAGGTAGGCTTCACGTGCTCGGAGTAGTAGTCTCTTCTCAACTTGATGTCGTTCTCGAGGAAGGCGTTTTGCTTCTCGGCGTCGCTCTTGAACAACGTAGACACCTTGTCGGCCAAAAAGTAGAGCACAAAGAACAAGTGCTCGGAGAAGAACAACACCGCAATGAGGTACACCGTCGACGACACATTGACGCTGGCCTTGTCCAAGGCCAACTGGCCCAAGGTCTTTGGGGGAGCCGTGCCGTGGCGGTAAAATACCGTGATGATGGGACTGATCACCGATCCGAGCCACGTCAATAAGAAGAGAGCGTAATTCCATGGGTGGATCGAGTCAACTCGCCGAGGCACGGGGGGCTGGAAGTACTTGCCGTTGGTCAACTTGATGGTGTCCAACTTGAAGGTGATCACGTTGAACACAATCGAGACAATGGGAGCAAGCGACCACACGGGGCCAAACAACGCAAGGTACCCGTACTGAAGAGTCAAGCCGCGGAAGTCGTCATTGACGTTGTAGGCAGGAAGAGCCACCGCAGCACGCACGTTGGCCAACCACGCGGCCTCCTTCTCGTCGTCGTCAAACACCTCGGGCTCCTTCTTTTGTACCTTGGCGGTGACAAACTTGATCACGGGACCAAGCACAAGGGGCAACGCGTACTTCAACACAATCTGGATCACCTGGTTGGTGACGACAAAGTAGAAGAATTGCGCGTTGAGACGCCCCTGGTTGATCTGAAAGTCCTTTTGCGACTTGACGTTGGTCAAGTACTTGTAGAGGAATCTGTTCTCGCCCACGTTGGACGCGATGGACGTTCTAATGTCAGCGAGGTTGGGCTCAATCAAGTGGGCAAAGGGGAGGTAGATGAACGACGTGATGAGAAGGGGCACGTAGCTGGTGAGGAAGTTGAGCACAAACTGCTTGACAATGACGGAGTAGTTGCGGGTGTACTCGTTGTCGTGGTTCTCCCACGCAATGACCTTGTCTGTCACGAGGTTGTACACAATTGTAAGCACGGGCACGAAGGCAGAGATAAGGATGGTGGGGAGCAACGTGAGAAACACCTTGCCTGGACCGTTGTAGATCTCCGAAAGAAAGATCTCAAGCACAAAGCACCCGAGTTGGTACGACACCAACACCGCCACAAACACGAGCGCCACGGGCACGAACGCGAGCTGCTTGACGAAGCGCGAGCCCTCAGAGACATTCTCCTTCTTGTAGGTGGCGTGCTCCTCGAAGGACTTGTTCAAGTTCGACACCTCCGACAAGTGCTCGGCCACGGAGTGGGAGTTCTGCACGCCCCAGAAGTGCACGAGGTACAGTTGTCTTCTGTTCCAAAAAGTAAGAAACCCAACGCCCCACACCAAGTTGATGAAGGTGTACGTGAGGGAAAACCGGTGCTTGTTCTTGAGAAAGGACACCAACCCAAACACCGCCAATGGCACAAGCCAGGTGATGTAGAAGCGGAGGAACTCGAAGTAGAGCGCCGTCTGCACGCCGTACTTGTTCTTGATGGTGGACGACGTCAACGACACATTGGCGTGCTGCTTGATGTCGTCAATCAACGACGACTCGGCAAAGGCGTCCGTCACGGGGGTGATGCTCTTGACCCCGCGGTAGTCTCCCTTGCCAGGGGTGATGCCCAACCCTCCCACCTTTTCGGGGGTGGTCAAGTACAGGTATACCACGCGCGAGCGGTCGGCGGGAGTGTCGTTCTTGGCGGTGACCCCAAACTCGTAGTTCTTGAGGAGATCCTTCTCGAGGAGCTCCGCCACGGTGGCTCCGCTAACACGGACAAAAACAAGCACCTCGTCTTTGCTCAAGGGTCTGACAACAGATCCCACGCCATGGTCGTAGAGATATTTGATCAATGGCTCGAGTCCGTCGTCTTTTTGCACGGCAAGCACGTAGTCAGGGTTCAATGCCGGAAGAGACATGGTGGAATGACTAGGTGTGAGAATTTCAGGTCGCGCTCCGGTTGCTACCAGCAATGATGTTGCTCAAACTGCCAGCAAGATGTTTCGACAGAGTGAAGCAACCAATGAAATGCCACCAGCAGTGAGGCGTGGTTAAGTGACTGTCTATGCTTCTTCCTTACAACTCGACCCAGGAGGTTGCGTCCATCATTTGTGTGGTTGCACCTCCGCCCCTGACCCAGGCCCATTTGCCCGTCGTGGCCAGTTCCTTGATCTCGTCATCAACTACATACCTTCGATGCCTTGTACATTCTGGAGACTGGTGACCAGTGATGGTGTGGCTCGAGGAGCAACCGCGATTACGTCAGCCGGCTGCGTTTTGCAGCTTTTCGGTGAATTTTGCTTCAACGCTCACCACCCAATGTAGTCGCGGGTCACCGGGCGGAACACCCTGACGGCGCCACTCTTCATGCTGCCGAGCTTGTAGCTCTCCTTACGAACAATTCCCAGGTGGTCCGTCTCCAAGACACGGAACTTCTCCTTCTTGGGGTCGTACTCCACAATCACCGCCGAGTAGATGTCGGCCCCTTCGCCGACTGTCACAGTCTTATTACCAACAAGTCCCTTCAGAACAGAAAACTTGCCGTTCTTGATGCAGAGAATGTCTCCGGCAAGAATGTCCTCGATGCGGGCCACGTTGGTGTTGTTGGAGTTTTTGTAGATGGTGACGCCGTACGACTTGCTGCCAATGGGCTCAAGCAACGACGTCTCGCTCAACAACGTCGACACCAACCCGTTGACACGAGACCCAATGAGCAGCGCCGCTCGCTCCACAAGCTTGCTGCCCCACGCTCGGCTGTAACTGTCCAAAAGGTCTTTCCGTATGATGGGGGGCACCTTGGTGTACACGTTCACCACCCGGACCGTGGACTTGGGGTCCTCGCTATCGAACTCAATCTCGATGATGAGCTGCGACAAGTCGTGGAAGAGCACGTAGTAGTCGCGGATGTTGACGACGCGGCCACCTCGTTTGTTGATGGAGTGGGAGTCGATCTCGTACACGAGCTCGGTGCCGATCTTGGGCGTGAGCGACTCGGGCAAGTTGCCCTTGTACCACCAGTTGGAAGCCGAGCTGATGTTGGCGACCTCGTACTCCACCTCGCCGAGGTGGATTTCTGCCTGGAACCGCTCGCCCCGGATGCGGGACTTTTCGGTGGACGACCGACCGATTGCGGGCTCAGTCGACGACCTGCGAATCTCGTCGAAGCTGGTATGTGCGTCAGAAAAGCCGGTGTTGCTGCGAGAGATACCGGTGTTGCTGCGAGAAGGAGGTGCGACCGCAGGAAGTGGGGGGAGGTCCTCGCTGGAATCACTGTCATTGTCCTCTGTGGTTGTTGGTGGTGGGGGAAGATCCCTCACAGAGGGTTGAGTGGGAGGTTGCGTAAGGGTATCTCTGCTAGGCACTGGTGGTGGAGGTGGCAAGTCGTGGGAAGATAATGGGGCCTTCGGAAGTGGGGGAGGGGCCTCTGTCACTGGAACCTCACGCGAGGGAGGAGGCACCTCGAATGGCGGCTCGGGCGCCTGCGTGACCTGCGGCAACGACGGGGCCGCTGCGGGCTCCGCATCCCTCGCCTCAACGAAGTCAAAGTCGTCTTCGGAGCCGGAATCTTCCTCTGTGGCGACTGCTTTGGTAAGAATTGGTGGGGTCTCGCTGGTTGGGAGAGCTGGTGGGGCCTCGCTGGTTGGGAGAGCTGGTGGGGCCTCACTGCTTGTGAGTGGTGGGGCCTCGCTGCTTGGAGGTGGTGGAGCTTCTCGTGCTGCGGGTACTGGGGGCACACTGGTGGATGTAGGAACTGGAGGTACACTCGATGGGGCGGGCGGCTGGGGTCTACTGGAGGTAGGCACGGGGGGCACATCTGATGGCAAGGCCGGCACAGAGGTCGACACCTCTTCCGCAGTATTCGCAACATCAGTCTCACCCACAACGGTATCCTCAGAAACCCCCCCCTCCAACTCAATCTTTGTAGGCGCCCTCCTATCAGACAAGTCCTCGTCGGCCTCGTAGCCCGTGGCCTCCGGTTCCAAGGCCCCCGGACCCAAGTTCAACTCCTCCTCGTCATCGCTCACTGGCGCACTGGATGAGGTGTTGGGCACGGGCTCTGCCTCCACCCCGGCAGGAGCCGGCCTGTCGGATTCGGTGAACTCGTCCAGCTCGGCCAACGAGCTGGACTCCACCTTTGGAGGTTGATATGAATCTTCTTTTGGAACGGTGGCTGGCTGTGCAAATGGGAGAATGGGGATGGCTCGCGGGGCTTCAGCCTCCACCTTTTCCTTCTTCTTCTTCGTTTTCTTTGGCGACAGTGGCGCCCCGGCGAACGGCGTCTGCATGCCCATCATGCCAAACATGTTGCGGCCACCGGAGATCTTGGCCATGCGCTCCACCAACCGCTTGCGCTTGAGCTCCTCGTCGTCTTCGTCTTCTTCCTCATCCTCCAGCTCCTCTTCCGAGACCTCGCGCTCCTCCACGGGCTCAGCAGCAGGTTCCGTCTCTTCGATCTCCGGGATCGCCTCTTCCACCGCTCCCGTGGGCACACCCTCGGCCACCGACCCTCCCGTCACATTGGTCTGGACCGAGCCACCGGTGCCGTGCGACTTCACCTCGTCTTCCTCGTGCTTGCGTCTCTCTCGCTCGGCCCGTTTCTCTTCCTGGCGCTTCAATGCCGCTGCCTCGCGCTCAGCCTCCTCTTGCTGGCGCTTTTGCAACAACGCAATGCGCTCCTTCAACGAAATCTTGGGCTCGTCCACCTCTTCAGCCTCGGGCTCGTCCTGGTGCTCACGCACCACGTCCCCACGGGGCTCTTCCTTGTGGATGTGGCCAATGAGTCCCGAGGTGTCGCGGGGCTTGATGGGCGGCACGTACGAGCTCTTGCCGACGCCAACAAACTGCTTCTTGACGCCATAGGGGTCGTGAATCTTCTGTCCTGGAAGGGGAACGTGTGATGTGACCTTAGGAGCAGCCGAGGGCTCCTTTACTGGCTCCTGTACTGGCTCCTTTACTGGCTCCTTCACCTCCAGCTCGACGTCTTCCCCCCGCTCAATGGTTTGCTCACCGGTCTCTAGGGCCGATGGCTCGTCCTCACTTTCCTCCTCACTTTCGTCCGCCAAGATTGGCGACGACTGGGCAATCGGCTCGTCTGGCTTGCTCAAATCTGGGGGGTTCAAGGGGGTCGTCACTTTGGCCTCTGGCTCAGAGGCTGTCGATATCACTTCCTCGGCCACTGGCACCGGCACCGGCACCTCCCGCTTCTGGACAATCTCCACAAAGTTCTTGGGGAACATTCCCAGACGACCGTCGTATGTTCCCGAGTACCAGTCCTCGTCCTCCACCTCGGTCACGGTAATCACCTGTCCCACCGGGAAATTGAGGTCGTCCTCATATTCAGACTTGTATTCAAACACCGCCTTTACCTTGAATGGCACCGTCGGTTCACTCATGGTGTAGCCCCTTTCCGCGCGGGATCAAAGCAACTGCCACCTCCCGCAACCCGCACCCCACGCGCATCAACCTGCAAAACATCATCACGGTATGTCCAAGTCGTCGTCGGTTCAACTCTCCGACAAGGTGATTGGGCTGCTTGTTCCCCTAAAGCATCTCAACAACCACCAGGGGGCAAGTGTCACGTCGCTCGACTTCAATGACTCGGGACAGTACCTCATCTCCGCGGGCGTGGACCGGTCCATCCAGCTCTACGATGTACATAAGGGCACCCACAACAAGGACATCCAGTCGCAAAAGTACGGGGCCCACTGTGCCAAGTTTGCCCACCACGAGCTCGACTGTTTGTACGCGTCGACCCCCGAGGAGGGGCTGGACGTGGACCACTCGGTCCGGCATCTCGCACTCTCCACCAAGACGTACCTTCGATATTTCAAGGGCCACAAGGACCAGGTCACCAGTCTCGAGGTCAATCCCGTGTCTGAAACATTCCTTTCGTCTAGCATCGATAGAACGGTGAAGCTCTGGGACTTCCGCAGCACCGGCGCTTCGGGCAGTCTCGATGTGGGGCAGCCCAGCGTGGTGGCATACGACCCGCAGGGCATCGTGTTTGCCGTGGGCACGTGGCCCGACCCCAGTCTGGTGTCGTCTCGACCAGCACGCATCTCCTTCTACGACCTCTCCAACTACGACAAGGCACCCTTTCTCACCGCCGAAGTCCCCATCATCCCCGGGGCCACCTGGAACAAAATCGAGTTCTCCAACAACGGCAAGCTCGTTCTCGCCTCCACCGACACCCACGAGCACTATGTGCTCGACGCGTTTTCCGGCCAGCTTCTCACCACATTGATTGTGGATGTTTCCCGCAGCAGCAAAGAATACCACGGCGACTACATGAGTTTCGACTACCCGTCCACCGGACTGGCGTGTTTCTCCCCCGACGGCAAGTTTGTCATTGCTGGCAACACAAAGGGAAAGCTCTGCACATTTGACTTGACGTCAATCAAGTGTACGGAGGGTGGGGTGCACCAAATCTCCCCTGAGGACAACTCCAAGCGGCTGCTACCTTTCAAGCAAGTGGACGGCTTTGGACTTGCAAAGGTGGTTCTGTTCAACCCAAAACTTCTAACGGTGGCGACCGCCGACACCAGCGTGGTGTTGTGGGGCCCCAATGCCGAGGAGTTATAGACGTAATTAGCATCGCGCATCGCATCATGAGCCATCTTCAACTTGTAAAGACGTTTCTACGACGGCCCGCCCCAAAGTGGGTTCCTCCGCCGCCCGTCACCAACAATCACATTGACTTTGCCGTGGAGTCGCCGCTCTCCATCAGACTCCAACCGCAATTTGCCGATGCCGAACAGTTTCTCGCAAACATCAGCAGCACCGCTCCCTCGGCGGACCCCAACTTCCTCCCCCAGAATCGAGTCGACATCCGAGGCATCCATTCCGCCGGGTATCTCCATGTCTACTCGAGAAAACTATTCCGCCAGATGCCCACGTTGGTGGGCAACAAGTTCTTCAGTCTCAAGTTCTTCCCCAGCACCCACCACTTGTCGTACGTACGCAAGTCCAACATAGCGTACGCATTTTCCCACACAGGAGGGCTAGAGTTCAATAACGCCAGGCTCGCGAGCCACTTCAAGCTGTACCGGGGTCCGTTTCAAAGCCACCCATTCTTTCGGGTCAAAGCGCTCCCACTACGAAGTGCTTGCCAGCGCACTAAATACAGGAAGAGAATACGTACGGCCATGGTGGAGGCTTTTGCAGCCCTCAAGCCCGACGTCAACAAAGTTGCTGGGGTATACTTTTTTCGGCTAGCGCAGCCTCCCGCAACCAACGAGGACTTGGCCTTTGTCAAAGAGCGTGTGCTCCAGGCGGTGAAAGAAATCCAGGATGACGAATTCCAGGCCAAGGTAAACCTGATTGCCAAGAGCCACCTGACCCACTGGCCAGTCCTCGAAAAGACTGTTCGATCCCAAATGGGGTTCGCGGTGCAAGGCGCCCACGCCAAATATCCCTTTCTACCAAAGTCAAGGCGGAAATAAATGAGAAGAAAATGCATCAATGAGCCCACGAAGGCATGTCGGTGGTGTAGGTGTGTCCCCCTAGCTCGTACTTGAGAGCGTGGAGGTGGATGGTCAGGTCCGCGGGCACCAGGTTGGTGTCGAGTAGTTCCTTGTCACACTCAGGGCACCGCTGGTTGTGAAGTTCTCTGTCTTGCTGCATGGCCGCGTGCTTAGCCTGCTTCAATTGTTCAAGTAGTTTTTGAATATGGGGTTCTTCTACCCCACAAAGCTCGACAATATCGACGAAATCTCCCTCCACTAGCGGTGCCACTGGCTGCAAGTGCCTGAACTCCGGTCGATGACGAAAGAGTTCGTCATACAACTGTTGCTCCACGGAGTTTTTTATGCTGCTGGTGGAAACAGAGCACTTCTGGCCATGCCTTTGCACCGGGTTGTAGACCCCATCGTTGGCGATGGGGTACCCGAGGTTCCGCAAGTGGATGCGGATCTGGTGCATCCGGCCCGTCAACGGCTCACACATCACCACGCTCTCGTTGGTGGTTTCGTCGTACTTCCACAACTCGAAAATCGTGGCCGAGTCGGTGGGCAAATTGCGGATGTTGGTCTGGTTCATGTACCGGCCATTTGCGTTCACCAGGAACACCGGGCACCGTAGCATGGCCCGCCCGCTGGGGAACTTTCCTGTCACTCGTGCCACATACGTTTTTCTCGCCTCCTTGCTTTGGATCTGCTTCATTACCGAGGCAGCACCCTCCTTGGTGAGTCCAAGAATGAGCACCCCGGAAGTCGCCTTGTCTAGTCGATGGCACAGCCAGAGGTCGGCGAGACACAACTCATGTTTGAGTATCTCCGTCACCGAGTTGCGGCGGTAGCTCCCACTGGGATGGGTGGGAATGCCCGAAGGCTTATCCACCACGATGATGTGCTCATCTCGATGTAGCACAGAGATCGGGGCGTCCGGCACACTGGGCTCGTGCATGTGCTGGGAGTTGTATATGACATCGTGCTCCATAATCGGCCTACTGGCGAGACTCGGGCCCACGATCTTGGTGGGCCCATCGCGTTTCCCCACATTGGCCAAAACGTAGATGGCCAGGGCCTCGATTCTGTGGTAAACCAGTTCCCGCAGCTGACCCAAGTCTCCGACAAGCACCTCCTCCACCGTCTTGCCGATCCATCGTCTTTTCACGGAGGTTTTGAAGGGGAAGTAGTAGGGCACAACCTTGCGAAGGCCGTTCTCAATGAGGTACATTGTGCGCATTTGATATTTTCAAACAAAGTCGAGCAATATGAAAAGTATTACGCTCTTTCAAGACTTACAGTTCATCGTCTATTGACATTATTCATTTTGAGTTGGCTTTCAGTCAGTCCACTAATGGAAGGACATTCTCGGAACTGTAGCCAATGACATTACCTGGAGGGTCGTACTCGCACACAATGTACAAGCCCCACCCGGTGCTGGTGCAGTCCTTGTAGGCACAGCCCACCTTGGTTGTGCTCTTCCACACCACCTGGGTGAAGTGATCAAAGGTGTTGGCCGCCGAGTAGTCGTAAGTCTCTCCCTCGTCGTACCATGCTTTCACGGCAGCCGGGCCGTTTTTGAACCCCGCCGCCAAGTTCTCTCCGAACTCGCCGTGGGTGTGGGTCAAAATCCCCGAGCAGTCGTAGTTGTCGGCATCGTTTTTGGCGTAGTTGTAGGCGTCAACATCCCATGACAACGCACCCACGCCATGATCAGCGCGGTACTGGTTGTGGGCGTCGAGGGTATCCCTGGCAAAGTCTTCGTCAATGTCGTCGCTATCAGCAATAGCGTCGTAGATGCCATCGGTGGAGGTGCTGGTGCTCTGAGAAGTGGACGTCTTGGTGAAGGACGTTTTGGCGGTGGTTGAGGTGGAAGTGGTGGAGCTGGTGTCGTCGAGGAAATCAAACAAGTCGGAGGTGGACGTGGCGGAGGCGGCGACCCGCGCCACGGCGCTGGTGGTGGCAGTCGACTCGGCAGTGGTGGAGGTGGAGGTGGAGGTGGAGTCGCCCTTCAAGAGTCCAAGAAGGCCCTTGAGGAAGCCGCCTTTGGTGGTGGTGGCTGCAGTGGTGGTGGCAGTGGAAGTGTCACTCAGCGTGTCATCATCATCATCAAGGGTATCCTTAAAGAAGGACCACCACTCGGAGATCTTCCCGCTGGACAACAAGCTGTCAAGATTAAAACCGGTGGAGGTGGCAGTGGAGGCTGCCGACGTGGCGGTAGTGGTGACACTCACCACCACATCGGCCTCCGTCCCGTCGTCGTCGCTGGAAGGCGGTATCACGGTGTACACCGACCCATCGGAGTTGGTCACCTCGGTGGCGGTCTGGTAGATGGTCACCACCTGAGGGGCGGGTGCCGCGTTGACGATGGCAACTAGCACGGCGGCCGAACCCAAACACAATGGAGCCTTCATGAGTGATGTTGATATCGGTGGGTTTATTCGATATATAAATGATGGACCATTGCACCAAATAGGAAGTTTGCGAGGTTGCAAATTTCACCGCGCCGATGCGAACCCCATTACCCGAAAAGGAAATTCTCACATTGCGAGTTTCCCCAACGAGTAACCACCAAATGGCAAAGGGGTGAGGGATTGACATCAGCCCGGTGACCTGGTGGAAGCTTTGCGGGGTCCAGAGAAGCCAAGACCGTTGGCTTCACATGCAGCGGTGCGTTATCAGTGCGTCCAGACCGGGGCCAAGCACCCAAGTGGTGGGGACATGTAGCCATTCCCTCATGCAGAGCCACCATCTAGCATTGCTCGTAAATCCCCTCATTGAGAGGGGCTGCACCACACATAAGCCTCGCAGCTGATTCCCCATCGAGGAAAACAATGAGACAAGCCTTCTCAGGCACCACCGTGCTTCAAGTGGGGAAGCTAGAACTTGCCATCGAAAATCTCCCGAAGGGTCTGGACAATGATCTCAGCCACGCCGCCGCCTGTGCACCGGACCACGAGCTCGAACTCCTTACCAATGTGGTCGACGGACTTGACCGTCGCTAACGCTCCGTAGTTGGATTTCACCGTGTGAAGGATACCTGCTCCCATCACGAGAATTCCGTCGTCGGTATCTGGAGTACTGTGCACCACCGAGAAGCCAAGGCGAGAAAGGAGCCGCACGACATTGGACGAATTGTAGCGATGCGTGGTGGCCACCGACTGCTTGAACTCGCCCTCGGACCCGAGCAGTTCGCCGATCTGGAGCCACCGCTTTTTGTAATCATCCAATGACACCGCCGTTGGCGTGACGGTTTTGAGAAGCGTGGTCGGGAACTTGAGGTTCAACTGGTTGAACGACCCGCTGCACTTGAAGTTGAACTGGATGATGGGGCTCTCGTTATTCTCCACGACATTGCGGACCTTCACCTCCACTTCCATGGCCGTTTTGTCCTTGATGGTTGCCTCGGGAAGCTGCAATAGGTTCACGATGTAGTTGGGGTCCTCGTGTTTGGCCATGGACTTGAGCTCAAGAACGGAGAACCCGGTGATCTCGGAGCCCACGGTCTTGGCGGCGTTGTTGATGATGGTGAACTTGATGACGTACGAGGCGCCGCTTTTGACGATACGGTATGTGATCTTGACAAACTGGCTCTCGTAGAAAATGCCAGCATCGTAATGGAGCATGCGGTGGTATCCAGCATACCAATTGGGAGAGACTCGTGCAGGGACCGGAGGCTTCTTCACTTCTTCAGGTGCATCACAGATATTGTTGACATTGACGGCCGACGTGGAGCGAGCCCGGTTGGCCACGAGTTTATGGACGCTGCCGAGGCGGTTCATCAATGGGTTCTCCTTCAGCTCAAACACCGGCAAGGGCTTCAAGACGGCCTGAACAACAGGACTGCCAGGGTGGGCAAGGGCGATTTTCGCCAACTTGAGGTACTCGTTGGCGCGGGACTGGATCTCGAGGTCCAACGACTGGGTCTCGGCCTCGTAGAGATCAAACACATTCGGCACAAAGTCCTCGTCGGGGGCATGGAGCACGAACTTGAGGAAGGTGGAGAGAATGATGGCTCGCGTGTTGAGGGCCACCCGGAAGTAGGCCATGTACAAAAGGTCAAACTGCAATGCAAGCAGGTCGTCGCCTCCCACCGCGTGTCCATACTCCCCAAGCACAAACGCCGCCACCTTGATGAGGTTTTCAGGAAGCGAGCCCAGCTTGGATGCCAATGGTTTCTTCAAGAGGCTGATGATGAGTTTGCACGACTTGGCCTGAAGACTTTCATTGTTGACAATGATTTGGACAATACGTTCCCACACTTCGTTTCCGACGGCGCCAACTCCGCTGGTGTGACTTGTATCAACGGACAAGAGCCGCAACATGGTGGTGACGTACCAGGTGGAGTCCGTGGCGAACTTCTCCGCCAAGATGGCCACCTTCACGGCGATTTCCGAGACGATGGTCAAGTCGGCCCGCCCAAAGTGGTCGAGCATCTGCGGAATGATGACGTTGTAGTTGGACGAGTTACAGATGGTGTAAAGAAGATCGAGAGCCTTCTTTCGAACAGACACGTCCTTGTCGTTCAAGAGGGTGAAGATACGCGTGGTGTACTCGTCAAAGTGGGCCGACGAGGCCTTGGTGGACGAGGCCGACGAGGACGCTCTGGAGGTGAGTTTGATGAGAGCATCCAATGCAAGGTAGCGAGTGTTTGTCTCCGCCAGGTCCAAGAGAAGCATCAAGGCGTGGATGGCGCCGTCGATGGCCTCGGGGGACGCGTCCAAGAACACCGCCAACGACACCGCCTGGAAGAGAATCAGCGAGCGGGAGTTGCGGTTCGGCAACCCCTTGATGGGCTGCGATGCACTTTGGATCGACCGCGCCACCACCTGCTGCAAGTGACTCAAGGTGGTGGAGTCAATGTCGGAGATGAGAAGCACGGGGCTCTGGTTGTCGGTGAGAAGAAAGAAATGCTCGATGAGCTGGAGGAGTTTGACGGTGAGCCACGGCGCGGGGGTTTCGTAGTAGTAGTAGTTCTTGGGGCACTTGTTGTCCAAGACGAGGTCAAACAAGGTGTTGGCCACGGAGGGAATGATGGACTTGACGTATTGCGGCTTGAGAGTCACGAGAAACTGGACCAATGGCACACTCGATAGTACCACGCCCAAGTCGGAGTCGTCAATGAGCGTGAGGAGACGAGGCACCCAGTTGTCGTTTTGCAAAATCACGTCGGGGTACAACTTGAGTAGAACAAGCATGGTGAGGGCGGCTTTCTTGCGTAGCAACGCGTTGGGAATGGGAGAACAGCACACCATGTACACCCTGTCGATGATATCGAGCCATTGCTGGGCGTTGTCGTCGGAATCCTTGACGGTGTATTCAGACGGCAAAAAGATGGAGTCGGAAGCTGCTGTAAATGAGCCGGAGTCCAACACATTCAAGTTTGACGCGATGAACTGGATGGCGAGCGCATTGAAGTCTTCGTTTTGCGACTCCAAGTCCCGGAGAAGATAGGAGTGGATGGAATCGAGGAGCGTGTCCAAATGTTGTTTGACTGAGGTAGAGGAGGTCCGGCCCAAAAGAATCGACACGGCTAGATATCCGAGGTGTTTTTCTGAGTAGTTGGGCGAGCTCAAGAGCGAGAAGCTCTCCTTGAGGCCAAAGTTGATCTCCTGGGTGTACCCGAGAAGGTAGATGTAGATCAACTTGCAGACATACTTTTTCTTCTGGTAGCCATTCGTGGACGACAGGAATTTTGTCTGGATGTTGATAATCTCCGCATTGATTCGCTTATTCTCCTCGTCAAGGTCCTTGGAGTTGCGGAGGTCCACGATGAACTGGGTCAAGCCCTTCATCGGCGCCATGGGTGTGGACCCGTGCACCGCGCGCGAACCCGTACACGCCAGGTGCCCGCGGTCACGTGCCAGCCACCGCGCGCGCTCATTGGTCGCACTTGTTTTCCGAGCGGACAACAAATTAAAACTATTCACTACACCATGTCTGTTGCCAAATCTGCAGCCACCAAGTTGAACTGGACCCAGGTGATCCAAACGTTGGGATTGACCGGCTCCACCTCCAGCTCATTGACTGCTTTCAAGAAGAGAAACGACGATGCCAAGAAGGAGAACTTGGCGTTGAAGGCCCAAGACGCCGGCGTCGACTTTGCCCACTACAAGTCCGTGTTGAAGAACAGCGCCGTTGTGGACGAGGTGCAAAAGGCCGTGCAAGGCTTCAAGCCCGCTGTTTACGACGTTTCCAAGACGTTGAAGACCATTGACATTTTCGAGCAAAAGGCCGTGGAGAACGCCAAGTTGACGGAAAAGTCCGTCATTGAGGAGATTGAGCAATTGACCGCCACCTTGAAGGACATCGAGGGAGCCAGACCATTTGACCAATTGACCGTGGAGGATGTGGCCAAGGCCAGACCCGACCTTGACGAGAAGGTCAACTACATGATCAAGAACGGTAAGTGGGAGGTGCCCGGCTACAAGGAGAAGTTCGGTGACCTTACCGTTATGTAAGCATACAAATACAACTCACAGGAATATGACGGAGTAGATCGATGCAAGGGGTGAGCTCGTTATATATGGCGTAGATGAGAAGGGAGCTTCTCCAGATAATCCTTCCACCAGGTGAGGACCACGTCGCAGCGGAAGCGGCGCTCGATGCGACGCACCACGTCCACCAACTTCTTCCACTCGCCGGGGGCCTGGGCCAACTCATAGGTGTAAGACAGAACATCGTCGAGCACCACCACCAGCACCGGCACATCGGTCAACTCGGAGAATATGCCCTCCAACGCACGCACCAACTGCGGGTACGTGACGAAGCCTCGTCGCACGTCGCCGGTGCAATGTTCCTTGATATAGTGATGCACTCCGCAGTCGTAGACCCTGGAATTCGCCGGGAGCGTGCGGTACCACGACACCATGTGCGGCACGTTGTCAAACACCACCACGCCGACTCCATCCACAACCGAGTGTCGCGTCGGCTGCCATATCTTGTTAGCCACCCTCTACTCCATTCTACATACCTCGGAGAGAAGCATTAGTTATGGGGTGCCCACGATTGGCCGCGCACATCACGTGGGGAACACCCACAGCCTCTTTGGTGGGATATTTTCTGCCACATGGGCCGAGCAGATCTAATTTCGCACTCAGCAACAAACCCATCGGCCGATGGCCCGACATTGGGGCTATGAACCAAGATAGACGCAGGTGCGCCCGCTGCCCGGGTGCCCCCAAATTTACCCATGTAGTAGGCCAACGCCCGCCCCTCGGGCCGCCGGTTGCTCCCCCATTTGGCCCCCGGTTGGGCCCAGCACGACACTTGACCCGATTGTTTTCACCATTATCTAGTTTTTTTCTCGTGTGCACGGCACGGATGCAATACGCTGCCATCTGAATTGTTCCCGAGCTTTTCGTTAGCTTCGCAAAAAAGTTCATCCCTCCAACTACCCACATCGTTGTTTATTCCCCCGTCTCTGCATCAACCTCCGCCCCCACCTAGCATACATGGTCCGCCATGAGAATCACGTTTTTTCCCGGTCGCTGGCGCCATGTCGTCTCGCGCCTCGTGGTGTTTGCTAGCCAACTTTTGCATCTACTATTGATATCCTGCCGCCGACAATACCTCCATATCCGCAAGTGCGTGTTGAACGGACGAAGCCCCAAACGCTTTGGCACGCAGAGTGTGTTGAACGCGCTGTTGTTGATTTTATGGTTGATTCTTGTCAAGGCCGTCAACAAATTCCCCAAAGAGTACCGACCCCCCATCTACCACCGGCTCTGCCTCCGGCTCGACTCATACATGTTTGACGACTACGTCGGCCTGTTGCTATCCATTCTTACCTTGATCACCGGCAGTTGGTTGTTGTACGGGCGCTTCTACCAAACCACCAACCTTTACCCCCACGACGTGTTTGCCATCGTGCCGCCGTCGCCCACCACCATCGAAAACTCCTACTACGAGCTCCGCAGCCTCCATACCACCGGCTACATCTCCGACTCCAGCCGAAGCGACTTCTCCACCCCGAAGAAACACCACTCGCCCAACCACAGCCCATTGTCCAGCGGCAGCACCAGCCTCGAGTACGACTTGGAGCTCGAGAACTTGAACCTGCTCGACGAGGAGGTGGGCGGCTCGTTCGCCCCGCCCATCTTCTTGGCCGGCGCGTGGTTCCTCCTTGCATTTCTCCACCAGCTTGCCCTGACCATCGCAGTCAAGAAACTGGAATTTCTTGTTTCATGGGTGGCATTTGTCATTCTCCACTTTGTCGTGCCCGTGGGCATCTGCCTCTGGCTCTACTGGTTCAAGGCCCCGGGTGCCGTTAAGCTCTACGCCCTCAGTTGCGGGCTCATGAACTGCATGATTGTGATGACACAATTCATTTTCCCCAATGCTCCTCCTCTCTTTATCAAACTATACGGGGATAATCTTGCACCCAGTTATGACATGATTTACACCGACGGCATCACCCGAAAAGATATGAAGGTGGCCCGCTGGATCGTGCAACTGGTGTACTATGCCGCGCCCACCAAGTTCCTGTCCCTCCCATCAGTACACCTGGGGATGCTGGTGATTTCTTTCCTTTTCGTGTGTCATTATACCCACTGGAACTTGGGCAAACTAGCGGCGCTACTCCATGTGTCCTTGCAATGGTGGGCGGCCATGTACTTAGCGCACCACTGGCGGGTCGATTTGCTCGCGGGCGCCTTCTACGCCATTGTCGTTTTCACCTTGGTCAAGTACTGGCGCCGCGGTCTTGACCAACGAGACCTGGAGTACTTGGCGGCACGCGCCAACGGCGACTGGTTGCGGGGCCTGACGTTTGGCATGCGACTCTTTCGAAACACTCGCATCCAGTGGTTTTTCGAGCCCTGAGCCGGCGACACCAAATGTCGCGTTCCATTGTTGTTGGCGTTGTTTGCAATCTGAACTTTACTCGGGCCCATCATCTCGTGAATAGCATATATGTACATTAGTCTTGCGTTTGTGGCATGGCGATGCCCGTGCATCAACCATCTCATAGCACCAGAATACACCGGGGGCACTCCGCCACCCCAGCACCCAGCATCCAAGCACCCAAGTACCCATGCATTCACCCACACAACCACCTTCCAAACCTTCGGTTTGTAAAGGTGGTCTGAATGCACTCTGTCGAAAACAGAAGCGATTGGGACGAATCCGTCGGCGTGCGCGGCATCATGTCCTCGCGCATGGACCGAGCTGGACCGAGACGCACCATTGTGATGAGCACCGGGGCAAGCAGTCGCACCACGGATCTATGCGGATTAACTTTGCTTCTTGTCACACGACGGAATGTCGGAGCCGCCTATGTTCGCCGACGCTAGTCCCCACTAGCGTATGCTGTAGGGGCAGAGATGCTCGGGGGGTTATTTGATAGGTTTGCCAGCCCCTTCCGCAAATTACTTGCTTATTACATATCTCCCATTGTTACGCACCGTTGTTGCAGGCGCGTACATTGTTGAATGGAGCCGCCGGTCGGTTTATAAGATGGAGCGAATCCGCCGTGTCCACCATGCTTCCGTTTTTATATCTCTTGGTGCTCTGTGTGGCCAAAACCATTTTGCTCACCAACGATGACTCGTTTGTGTCCACCAACATCCGAGCCACCTATCGCGACTTGAAGGATGCCGGGTACACCGTGATCTTGGTCGCTCCCGCGTCCCAGCGCTCGGGCTATGCCGGCAAATTCGACGTTCCCGACGGCAACAAGCTTACCGCCGACGGAGAGTTTCTGCATGTCAAGGCCGGCGACCCAGCATGGGGTCGTGACGACGACGACGAGGACATCTGGTACTTTGACGGCACCCCCTCGTCGTGCGTTGCGTTTGCGTTGGACTACGTCATTCCCAACTACTACGACGACGTCGATATTGACCTCACCATTGGTGGTCCCAACGAGGGCCCCAACTTATCCCCCGGGTTCTACACCGCTTCCGGCACCATGAGTGCGGTGTACTACTCGCTCTACCGAGGCATCCCCGCCATCTCGTTCTCGGGCTCCAACTTGAACAACTCCTACTATAAGGATGGTCTTGATGACGACGACCAGAACCCGGCCAACATCTACGCCAAGAAGGTGGTGACGCTCACCAAACTCATTCTCAAGTCCAAAACCTCCATCCCCAACACCGTGGGTCTCAACGTCAACTTCCCCTTGGTGGGCAACGAGGCGTCCGACTGCGACGACCCCGTGTTCCAGCTCTCGCGGCTCTTGGGTCCGGGGGTGTTCATGCCCTCTCTCAAGTACGACGACCTGAGCGACTCCTTCAGCTGGACCTACGACTTTGCCAGTGGGGTAGCCGAAGACTACTGCGTGGTCGGTGACTGTAACTTGCCCAGTGAGTATGCCGTGTTCTGGGCGCTCAAGTGTATTTCCTCCGTCACGGTGTTTACCATCAACAACGACGCCAACACCGACCAAATCTCCACCGTGAAGAATATCATTGGCAACGTGTTAAAGAACACGGGCGAGGACTTTGACGAGTACTCTGCCCCAAGTCTTGATTTGTCCGATGTGCTTTAGCACTGAAGTAGTCATAATGTATCATAGACCCTAACCATCTCTACACTATTCACCTGCAATTAGTCATCGGCACCACAGTGGCCGTGAGCAATATCATTGGTGCCCAGACCAGGGCCCAGTGTGGTGCGGAAATTCCGTGGTGGTGAGGCATCGCATAAATTCCGTCGGAATTTAGCCAACGGCCGCAACGCGACTATATAACCTCCTCGCTTTGCTTCCAGAGGCCATGGACTCTGCTATTCTTCGCTTGGACCCTTCTCAGAGAGTCGGGGTCAGCGTACGCCACCTCACGGTTGCCGTGAAGGGAGGCTCCAAGATTCTCGACAACATCTCCTTTGACCTTGAACAAGGGAACATGCTTGCAATAATGGGCGGGTCAGGAAGTGGGAAGACCACCCTTCTCAATACCCTTTCCCAGAGACTCAACCACACCAACAAGAAGCTTGAGTTTACGGGTGTCATCGACTACGTCTCAGAAAACTCCACCGACAAGGTCAAGAACCTGTACTTGCAGCAAACCGACGTCTTCTTGCCCGGGCTCACCCTTTTTGAAACCCTCTGGTACCAGTCACAGCTCCGGCTTCCCCCAAACACCTCTGATCAAGAGCGCAACGACCTCATCAACAGTCTCTTGACCGTGCTTGAACTTACCCACCGCAAGGACGAAATCGTCAAGTCCTTCACCAACGCCATCAGTCTCTCTGGTGGAGAACAGAGACGGTCGTCGCTTGCCATCCAGCTTCTCAGCAAGCCCAGCATTTTGTTTTTGGACGAACCCACCACCGGCTTGGACACCTCCACGTCGCTCAAGCTCGTGCGGGCGTTGCGGACGTTGGCCAGCCCCGAGTTTGGCATCACCATAGTGCTCTCGATCCACCAGCCCCGGCCCGAGATCTCGGTGTTGTTTGACAAGCTTTGTCTTTTGACGCGGGGCGGCCGGTTGGTGTACTATGGGAATCTCGTCGACTCGGCCCGCTACTTCTCGTCTGAGTCGGCTTCTCTCGAGACCATCATGAATCTTTCTATAAAGGACACCTCGTCGAAGGAGAGGGAAAAGGAGACCGCCGACAGAATCAACCAGTTGGTGAGCCAATGGCTGGAGCGCAACCCATACCCAGCGTTGACAATTTCAGACAAGGAGCAGAAGCAATTGTTCCGCCGCAACATGCATCGCTTCGAGAGAGCCACCACCGACCGCATCTCCTTCTGGCACGAGCTCAACACCCTCACCCGCCGCACGTTTGTCATTTCCTACCGAGACTTGGGGTCGCTTCTCCTGTTGAACGTGGGTGCGTTGGTGTTGGCCACCATGTGCGGCTGGCTCTTCTACAAGCCCAAGGCCGACCTTGCCGGAGTGCGGTCGCTCACATCCTCGCTCTACGTGATGTTGGAGGTGGTGGGGTTCGCCCCGATGTTCATTGAGATTGAGCGTCTTTGGACCCACGACGGTGTCAACTTCTTCCGTGAATACAACGAGCGGTACCTGAGCATCTTTGGGTTCATCTTGTCGCGTCGGTTGGCCAAGTTCCTTCTCGAAGATCTCCCCGTCTCAATCTTCTTTGCATCAATTTCCTACTTCATGTGGGGCCTTCGCATGGGTCAGAACTTCGACGACTCAGGCAACGGCAAGTACTTTGGCATCTACTTTGCCGTCACCCTCCTCACCGAGTTGCTCGGTATGCTCGGGGCGTTTGTCAGTTTTGCCATATCCCCCGACTCCACCTTCTCTGTGATTGTCACCAACATCTTCTACCAGATCCAAAACAGTGCCTGTGGGTACTTTGTGAACGCAGCTACCATGCCAGTCTACGTGCGGTGGACCAAGTACATTGCTTTTTTCTGGTATGCCTTTGGCGCCTTGACCTCCAATCAGTACACCGACTGGATGGGCGATTGTCCTGCTGGTCTGCCATGTACCGAGTACTCGGGAAACCACCAGCTCGAGGTGCTCGGGTTTCCCCAGAACTGGATTGGCGAGCCCATTGGTATTCTCGTGGCGTGGATCGTGGCCTTCGTGCTTATTTCTTTCGTTGGTTTGAGGTTCCGCAACTACGACGTGGAGGTTGCAAAGACCAGAAGCAATAAGATTGGTGAGGAGGAAGAGGACCAGGGGCTCAAGGACGAGGGCATCGTGTCGCCATTGTCCGAGGACTACCTCTCCTCGTCCACTTCTTACGGCTTCACCCTCCAAAACCTCTTTCTCTCTGTCAAAATCAAGGATTCTTTCACCAAGTCATCGGACCGGGTGCTCTTGGACTCGGTCAACTGCTCGTTCCAGCCCAACGACGTCAATGTCATCATGGGCCCCTCTGGCAGTGGTAAGACCACGCTTTTGAGCTACCTCGCATCCCGGTTGCCCAAGACCTCCAAGTTCACCCCCGCCGGCACCATCGAGTTGAACGGCGTCCAGGCCATCTCGCCCAACGAGCTTGCCCGCATCTCCGCCTTCGTCACCCAGCACGACCACTCGTTGATCCCCCGCTTGACGGTGCGTGAGACCCTCTACTACCAAGCCCGTCTCCGTCTCCCTATTGAGGAGCACGACCGCATCCCTGCCATCATCAACCGTCTCATCCGTCAGCTTGCGCTTGTGGACTGTGCCGATACCTTGGTGGGATCCGAGGTTATAAAGGGAATCAGTGGGGGAGAGAAGCGTCGTGTTTCGATTGCCATCCAGCTTCTCAGCAGACCCCGGGTGTTGTTCCTCGACGAGCCCACCTCCGGCTTGGACTCGTCCACTTCCGAGGTGATTCTCTCGCTTCTCCACTCGTTGGCCACGGAAAATAACACCACCGTCATTCTCACCATCCACCAGCCCAGTGAGAAGATGTTCGACTCGTTCGACAGAGTGCTCCTCTTGGCCAGAGGCGGCAAGGTCATTTTCGACGGAACCCCTTGCAAGATCCGCAAATACTTTGCCGACTTGAACTACCCCGTGCCAGCCAACGTCAACATGGCCGACCACGTCCTCGATGTCATCACCGCAAATTGTGACGAACTGCAAGAGTCTCTCAACGCTCGTGTGCTGACCATAGTGCAGACTTGGGCCACCAGGCACCCTGCCTCCTCCATTGAGTTCAAGGGTGATGCACAAGTTTTGGACTTCAACACCGTCACCTCCGACTCCAACCTCCCCGCCTGGGTGAAGTTCTCTACCATCACCAAGCGGTCGTTCGTCAACTCATTCAGATCAACCGACGTGTTGATGGCCCGGGCGTTCCAAATCACCGTGTTGGCCATCGTCCACTCCCTCTACTTTGCTCCCTTGCGCAACAGTGAGGAGGGCATCAGCAACAGACTTGGTCTCGTTCAGGAGGTGCTCAACATCTACTTCGTTGGTCTCGTCAACAACATCACCTTGTACCCTGTCGAGCGAGACATTTTCTACCAAGAGTACAAGGACCGGATTTACGGCGTGGCCGAGTTCAGTTTGTCGTACCTTCTCAACGAGGTGCCCATAGAACTTGCCAGTTGCTTGTTCTTCTCGGTGATGATTGTGTTTGTTGTTGGTCTTCCTCGCAACGCCGGAATGTTCTTTGGCATGTTCTTTTCGTGTTTTGTGTCGGTCAACGCCGGCGACTCGCTCGGAATCTTTGTCAACAGTGTGTTTAATCACTTGGGCCTTGCCACCAATTTCCTTTCCAACATCATCATGCTTGCCATCTTCATGGGAGGCACCATGTCGCTTCACATGCCTCCTTTCTTTCAGGCGTGGAACTGGCTCAACCCCATGAAGTACGCCGTCGGCATCACCGCCAAATTGGGGTTCACAAACCAGACGTTTGACTGCAGTGTCGATGGATGTCTTCTTGACTCTGGGGCCCTGGTTTTGGAATACTACAACTTAGACAACAACTTGGCGGTCCAGTTTGCTGCCTTGACTGCATGTCTCGTGATTTACCGGGCACTTGCCATCTTGTCCCTTTACGTTAGAGTAAAGTGGTTTGTTTAGGCTACAGGAAGAAAGCAATCAATGAATTATGACTCAACACTCGATAAGCTCCACCACATCCAAGGTCACCGGGTTGCACTGCATACCGATGGGGTGGTCATACAAGTTGTAGAACTCACCAGACGCACATTGGTAGAACCGCGTGGAGTCGCCCAAGGCAAGCTGGCCCCTATCTGTGATGGACCAGCCAGCAGCATAGATGGTGCCATGCTGTGGGATTGGCCCGTCAAACTGGAATTGACGGCCGCCCACGATGCTCCCGATGCGATCCTTGTCGTCTCGCAAGATGCCATCTTGCAATGACATCTGGAGAGCGGAGTCACTAACGCACGAGACGGTGTAGACCGGCGACACAAAGTCATCGTCGCAGTCGTCCTCCTCGTCGAATCGCTTCACCACCGTGTCGTCCTCGTCATCCAGGTCGGAGTCAGAGTCGAGACCGTGCCTCTGGATTTGGCCGTCGGCAATCTGGTGCACATCGAGGGTTTTCGTCACTTTGGGGGCCTCGGTCTCGTGAGACGTTTGGTACGTTGTAGTCATGACCCGCTGGATGCTGGTGTGTGGGGGCGGCTCGTAGTCACCGAGGTGGTTGAGCACAAACGGATTCACCACGATACCAAATTGAAACGGCACGGTGTCGACGCTTCCAGGTAATGGCTCGAAATCAGGTCTGAACTGCGTCCAATCGTCACCCGAGCTGGGCGAGTAGTTTGCTTTTCCTAGTTGCAAAAGAGAGAGAAGGACAAACAACATGGTGGCGTTTGCAGCTTTTGTGAGATTTGTAAAAATTGCAGCAAAATGGAATTGTACAAAATGAGGGACAGACTCCAAGACTAAAATCATCGATATAGACCTCCAGCCACACCACGGGAGCAACGAATTAGGCGAATAAGTAGATGTAAACTTACATTAAGGCTCGATCTTAGGTGGGGCTAGTGGACGCACAAAAGTTCATGGTGTCGGTTGAAAGAATACTATGGTGTCGGTGAAAAGTACTGAGGTGTCGGTTTGCCACGTCGATACACTTCAATCTCGTATACATTCTACCCCAATCCCCCATTGATGGCGATCGAATTGTCTGTATGGTTGGTGCTTATTAATGTCTGCAAAAAGGTGCACGGGTGTTTTTCTACAAATAGCGAACCGGGAATTACTCACCATGTTTGCCAGAAGTGTTTTCGCTGCCGCCAGAGCCGTATGTAAACCCTCCAAACCCCTTCGTACTAATGTCAGCCCATAAGATCGAGGGTTGGTCTTCGTTTCATCTCGACCGAGATCAAGGATGCCATCGATAAGGCCGTTGCCAGCTCCAAGGTTGTTCTCTTCATGAAGGGAACGCCCGAGTTCCCCCAGTGTGGCTTCTCGAGAGCCACCATCCAGATGTTGGGCCAACAAGGTGTTGATCCCGACAAGTTTGCTGCCTACAACGTTCTCGAGGACCCCGAGTTGAGAGAGGGAATCAAGGAATACTCGCAGTGGCCCACCATCCCCCAACTCTACGTCAACAAGGAGTTTGTCGGAGGGTGTGACATCGTCATGTCCATGGCGCAGTCGGGAGAGTTGGGCGAGTTGTTGGAGGCCAACGAGTGTTTGATCCCCGAGGAGGAGGAGGAGGTTGAGGAGGCCAACATCAAGCCAATCGAGAGATTGTAAGTATTTATTGTGTAAATAGACAATGTTGAAGAGAATCATAAATCATGCAGACTATCTAATTACATATAAAAAAACAAGAAGTGAAGTACCATCATGAAACAGTGGTTTGGGAAGAGGTCGTGGCGAGGTGGGGGTGCTCGATGGATGAGGCTCGAGACTTGTGGCGAGAGACCGACGACTTGCGGCGGCTCAAGAGATTGGAGTCGTTGAGGTTGAGGGTGAACTTGAAGTCACCGTTGAGGCCCGAGATCACCGAGGAGGAGCGGGTCTGGTAGTCGGCGTCGCCCAGAATGACGGACGACGACGACGACGATATGTTGCCGTTGCGCAAGCTGGTGACGTCGTCGTCCTCTTCCTCCTCGTCGTCATCCTCGTCCAAGGCAACGTCAAAAACGTTTTTGAAGGAAACGTCCGGGGGGTTGGGGGTCTTTGGGATTTTGCGGGTCGGTTTCTTGACCGGGGGGATAAACTCGTCGAAGGAATCCTCTGAGGTATCGGCAATGTTCTCGATGAACTGGACCGACGCCTCGTTGCCCATGGCGGGGTTGTTGAAGACCCTCTTGATGGCTTCCGCCCGGGGCGAAAGAAGCGCCGCCGAGCTGAGGGGTGGCGGTGCAAGCACGTCGTCAACACACTCGAGGTGTTCGGTGGAGTGAAGAGGGGACTTGAGGGTGGTGGACTGGTGGAAGTAGTGGGTGTCTTCGAGGCTGGACTGCTTGCCTGCCTTGCGAACCCAGGGGTGGGCATAAATCTCCTCGAGAGTGATTCGAGTTTCGGGGTTAATGTCCAACATGCGGGTGATGAGGTGCTTGGCCTCGTCGCCTATCTCGTCCCACCATGGCTGAAGGAAGACGTAGTTGCCGGTCAAGATTTTTTGGGAGAGTTGTTCCTGGTTCTCGTCGTAGAATGGCGGGAAGCCACAAAGAATGGTGTAGAGAAAACACCCAAGGGACCATACATCCACTGCCTTGGAGTAGTGGTTGGCTTTCGTCAATGAGTTCTTGAGCAGGCGGCCCTTCGAGTTACAGGTGATGACTTCGGGGGCGGTGTACCCCGCCGTGCCGCAGGGCGTTTTCAAGTTGGAGACCGCCAGCGGGTCGGTTTTGAGTTGCTTGGCCAAACCAAAGTCAGCAAGCTTGATGACACCGATGCCGCCCCCGCCAATACCGGGGAGGTAGACGCCCTCGTCGACTTTGGTGTCGTCGTCCGACTGTCGGATCACCTTGCGAAACTCGGCTTCCGGCCGAGGCACATGCTCGATTCGTTGGTACAACAAGTTTTCCGGCTTGATGTCGCGATGCACAATGTTGTTTGCGTGAAGGTGCTTGATGGCGTCCAACAACTGTTTGAACACGTGCCGGCTGAGATCCTCCAGGAAGTAGGTGTACTCGATGATCTTGTTGAAGATCTCTCCACCGTCGCAGTACTCGAGAATGAGATAACAGTAGTTGGAGAAGTTGAACAGCTCAAGGAGCTTGAGAATGTTGATGTGGTTGAGTTTGGACATGATGGTGATTTCGTTACGGACATTCTGCAACTGTTTGGACAGAAGATCGATTTTGGAGATGATTTTGATGGCCACCACCTGCTGGGTTTTGGTGTTGATGGCCTTGTAGACTTTGGAAAACGCTCCTTCTCCGAGTAAATGCAAGAGGTGGAAGTGGGAGGGGAGCTGGCTGGCGTAATCGTCAGCTGCCGGGGATGATGACTCGGAGAGATTGAACTGAGGAGCAGGGATCTTTTCGGTGCTGGGAGCACTGTTTGATTTGGGCATGGTGTCGCCGGCAAAGAGTTTCTTGATGTTCTGTTGTTAGTACTACCTTTTCTAGAGGGTGACATACCAGTAGTAGGGTCATTATTGCTCCACGATGGAAAGCAGACGGTATAAATCAACAGGCGAGAGGGGAGAAGCGTGGAGGAGGGGAATGTAAAACGGAAGTACTGTGGATGTAGGTGCAGGAATATATTCTGCATTGTTTTTCAGGTTGAGACGTAAACCCCCTACCCCGGTGCACGTGACGGGACGGTAATCAACAACAATGACGCAATGACCCCGCGGGCGCCGAAGCTTATCGTGGGGCCTAAATTAGACTGTTTTTGGGAAGAATTCATCGAATAGTATTCAAGCTGGTGGGTTTCTCGAGGGTTTGGCCACCCTTCTTTCGGGTGTTCTTTCCTCGCAAGGCTTACAATTGATCTGTCGAAGATCTCACATTGTTCGCGGTTCATCTGACAAAATCTCGAGAAGAATATTTTCGGCGTGACGTCATAGGCCGTGCGGGTGATGGGAGACGCAAGGGTTCTCCCGTTGCGAGCCCACCGCCGTGAGAGCATCGAGCAACTGACGACACTCGACGATGGAGCAAAGCACCTCGTCTAATTTTGGGGGCTTGGGGGAGATCAGATCGAGGCAACGTGAGCACACGCGTGTTTCAGTGCCCCTGGTGTCAAGACTTTTCCGAGAAGGGATGCTGCTCGGATCAATAGGGCAGTGTGACATGCATGTCAGGTCTGCGCCATTGGCTGGTAATAATAGATGTGCACATGGGCGAAAAGACCCGCACGCCGAGCCATCTGTCTAGGTTGACTGTAAATATTGTGGGGAGGCCGCCCGACAAAACACCCGTACATCCGCGGTACGGGTTTTTCACCTCATCATGAAAGACAAGTCGGTGTTTTCGTCGTCCAACATCGACACCACGCTTGTGGACCGGGTATCGCATCTCGAAAGCGATGCGGACGTGGCCGCATTCATCGAGGGTGGCCATCTTGTGAAGACGCTCCGAAATTGGACCTACTTCTTGACGATGAATGAGCATGGCTACTACATCAACCTTCTGAAAAAGTTGGTCTTCATCACCAGTGTGGTGAACAGATACATCACTGCCGATGCAGAGTCTCTCGACAAGTCACAACTCCCCATCCAGCTCAAGGTCCTCGAGCACAAACAGGCGGTGGTGGACTTCTACGTCGAGCTCATCGCGGCCCACATGAAAACGGTGTACCGGGCGTTTGCCGCCAAAGTGAGTGTGTTCATCCACGTGGCCCAGCTTCTTTACGAGTTGGTGACATTCAACCACCCCACCGTCATGAACGACTTCCTCAATGCGTTTGACATCAACCACCTGGCGGTGGTGAAGATTCTCGCGTCGAGAAACCACAACGCCCGGCCCCACTTTGTCAGGTTCTGGCTCCAGTTCTGCAACAACGTCAACAGCTTCACGAGAAAGGACTTGTTGCTTGGCCGGATCTCCAACAACCTCTGGAAGTGGATGGAGCACGACCCCTTCGAGGTGTGGCTCCAGATGTTCGAGTTCATCAAGACAAAGATCCTCCACGAGTCCTCCTTCAAGCGGGCCACCAAGTGTAAGATCCTCAACGAGAACTTCCTTGCCAAGTACTCCACCATCATGGCCAAGGTGGAGGAGCCGGTGTACGAGGCGCACGTCAAGACCGCATGCATGGACGTGTTTACTGTCATCGCCACAGATTTGGACGCCGGCTTGGTATTCCCGCAAACCGACGGTGGTGTTGTCATCACCGTCAATGCTCGAGACTTCAAAATCAACAACAAGCTTCTCTACACGTTGCTCACGTTCCTCAAGCCCTGGGAGTCCCACACCCACCTTGTGGGCGCCACGGCGGTTCTCCGTACCAACACCGAGCTTGTGGCTCCATACATGCACTGGATTGTTGCCAGCGGAGGCGGGTACCACGACCCGACGTTGTCGTCATGGTGGATCGGCCACTCGTTGTTGTACACGCACATCTTGTCCCTCGAGCTTCCCGACTCGGTGGACGCCATTGCATTGGCTCCCTTGTCCAAGGGAGCACTTCTCAAGTGCTTGGAGCTGAAGAAGCTTCTCATCAACCAATTGGCCCTCCAGCTCGTGCACCAAATGCTCGACCAGCTCCACGCCAGACGCCAGCAAACGGTGGAGTTGGTGCTCAACGCGGTGCCTCCCCTCTCTGCATTCATCCACTTCATCAAACACGAGAACAAAATCATCCGGTTGTCGGCGGTGCAAATAGTCCGTCGCTACGAGCACCTCCGTCCGCTGACCATCACCACTCTTTCCACCACGGTGAATGATCTCATCAACACCCAGGACCTCTCGTCCAACTACGAGTTGATTCTTCTCGACAACTACCTCGCCATTCAGGCGGCCAACGAGGAATTCAAGTGGTACAACAAGTCCGCGTCCGCCAACTCGTTCTTCACCAACCTCGTCAAGCTCCTGACCTTGGACAAGCTCAAGCAGCGCATCTTCGCCATTCTCGTCAAGATGACGGAGGGCTCGCTCTTGTTCAACGGTGATGTCATCGAGTCCCCGCTCTGGGCGTTGGTGCACCACGTCAACTCCATGCCCGAGTCCATGTTCAATGTGTTGGACGAGACGGTGAGCCGGGCAGTCAAGTTTCCCTACAAGTACCTTGACATGGCCCACGCCGACTATGCCGACGTGTCGGTGTTTGTCGTTGCATTGATTGAACAAGTCAAGTTTGTCGAGCAAACGCCAGAGCTCGCCAAGTGGCTTGAGGAGTTCAGTACCACCCTTGTCACCTTGGGCGAGCCGGAAGCGGCGTTTGTCAAGTTCGGTATCACCGTGAAGGTGCCCAAGTTCAGTGGTGTCCCCATCAACCGGACCCAGTTCGGCCAATTGGCGTACCACTACCGCACCCTCACCAAAGACGACGCCATTGTTGAGACCTTTACCAAAATGGGCAACTACCTCATGTCGGACCCTGTCGGCTACATGAAGTCGTCGCGGTTCTGGGGTCCTCTCATGACCCATCCCCTCAAGGCACAACTCCTCAGCGAGCTTTACCTCCAATTGGCGGTGGAGCCTCCCGCCGAGTATCGCAAGTACATTTTCGACCAACAAGCTCCGTTCGTGTGGGTGCTTACCGACAGCCAACTCACGAAGTTGGCCTTCAACTACTCTGCCGCTAATCTCAAGCACGTGTACGAGGAAATTGCCAGGCGCAACCTCACGGTGACCCCTGACGTGAGCCAGTTGATTGACCGCCCCGGCTTCGAGGCGATTCTACTCCGATACGACGTTCCCCTTGAGCTCATCAAGGGTGATCTCTTCAAGTATCAGCACCTTCTTCTGCAGGTGCCCGCCGACCAGCTTGTTTCGCTCACCACCACCAACAAGGACCTCTTGTACCTTCTTGGGCTGGAGAGCCTCGAGTTCCTCCACAAAAACAGCGAGGCGGTGCTCCCCATTGCATTGGAATTTGGCGACTGGCGCAAGTCCATCCGGATCTTGCTGCACTACCCCAAAGCAGCCGAGGGTGTGTTGTTCAGGCATGTGACTCCCTCCACGCTCAAGAAGACATTCATGGCGGACTTTGTCGACCTTGTTGCCAAGCTCGAGGTGCTGGACGATACAAAGGCGTGGGCCCACAAGGCCACGCTCTACACCAGCAAGAAGCTTGCCGAGTCGGCGTACCCCCTCTCGGGGTCGTTCCTTGAGTTCTTGGATCGCTTCGACACCCACATCGACAAGTTCCGCCACGTGCCGGTGTCCCTCATCAACACGCAACTCGAGATCATCTTTGGCAACAAGAATCTTGTTCGGGATGTCGGCGTGCTTCGCCACGCTCTTCACCTCATCACCAAGGCAGTGCAGTACGGCCGCTCGCTCCAGATGCTTGTCAACAGCGAGCACTCGGCCTTGACCGAGCTTCCCACCCTTGAAAACAGAGAGGTCCGTCTTGTCACGGGACAGCTCATCCACAAGCTCTTCCACCTTCACCCAGCCAAAAACTCCAACCAGCTTCTTCTCGACAGCCTTTTGTGCTTGTACCTTGGGTCCACACGCCCCGAGGACATGCTTCTCAAGGAGGTGATTGTGGCGATTGAAAAGACCACCACCAAGTCGTGGGTCCAACGAGTTGTCAACTGGGACTTCCAGGACGAAATGAGTGCCAACGACATTGACTTGGTGGGCCAGGAGCGCCTCATCATCAGGGACAAGGCCAACTTCGTGGTGTCGGTGAACAAGAACTTCATCAACAATACGCTCATGGGACGCAAGGGGTATGGGTACGCCGAGACCGTCTACGACAGTGAGTTTCTTCTCATGTTGACGATTAGCAACCCCGAGCTTGTCAAGGAGGGAGAGACGGTCGCGCCCAACGTGCGGCGGCTTGTCGAGTCCGGGCTCCTCCAGTTTGTCGTGACGTGCTTGGCGCACGAGCATACCAGCACGATTGCCCAGATCATCATTCACGGAGTGTTGAAGAGCATCGATGCCCAAGACCACAAGGACAAGAACATCATCAAGGTGTACCTTAGCAATGCCCTCAACACCGTGCGCAAGCCGCAGCTCGTGCACCGGCTCGCCATCATTTGGAACGTGTACGGGTGGGTGCTCCCCATTTTGGTGAACCCTGGCCACTTTCTCTATGAGAAGGCATTCCGGTACGTGCTCTCGAACCCGCACGTGAGCGAGATTCCTCTCTTCACGGCGATTGCCAAGCCGCAGGTCGACGAGTCTTCAGACACCCTCCACGACCAGTACTACCGCCAGGTGAACTGGCTCCTAGTGAACCTTGCCAACGGCACCCGCACCACCGAAGACATTGCTGTGGTGCGGCTGAAGCGGCTTGTGGAGTGGGCGATGAACCTCCATGCGCTGGCCTACGCTCCGGAGCACACCAAGCACCTTGTGCTTCGGTTTGTGCACAGTCTTCAGGCCCTTGGCGCCAGCACGTTGGTGACGCGATTCGCCGGCCTCACCAACTTGGAGCTTCTCGCCCCGCGCACCGACCTCGAAAAACTCAATGTCGCCCAGGTCGCGGCCCGCTACGCGGCAGCCCGCACCAAACGGGTCGCGCAGTGGACCGGGGACGATATTCACGCCATCAAGCGAATTCGCGTCAATATCTAATGGGGGTATGTACTCTAGATGGTAGATGTGACTGACATTAGCTCGGCAGGATCGCCCACTACGGCGTGGACTTGGTGCTTATCTCGATTGTGCTTGCGGGCATCCATCGCAACACGGGGTTGGTGTTTGACACTTCCAGCTTACTGTCGGTTGACTTCCGTCGGTGGTTTGGCAACTACCTTGCGTTTGGCGAAACGTGCTACGACAAGACGGTGTCGTTGTTGAAGTTGAGCGGGTACTTCAAGCAGAAGAATTTGCTCTACGACTATGTGAGCAGAGAGGCGGGCAAGTATGTGAAGGAGCAGACGGGAAGGGACATCGACGATTATGTCAAGAGGGATTGATGCCGAGGGAGTATCAACGATTATGTCAAGAGATAGGGAGCATCAACGATGATGTCAAGAGATTGATGCCGAGGAGCATTAGTAGGGATGTCACGAGTAGTTCTTTATTTGTCAATATATTCTAAGGTTAGCGCATGGATTTCTCACAGGTGTTTGTGGATGCCATCCTTAAGGAACAAAATGCCGACACCCAATTGACGGAGCAGCTTCTCAAGGAGCACTCGCCCAAGCGGCTCGCCAAGCTCGGGTTGGCGGTGATCAATCTCACCGTCGGGTCCATTCGAAGTGGCCTTGGGGGCAAGACGCTCATTGAGCTCGAGCCCGACGCCGCCACCAACGCGGACCCCGTGGTCAACCCGGGCTCGTTCAAGACGGGGGACATTGTCAAGTTGGATCGCATGGTGGCGGACGACGACTCGCTGGTGGAGGGCGTGGTGACCCGCATCAAGCAAGCGGCCATCACCGTGGCCGTGGACGACGCCGCCACCGACGACCGGGTGTTGGCCATCTACAACAACACCAGTGCGGACACCAACCGGGTGTGGATCGTGAAGCTCGCCAACCTGGTCACCTACAAGCGGATGGTGTCGACCATGAACAAGTTGGCGGAAATGGACTCGCCCAACGAGATTATTCGGTTGCTTTTGGGACAACGCAAATACACCCCGCCGGGCACTGTTCCCAAGGTGGAGTTCTTCAACCAGAACCTCAACCCGTCCCAGCAGCGGGCCATTGAGTTCGCCATGGCTTCGGACGTTCTGATTGTGCATGGTCCTCCTGGCACCGGCAAGACATACACGCTCATTGAGCTCATCAAGCAACTTGCCTTCAATCGCAACGAGCGGGTGTTGGTGTGTGGGCCGTCCAACATCTCGGTGGACACCATTCTCGAGCGGTTGTCGGTGGACTTTAACAGTGACAAAAAAGGCAAGGGCCGCAAAAAGAGCAGGGCCGGTGCCCAGGAGCTCGTGCGGGTCGGCCATCCCGCCCGGCTTCTCGAGGTGAATCTCCGTCACTCGCTCGAGGTGCTCAGCAAGAGCACCGGCGAGGGCAGTGGCATTGTGCGAGACATTGAGGCCGACATCATGCAGACCCTCAAGGATGCGAAAAAGTGCAAGCGGTACGGCGAGCGGCGCCAGCTCTGGGCCCAGGTCAAGGAGCTCAAGCGCGAGCTCCGCGTGCGCGAGAAGAAGGTGGTGGCGGACCTCGTGGGCGGCGCCCGGGTGGTGGTGGCCACGCTCCACGGCGCCGGGGCCCGCGAGCTCGCGGGCGCCCACTTTGACACCATCATCATCGACGAGGTGTCGCAGGCGCTCGAGCCGCAGTGCTGGATCCCCCTTGTTGCGCACGGCGGGTTCCTGCGGCTCGTGATTGCTGGAGACAACATGCAACTTTCGCCGATGCTCAAGCTGGATGCGCACGTTCTTGAACACACGCTCTTTGACCGGATGATGGCGGAGCTCGAAGGGGCGCTCTACAAACGCATGCTCACGGTGCAATACCGAATGAACCAGCGCATCATGGAATTCCCGGCCCGCACCTTCTACGGAGGAGACCTCACGGCGCACGAGTCGGTGCGCGACATTGTGTTGAGCCAGTTGCCCAAAGTTGCAGCCAATGAAACCACCACCACCGTGTGTTTGTGGTATGATACCCAGGGAGGAGACTTTCCCGAACAGGTGGAGGAGGACGGAATGGATGCGTCCAAGTACAACGAGCGCGAGGTGGAGGTGGTGCTAGAACACATTCACCGACTACGCGAGGAGAACATTTCTCTCGAGGCAATCGGGGTCGTTTCACCGTACGCGGCCCAGGTGGCGCTTCTCAAAAAGGAATTGGACCCGGCGATCGAAGTCAGCACCATTGACGGCTTCCAGGGCCGCGAGAAGGAGATCATCATCATCAGCATGGTGCGCAGCAACGACTCCGGCGAGGTGGGGTTTCTCCTGGACGAGCGCCGCATGAACGTGGCCATCACCCGGGCCAAGCGCCACTTGTGTGTGGTTGGGGACTTGGAGATGATGGGCCGCAGTCTGTCGCGGTTCTTGAACCTGTTGGCAGAGTATGTGGAGCGCGAGTTTGAGATGGAGTACCCCACGTAGCCGCCTGTTACATTCTGCACTTACTTTACGAATAAGGAGATGAAACGAATCAGATCGACAAGAACCGCAAAAGAAATGAAAGAAAACCGAGATGAGCCGCGAGTGATAAGCCCTGCTTTTTTGGTCGACCCATAGGGTAGTGTAATTGTGTGAGCCCTGTACGGTGTTTGTAGCCAATTGGCCCGAACAGGAACAACATTGACCCTCGCACGCTTATTTCCCAGGCACGCTTAGCCGATCCACGCAATTTGGCTTTGAAGCTCCACGGCATTATCGGTGTGAGCTGGCAATGTGACACATCGATCGAGGCAGCCGTTACGTCGCTTCGACCCCAAACTCGCGACCGTGTCGGGTATGTTGTGGGACTCGCTTGCGGTGCGTCAATGGCGCCCAATTGTTCTCCACATACGTCATCGGGGGGTCTAGATGGGCGTGCGCGCGCCAAGAACGTGTGCCCTGATAGACTTTGGAACCAAAACAGTGGGGCCGCTTCGTCCAAACGGCATGGCCCATTTGCCCAAAGGGGCACTGCGGTGGACGCTAAGGTACATACGCCCACCCACGCACCGGAAAGGGGCCCCGCGAGAAAAAGAAAGCCACGGGCCTCGACTTTCGGTCGCACCGCCGAGCCGCCGGTGAAACGGGCCCGATTGTTTCATTGGCGCATTCTGCATTTCGCAACCGCGTATATAAACACCACCCTCCGCGCAGCCATCACCCACCAAAACTCACCCAGTCACTCATTATGAAGGTGTTTGCCCCCGCCGTTGTTCTTGCTCTCGCTGCCGCTGTCCAGGCCAAGACCTTTACCACCACCCGTACCAACATTGTCACCGTTGACAACAACGGAAACGTGATTGGCGGGGCCACCTCCTCCTCCGAGTCCGTGGCCACCACCTTGTCCACCTCCGTGAGACACCAACACCAACAACACAAGGCGGCTTCTACCGTTGAGAAGGAGTCCACCGTGGCCGACACCACCACCTCCACCACCCCAACCACCACTTCCACGTCGTCCACCAAGTCCTCGTCGACCTCGTCCACCAAGACGTCGTCGACTGCCGCCGCCACCACCTCGGCCTCCAGCGACCTCGACGACTTCCAACAAGAGATTCTCGACGCCCACAACGAAAAGAGAGCCCTCCACAGCGCCGACGACTTGGTGTGGGACAACACGCTTTACGAATACGCGTCCGACTACGCCTCGTCGTACGACTGCTCGGGCTCCTTGACTCACTCGGGTGGCGAGTACGGTGAGAACTTGGCCGTCGGCTACAAGAGCGGCACTGCTGCCGTCGAGGCGTGGTACTCCGAGGGCGAGGACTACGACTACTCGTCGTCGTCGTCGTTCGACCACTTTACCCAGATTATTTGGAAGTCCACCACCAAGTTGGGCTGTGCCAAGGTCGACTGTTCTTCCAACAACTGGGGCTTGTACATTATTTGTTCGTACGACCCTGCTGGTAACGTTGTTGGTGCCGGTAAGGCCAACCTTGCTTCCAGCTAAAAAGTATGTATGGGATATGATGGGACATGTTAAGGTTTGTAGTGTTTACCTGCCTAATTAGTGCACGGCACTAGGGCACCGAGAAATGGGTGCCCAGGCGCATGAGCTCGGTCTCGTCGCCAAAAATGCCAAGGTACTTGATACGAGGGAAGTACGGCAACGGCACGAGGTCGCGCACCCGGTTGTCGTTGAGCTTAATCACCTCGATGTTGGTCGGGAACGTGTGGAAGGGCACCTCGGCTATGCGGTTGTGTTCGAACGAGATTTCTCGGAGCGTGCACGGGTACTGAGCCAGCGAAATGTCCTCGATGTTGTTCAGCTCGAGGTAGAGCAGCTCGAGCCGGGGGAGCGCCCGGAAGTCGACCGCCAACACCCTTGGCTCGCGCACGCGACAGTGGTTGAGACAAAGGTGCCGAACCGACAGAGGAAGGTTATACACAAGGTCGTTGGTGAAAGCCTCGAGCTCAAGCCCGCTGAGATCGAGGGTGGTGACGCCCGGCGGCACCGTAAGCCCAACACTTGTCAACATGTTGTGGGCAAGAATGAGCCGGTCCACCGTCAACGCCAAGTCGAACCGCCGAAGCTTATTGCCCAGCAAATCAAGCTTGACGACGGGCGACGCGAACACCACGTTGACGATTTCCGAGATCTCGTTCTTGGCCATGTTGATTTCTCGCATGCACGGGGGGAAGCGCACGTTCAGCAAGCTCACCAACCCGGTCTGCACCATCGAGAGCTTGGAGAGATGCGACGTGAGAATGTTGTCGAGGTTGCTGTAGTCGATTTCGTTGTTGTCCAACATGAGCACCGATAGCGAGTCCGGGAGCCAGCCCAACTCGTCGAGGTCGTCAATCAAGTTGTCAGAAACGTCGAGGATTTTGAGATTGGGGGTGGTCACAAAGAGGGCCTCGGGGAACGCCTTGAATCTGTTTGTGGCGACATGGAGCTCCATGAGCGACGACGGGAGGGTGATTTCCTCAAAGTGGTCAAAGTCGTTTTGCGAGAGTCCGAGCACCTCGAGATGCGGGGGGATCTGCGGCTGCCCAATTTCCAGAAGTGAGTTGTAGTTGAGCTTCAACACGCAAAGGGTGTTTGGTAACACAATGCCCTCGAGCGTGGTGAGGGCATTGATGCTGGCATCAAGCACCCGGAGGTTGGTGCGGGCAAAGTCCGGTCCTTCGAGCGACACCAAGCTGTTGGCCTCAATGTACAATTCCTCCAACAGTGGGGGAAGTATGAGATTCTCGAGCGTGGTGATGTTGTTGGAGGAAAAGTCCATGAGACGAAGACACGACGGGAGGTTCTTGAACTGCCCCATGGTGGAGGTGATGCCCTGGTTCCAGAGCCGCACTTCCCGGAGGTTTTCAAATAGCGACGGGTAGAGCATGTGGCGGCGCCCCGGGTTCTTGTCGCTGGACCGGTTCGTCACGAGAAACCGGGCCACCTTGTCGCCCAAGGCCAGGATCCGGTCCACCACGCGGTTGCTGTGGATCACCATGTCGCCCCGCGTGGGGGTGTCGTAGTGCAACTGGATGGCAATAGCAGGGCCCCAAGTGCCCTTATGTTGGTACGCCAAGGTTTCGAGCACCCGCTCGAAGCACCGGGCCTCGTCGCGGTTCCCAACCTTGAATGCAAACACCACGGCGATTTCCTTGGGCACCACGCACTTGATGGAGTTGTAGAACATCATGCGGCGGAGCACGTCGTGGCCCCGCTTCAACCCGTCCACCACAAACGCCCGCAGCATCTGGGGTTTGGAGTAGAAGATCTTCGTCAGATCCCAGCGCGGCGCTAAGCTGCGAATAATCACCGTTCCTCCAAACACCGCCTGGAACGCCGCGTGGTGCACGGCGGAAAGCTCACCAAAGTCTAACTCGTCGAGCGGCTCGAGAAGCTGCCGGTAGAGAAGCGCCGGATCGAGGAACCCAAAGATCCTTTCAATCACCTCGATGGGGAGCATTTCGCACAACGGGCTAAGTGCGCACTCCCTTAAAAATACACTCACCACTGGGCATGAGCTCCGAGGCCAAGACTGACGAACCGGACCGCGACGACAAGACGCGCCAAAAGCGCATCAACGGCGCGTGCATCCGGTGTCGCAACCGCCACATTCGGTGTCCGGGAGGGAATCCGTGCAAGAAGTGTATTTTGGCCAAAACCAAGTGTGAATATGTGGAGGCCGACCGCAAGATTGTTGTTTCCATGAAGTACTTGTCCAAGCTCCATGACGACATCTCCCGCCTCAAGAAGGACAATGCCATGTTGCGAACCGACCTAAAAATCGAAACCGACAAACGCCTAAGGCAGGCGGAGGAAATGGCGGCCGCGGTGTCGGTGGACTCGCTGACGGCGCTGCCGGCGTTCCATCCCCGGTCGCAGGCCTCTCCATTACAACCACCAGACTTTGACTCGACGGAAGTGATCCAGCCCCTGCTAGATAAGCACGGGCGTCTAGTCAAGAGTCGAACGGGAGAAAAGCTATATGTGGGGTCGTCGTCCATGACGCTCTTTGGCCTCGAGATCCAGAACATGGTGCCTTCATTCACCCCTTCATCTATACAGAACTCGCCCGAGTCGCCCGGGTCTCCCAAGTCACTGGTGGACTCGTCCACATCCACCACCAAGCGAGAGACGGAGATTCTCGAGAAAGAAGGCAACGCCTACAAGATCACGCTTGCCAAGACCAACACGCGGCCGGGGCTCTCCATCAACTTCACGCTCCCGTCGTACTCGTATGCGATGCTCTTGGTGGACACCTTCATTAACTATAATGATGGGTGCTTCTACTTTTTCAATGAGGGCCTCGTCAAGCGCTTCCTCATGAATCTCTACAGTGGCAAGGCCAAGGACAACATCAGCATCCTCAAGCGAAACGTGTCGCTGAACAAGGGCCCGGCCATGGACGAAAACACCATCAAGAAGGATACCGACGACGAAACCATCCTCGAGACCATCTGGTTCTGCAAGATTCTCCTCATTTTTGCCATTGGCGAAATGTACCTCGGGACGGAAAGTGACACCCACATCAAGAGCTCCAAACTCATGGAGAAGGAGCGGAGGGAGCGCCGGCGCCGCGACAAGAATGCCCGCCGCGAACACTCCCACCGCCGCAACACCCTCCCCGGGTCCGGCTTCTTCTACCAGGCATCGGAGCTATTCACGGGATTGTTTGCATCGGGTGCCATCGACAACACCACCAAGGACGGAGGAATCGAGGTGATGCTTCTATATGCTTTCTACCTCCAAGTGGCCGACTGCACCATTGCGTCGTACTTCTACTTTGGGCTTGCGCTTCGACTGACTCTCATTCTCGGCTGGCACGTGGATGCGGACAAGGACAACCTCGACCGGTTCGAGCTCGAGCATCGCCGTCGCATCTGGTGGACGGTGTACATGTACGAGCGGATGCTTTCGCTGAAGGCCGGCCTTCCGTTGAGTTTTGCCGACGACAGTGTGTCGACAGAGCTCCCCATCGACTTCACCTTCAATCTCGATGACTTCCCTCGAGACGAACTGGATGTCAGAGGGTACTACATCTTCCCCTCGGCCGAGTACATCAACAACTGTGTCATCATCACCCAGATCAACGCGTTGATTCTCTCGTCGCTCTACACCAAGCAGCCCTCCGTCAACATTCTCCCCGTGGTGTCTGATCTCGTGCAAAAGCTCATCAACTGGCGCAACTCGCTCCCCGAGTTCCTCCGGGTGGACTTCTCCCAGGACAACCTCCACGTATCGCGGCTCATTGTCAATCTCATGACGGAATACTTCCAGGGCATGAACCTTGCCGTGCGGCCGTTGCTCTTCCACTTCTCCACCAAGAAACTCAAGGAGCTCCAGGTGCAGCAGAACTCCAACCGGTACATTGATCTCTCGCAGTACTCCAAGAACGTGTTGTCGCTCTTGAACCTGTCGTTCCAGGCGTCCATCAACACCATCAAGCTCATCTGGGCGCTTCTCCCGGAAAACATGGTGGCCCTCTTTGGGTGGATGGACCGCGAGTACCTCTTCACGTCTGCGTCGACGCTTATTCTCTTCAATGCATCCTTTGGGGTCCACGATGCCACCAAGGAGCACCTTGACCATGCGTTGGTGTTGTTCACGAAAATGAAGAAGCTTGGCAACTATCCCGCGGCCCTCCGCCGGGCGCAGCTTCTCAAGCTCATCAAGGTGCTTGACTTCAACGGGGTGATGAGCTCGCTTCTCGAGAAACACGACGACGAACGCAAGGACTCCAACGACTTGGGGGAACCTCTCCACCCCCTCAACGAGGATCTTCTCGACCCGCGACCCGCCACCATCGACGATACCATAATCGACCAGGGCGTGAAGATGGAGGAACCCTTCTTCGCGCCAGGGGAGAAACTTGGCCCCGACCTCGACTTTCTCCAGTTCACCGGAGAGGGCCAGGGGAACACCCACCTCAACAACGAGTCCTTCGACTTTAACATCCAAGTGCCCCATCCCGGGGACGTGTACACTAACTCGGATCTTGCTGGAATCGAGGGGTTGACGTATGTCGACGAGGAGCAGAAATTGTGGAACGAAATCACCAACGATGCGCTGTGGTTGAACGTTCCAGGCGGCAACCCCAACCAGCCGCCCGCTGTCAAGGCGCCCGCCGAACCCGAGGCGGCCCCGGAGTCCTTCTACTCGCAGTTCTCTCGGGACCGCAAGACCGGGTACACCGACATTGTCAACTCCGAGTTCCAGGATTTGATGTACTAGCATCCTTATAGACCAATAATACATTCTTTAGCTAGTTTTACATAATCATACATTGAAGAACTCGTTGGGGAAACCCTGGTCCGACTGAAGGATTTGCTGGGGGGAAATGGACGGACCGGGGGCTTGCTGGTTGAGGAGATGGGGGGGCTGCGAGTCCATCTGGACCGGGAAGTTGCTTTGCGGGTTGAAGGAGCCCTGGCCCGCGAACTGGTCCTTCATGGGCTGCCGAGGGGGTGGTTGTTGGTTCATTTGATTTTCCTGATGAGACTTCATTTGCTGGATCTTCATCTTGAGAAAGTGGAGGGCCTCGGGGTATAGGTCCTGGAGCTTCTTGTAGTAGGCGTTGAGCTCAGGCATGTCCTGGGGAGCAGAGAGAATGATGGGGAACTGGGGTCGGTTGGGCTGCTGGGCCGCGGCCTTGTTGTGGTACTTGTCGTTGATGAAGGCCAACACGGCAATGTTGCATTGCACGCGTCGGCTGAGGTTGTTGTGTTGGTCCTGGAGGGCGCTTCTGGTTTGCGGAGGAAGTTGTTGCAACGCCTGCGGGTTGCCCAAGAAGTTGTTGTGAAGAGTGTATGCTTTCTTGATGAGCTGAGCGTTGATGAGCAAGAGACACGTTACCCGTTCGCGATCAAGCTCGAGGGGCAGTTTGTTGGGAGGACCTCCCTGGAGCAGTGGGGCATTCATAACACTGAAAAGTCGCACCAAACTATTTCTCATACAAACCAGTATAAAACCTACAACTTGGAGGTAAGCTCGGGCACCGCCTCGTTGAGGTCGGCCACCAAGCCGATGTCGGCCACGTTGAAGATGGCGGCCTCGGGGTCCTTGTTGATGGCCACGATGGTCTTGGAGTCCTTCATACCAGCCAAGTGCTGGATAGCACCGGAGACTCCCACCGCCACGTAGAGATCGGGCGCCACCACCTTACCGGTCTGGCCCACCTGCAACGAGTTGTCACAGAAGCCGGCGTCCACGGCGGCACGCGAAGCACCAATGGCGGCGTTCAACTTGGACGCCAAGGGCTCAATGAGCGCCTCGAACGTCTCTTTGTTCTTCAAACCACGGCCGCCAGAGACAACACGCGCAGCCGAGCCCAACTCGGGTCTTTCGGAGGTGATGAGTTCCTCGGAAACAAACTCGGTTCTGTTGCCGGACTCCACCGAGGCGATTTCCTCCACAGAGGCAGAGCCAGAAAGTTCGGCCGCGGCAAACGACGACGCTCTCACCGAGGCAAGCACCACGCTGTCGCTAGACTTGACGGTAGCAAGCGCATTGCCGGCGTAGATGGGTCTGACAAACGTGTTCTCGCTCTCCACCGAGATGATGTCACTGATGGGTTGCACGTCGAGCAAAGCGCCCAATCTTGGGAGCACCGACTTGCCCACGGCGCTGGCGGGGGTGACAAAGTGCGTGAAGCCCGAGGACTCAATGACGCTCTTGAACAACGGCGACAACTCCTCGGCAAGGTAGTGGTTGTATTGGTCACCCTTGGCCACAAGCACCTTGTCCACCGGGAGCTTGGCGGCCTGTTCCTGGACACTGGCACCTTCGGGACCGGCCAAAATGGCAGTGACGGGCTTGCCGATGCTGGTGGCCGCCGTGATGGCCGACAACGACGCGGGGGTGATCTTGCCCCCGGCAGTCTCGACGAATGCAAGCGTGTCGAGGCAGGCTCTGGAGGAGGCGAAGCCTCGAGTGAAGGAGCGGAGCATGGTGGTAGATTTTTCAGCGCGCTTCTCCGGCACCGGAATACTATATAAGAAGTGTCAAATATCAACCAGACAAATGTCTAGAGGAGTTGCAAAACAAACAGGCAGACCCGATCACAGAGGGATTGAGCTGGTTGTCGATTGTGTGTGATGGATGAGTGAACTCCCTCTCTCTCTTTCTCTCTCTCTCTCTCTCGTGGCTGCGATCCGCATTGGGGCATAGAGGCGACGCCAAAAAGGAAAACGAACCGCTGCCCCATTTGTCTTTGTTTGGTCGTCACCCACGCTACCGCCCAAGTCGGGTTCAGTGCACGTGTGAACCCTTCCCCAGAATATGGCGCAAAATGCGACTAATTGGGCGGCATCAAATCACGTTTCCGCACAATCTGCTGACGTCCACACTTGCACCCATGTCAGATCTGCCCCAACGATCCCGGCGCCACGTCGACTCCAGCCACTCGCGCGTGGCCAGTCCCACCAGCATCAGACACATCTCCAGCAAACGGGTCAACGAGAACAGTTCGCTTCTCGGGCGCACGGCGCTGAGTCTCAAGGCCGACCCTCTGATATCGGAGGTGCACTCGTTGCACAAGAGTGATCCCGACATCGAGTCCATCATATACCAAAGCATCGAGCAGGTGAGCTTGAGCCTGACCAGCAAGAACCAAGGGGTTGGCGAGTACGCCCCGGTGCATGCCCGCAACATCGATGATCTTCTGTGGAGCGTCATTCTCCCGTACTACCTCCCGATCTTGTCGTGGTTGCCTCAGTACTGCTGGCGGTACTTCATCGGCGACCTCTTGGCGGGCATTTCCTTGGCAACGTTCCAGATCCCGTTGTCCCTTTCGTACTCCACCACGCTCGCCAAGGTGCCGGTGATCTCGGGACTTTACTCTCTTGGGGTGACACCGTTGATCTATATGTTGTTTGGCAGTGTGCCCCAGATGATCGTCGGGCCCGAGGCCCCCATCTCCTTGGTGGTGGGCCAGGCCGTGGAGCCCTTGCTCCACCACGCAAAGAAGAAGAACCTTGATCCGTTGGAGCTCGTTGTGGCCATTACCTTTGTCAGCGGCACCAGTCTCTTGGGATTTGGCTTGGGGCGCTTCGGGTTCTTGGACAACGTGTTGAACGAGTCTCTCCTCAAGGGCTTCATCAGTGGAGTGGGTATTGTCATGATTCTCAACGCGGTCATCACCATGTTGGGTCTTAACGAGCTTCTAGAGGAGGTGAACCAGGACCCCACCGAGAGAGATATCCATACCCCGTTCGACAAGTTCACCTTCTTGCTCCAGAACTTTCGCAACCTCCACTCGTTCACGTTCCAGGTCAGCATCGTCGGGTTCCTTGTGATCATGGCCGCACGGGTGTACAAGAAGCGGGCCGTCAACAGAAACGTGGTGTTTATCCCCGAGATTCTCATTGTCGTTGTCACCTCCACCTTCCTCTGCTACTGGAAGGACTGGGAGTCCAAGGGCATCGACATCATTGGTCCCGTGCGCAACGACGGCGGCGTCGCCGTCTTCAACCCATTCACCAAGGAGATCTGGAAACTCATCAAGCGGCTCAGCACGTCGGGATTCCTGTGCGCCATGTTGGGGTTCTTCGAGCTGACGATCGTGTCCAAGTCGCTCGGCTCCAGCTACGACCTCCCCATCTCGTCCAACCGCGAGTTGGTGGCGCTCGGCACCATGAACATCTTTGCATCCATATTCGGGGGCCTCCCCGCGTTTGGCGGGTACGGCCGGTCCAAGATCAATGCCATCTCGGCGAGAACCACCACCTCCGGCGCCATCATGGGCGTCATCACGTTGTTCACCGCCCACTGGATCACCGACTATATTTATTACGTGCCCAAGTGCATGCTCAGTGTCATTGCCGGAGTCATTGGCATCTCGTTGATTGAAGAGGCGCCGCGGGAAATCTTCTTCCACTGGCGCAGCAAGGGCTACAACGAGCTCATCACCTTTGCCGTCACCGTGCTCACCACGTTGTTCTTCTCCATGGAGGCGGGCATTGCCGTTGGTCTCGTGTACTCGCTCATTCGGGTCATCAAGCACTCGGCGGGCCTGCGCATCCAGATCCTCGGCCGCCGCCCGGGCACCAACCAATTTGTCGACGCCGACTCCAGCGACACCTCCCAACTCAACATGTTCACCGACGACAACTTGCGGCATCTCAACGTGCACATGCTCGAGGAAATCGAGGGGTGCCTCATTGTGCGGATCCCCGAGCCTTTGACGTTTGTCAATGCCACCGACCTCGAGTCCCGCCTCAAGCGGGTCGAGCTCTACGGGTCCACGCGGGCCCACCCGGCATCGAAGCGGTCCCGCGATGCTTCCATGACCAAGTACATCATCTTTGACCTCGACGGCATGAGCGAGCTCGACTCCCTGGCCGCCCACACCCTCAAGAAGCTCTTGCAACTGTACCAGTCTCGGGGCATCCAGCTGTTCTTTGTTCGGGTGCACCACGACCCCTCGCTCCGGCGCCGGCTTGTCAACTCAGGCATTGTTGCCATCCTCATCAGCAACCTCCGCGCCATCAACTACGATCCCAGTATCGAGGAGCATCTCGTGGTGGAACTGGCTCGGGTGCCGTATTTTTCGCACATTAGCGAGGCCCTCGGCGTCATTGATCGATTTGACACCGATTATGTATAGATTCGCGTATTTTGCAGTAAAGGCACAATTTTTCTCACCTACGCGTAATCATGGCCGATGAACAATCCATCAAGGATGAGTACGATCTCTGGCGCCAGAACTGTCGCTACATGTATGAGTTTGTCAACGAGACTGCTCTCACGTGGCCCTCATTGACGGTGCAGTGGCTTCCTGAGCATACCCAAGAGGACGATGTCATCAACGCCAAGTTGTTGCTAGGGACCCACACCTCGGGAGAGGACACCAACTACCTCAAGGTGGCCACCACCACGCTTCCCATAAACAATCTGAAGAAACAGAACCGACTCAAAATCACAAAGAAGATCAAGAACGAGTTTGAAATCAACCGGGCCCGCTACTTGCCCCAGGACTCAAACATTGTTGCCACCATCAACGGGGGCGGTCACATCGACCTCTACAACTTGGACAACGACGCCGTGGTGGAGCACTTCCAGCCACACACAGAAAACGGATATGGGTTGAGCTGGTCCCCCCACAAAAAAGGTCTTCTTCTCACGGCGTCCGACGACCAAACCGTGGCCCTCACCGACATTGCCGATGTATCAAAACAAGTGTTTGTCAACACCAGCCACGGCGACATTGTCAACGACACCAAGTGGCATGCCTTTGACGAGAACTTGTTTGGGAGTGTGTCTGATGACGGGTACATCCACCTCTTTGACGTGAGAACCCCCGAAAAGCCCACCAGTTTATTCCACAGCCCCGAGAGCAAGGGCGTCAACACATTGGCGTTCTCGCCATTCTCGCAAAACCTCTTGGCAATCGGCAGCACCAACTCCAACATCAGCCTCTTGGACATTCGGAAATTGGGTACTAGTCCAGCCTCCACGCTGGGCCTCCTCCACACCATGATGGGCCACCTGGACTCCATCACCAGCTTGGAGTTTTCTCCCTTCAAGGACGGCGTGGTTGCATCCGGGTCCCAGGACAGAAGACTCATTATCTGGGACCTCTTCAAAATCGGCGAGGAACAAGCACAAGAGGACGCCGAGGACGGGTGTCCCGAGCTCTTCATGATGCACGCGGGCCACCAGGGCGCCGTGACCGACTTCTCGTGGTGTCCCTACAAAGACTGGACGCTTGCTACGGTATCGGACGACAACATCATCCACATCTGGGAAATGTCCAAGGGGCTTCTAGAAGAGCCCAAGCTCGACCTCAAGGACGGCGACCTAGAGTAGAACGTCTGGTAATTCACGTATTCGTACTTTGGGGCGCGCCAACAAATATTGTGCCATGTCTGACTTCCCCCCCAACCTCTCGATACGGCCGCTCACCATCGAGGACCTCGATCAATGTGTTGCTTTGGAAGAACAGGGGTTCTCCGAAGCCGAACGGTGCTCGAAAGATAAGTTCAAATACCGCTTGACGGTATGTCCCGAGCTTTGTTCGGGGTTGTTTCTTAGAGAATATTCCTACAGGTACAACGCCATCAACCTTCCCGAGGTTGCTGAGAGATTGGAGAACGAACATAAGGGCAACGATCTGAGCAGCGACGACGATGACGACGCCGACGATGAATTGCCGGTGAAATCGTCCGTGGTGAAAGAAACCCTCATTGGCCACATCATTGCCACCAAGATTGCATCCACCAAGATCACCGAAGCGTCCATGGACATTCCCACCGACTCGAACAAGGACGCAGGACACATTGAGCACTCGCGGACCATTGGCATCCACGGCTTGGTCATCGACCCCGAATGGAGAGGCAAGAACCTCGGCACGTTGTTGATGCACGACTACATCCAGAAGTTGCTGAACCAAGATCTTGGGTCGAAGGTGTCCATTATTGCTCACAAGGAGCTTATTCCCTTTTACGAGAAAATCGGCTTCACCAACCACGGCGTCAGCGAGTGCAAGTTCGCCGACACCACGTGGTACGACTTATCGATCGACCTTGTTCCCGAGGACGAGGACTAGCTCTGTAGCATCTATGAATATACCGTGAATATTAAATGTGCGCATGTTCAAAGTACCCTCTTCTCTCAAGACCGTGTTTGACACCTTCCCCTTGGTGCGGTACCCGCCAGTGGCAAACACCACGCCAGCAAGCAAAGAGGCGGTGGAACATAACCGTCACTACTTTGGTGGTGCCAGCTCGCCCGACTCCTTCATTCTCGGGGTCCACCACTGCATCACCGTCGACGAGAAGGTGATCCCCTCAGACCCGATCTCGCTTGCCCATGCCCTCGTGTTGTGTCACAAGAACGGTCTCACACTCCCAAGACCCGGGTCGTCTGGAAGTCACTCGATATTGAAGGTTTCCCACAAAGCATCCCCCGACCGCCAGCTCCCCGTACTCATAGAGACCGACGCCGACACCTCCCGGCGAATCAAGCTCCATCACTTTGTATCGGAGCAGATCCACAACAGTCTAGAGCCACAACACAAGCTCATTGACCTGTTGGTATCGCACCAGGTGTATGACTCGTGGGTGCTTGCCCTCTTGGTGGAGGGATCCACCGACCCTACAATCATACAAAAAGTATTTGGCATTGACTCAGGATCGCCCGCCTGGGACCGCTTACGTGTGTTGGAGCTACTTCAGGAGGTGACCCACTGGAACTCGTTTCGGGCAAGACACCCCTACTTGTTCAACACAAAGAGAGGGGACTTCCTCAAGCACTTCCGGGCGGACTCCCCAGCTCTCAGAGCATACTATAACGACCAGCTCGACCGACTCGAGGAATTGCTCCCGACGCTTGTGGACCTTGATCCTGTGGTTGAGCTAAAGCTTGCTGCGTTTTCGGTGTCGGTCCACGAAACTTTGGGGTCGACACGCCTCGCGGCAGTGGTGCCCAAGTCCGGCTACGACGTGGTGGCCCGTTACTAGTCGATCTTTTCCCATAGCTGTATATACGTCTCTTTAAGGAAGAGAAGCTCGCGCTGGCACGGCACCACGTCTAGATCGGTGATGGTGACCCAGCTGCCGTCGGGTTTCGGAAGACTCACCGACCACTTGTGTTTGTCGTCGGACTGGTCGAGCTTTTCTCCAGGGACAAACGTGTGGGTAATGTTGCCAATGAGTTTGTATGAGGCTTTCGTGCCGATGTAGGGCTCGAGGTTGAGCACGTCGGGGTACTTCACCACCGCAGGATTGCCCCGGCCACCATCATCAAGTCCCCGGTTGAAGTAAATGAGGAGAAATTTCGGGAGACTGAGGAGGGTGTACTTCTTTAGGGAGGTTCCTGTTTGGGTGGAATCAGACCCGTTGTACATGGCAAGAAGCTCGTAGATGGACACCTGAGGAATGTCGCCGATTTCTCGGCCCAGGGCATCGGTGCGAGACGACTGAAAGAGTGGGGTGGGGGGAAGAGCGAGGTGGAGGAACCAGAAGGGGCTGTCACTCGATGTGGTGTCCTCTTCGGTGAAGTCAACCGTCCTGGATGAATTCTCCGACTCCCGGAGTTGCGTGGTGGTGACGTGAACGGATCCTCGTAGTAGTGAAAGAACCGTGTTCTTTTGCTTTGTGCTCTTGACCAATTGGACGTGGAGTTGGTTGATCATCCAGAGGAGAAAGTCCTTGGGAGATGCCTGTGATGCGGTGGAGAATCGCTTCTTGCTCATGGAGTCAACAAGCAGAAGAATCTCATGGGGGGAAATATGGTTTCGAAACAACTTGGCCGACCAAAGTTTCCGTACAAGGAGCCCGAATCTGGCGACAAGCGGAGCCTTCCGCTCGACATTGTCACGCGTTGCCTCGTTTATCGGCATTTCAAGGAAGTAGTCTCGAAGAGGAGGAATATGGGCGAGGAGCTGGAGCACCACGTTGGCGTAGTCGTTCAGGCCAATGTTGTTGAGTCCAATGAACCCCGAGTCGTATGCTTTGCCAGCCAAGTCTTTCCCCTTGACAATTTCGACGTACTTGGCGATGTCCTCTTTCGTGTAGACTGGATTAATGGCATTCTTTATGTCCTGAAGCGATGAAACCGCTCTCTCACTAGTAATCTCCAGATTGTCGGGAAGAACATAGAACCGTTGGTTCTCCATGTTCACGAACACGTGGTGGTCTTCATTGATGGAGTGAAGGTATGCCTGCGACCCCGGCGCCTTGCCTTGGAGGTACTTGCCGCACACCAAACAACAGTAGACGTTGGTGGTTGATAGCGTCACCAGACACATCTTCTCGAAGTCGAAGTCTAGAACATGGCGGTGGACGGTGTCGAGGTAGGCCAAGTCGTTGGGTTTGGCCCGCTTAGGCGGTTGCATCAAAGTGAAGTGGGTGCGGAAAAATGTGTATTTTACTGAATGGCGAGGGTGTTGATGTTGCCGGTGAGCAACGAGGTGATGTTCTCCTCGATGGCGCGCTCGGCGGTGTCGGAAAGATGCTTCTTGGGGTCCTGCTTGCCGACGTAGCGCGTCTTCAACTGCTCTTCCGTCAACTCCTGTTCTTCTTGCACGCGCTCGTTGTAGAGCTTGGCGATCTTGACCAAGTCCTCGGTGTATTTGAGGTTGGCGTGCTCCTTGTGGTTGTAGTCGACCATCTTGAGGCCCGACTGCCAGTTCTTTTTGTGGAGGTTCAACAACATGTTGGTTTCGTAGGATGTCTTGTGGTAGTCAATGTTTAACGAGTAGTAGTGACGGTTCAACCCGTGAATCAATGCCTGGATCGAGGGCTTATTTAGGTGGCCCACGTTGGATGTAGACTGCCGAGGCTCCTGGCCCATCATCAAGGTGGTGGTGTCGATGGTTCTGAACGCATCGATAACCACCTTTCCCTTGACCGACTGAATGGGGTCAATCACCACCGCCACGGCTCTCTTGTTGAGTTGTTCAAATGACTGTTGGGTGTTGACATCGACAGATGACAACCAACACCCGAACCCGGGGTGGGAGTGGTACCATCCCACCACCATTTGGTCGCGACCCGTTTGTTTGAGCATGTCCATCATTTTGGTTTGGAAAACATCGTCAACGGCTTCAACGGAGACACCAGTACCACTCTGCGGCATGGCAAACACATCGATCACATGGATGGTGAACTCGTCGACGAATTCTCCCAACATCAACCCCATGACTTCCATGGGCACACCGGCCCGGCCGTGCTTCAACATCTTCAAAAGCGCCAACGACGAAATATAAACCGTCTCGGCATTGTCAATGGCTGGTCCGTCGGCTGGAGGATGGGCAGCACCGCCCAAACCACCGCCGGAACTCAAGAATCTCAGTAATCTCTCCATGTTGACTTGGTGGCGAGCGCGAAAACCTGTGCACCAAAAGCAAGGAGGGCATACTTTTCAGGCGGGTTCCATCAATGATGGGACTGGGGCATGTCAACAAGCTCCCCACATGGCCCACGTACTGTAGCTGGCGCTTGGAGTGCCAGAGGCGATGCTTACGTAAGCAACGATGTGCCGTTCATCTGCCCTCATCTGGCGCCGATCTGCGCACGGCACTATCATGACCATCGCTTCTCTCCAAGGACACAAGTATCCCGCCAAAGAGCACGCCCGCCGCGTGCTCCAGCACTACAAGAGCAAGACGCAGAGCACCGAGGTGGCGTTCTTTGTTTCCGGGGAAGATCTCGAATTGTACCAATACTGCGACCAAACCAAGCCAATTCGCCAGAACCGCTACTTCTTCTACCTCCTGGGGGTCGACATCCCCGGATCGCACGTGCTCTACCAGGGCAAGACCGACCACTTGACGCTCTACCTCCCCGACATTGACTACGATGACGTCATGTGGAGCGGCATGCCCCTCAGTGTGGAGGAGGCGCTCAACAAGTACGATGTGGACGAGGTCAAGTATGCCTCCGAGTTGGAGAGGGACTTAAAGGCCACTAAGGTGGAAGTGCTCACCACTGATATCAACAAGTTCAACACGAAGTTTTCTGCCCAGTTGGTACCTTCTGACAAAAACCTCTTCTATGCCCTCGATGAGGCACGTCTCATCAAAGATTGGTACGAGCTTGAGCTCATGAGACACGCCTCTGCCATCACCGACAACTGCCACCTTGCTGTGATGTCGGCGATCCCCATTGAAACCAACGAGACTCATATCCATGCCGAATTCACCTACCACGCCTTACGTCAGGGGTCTAAAAACCAGGCTTATGACCCCATCTGCTGCAGCGGCCCCAACTGCTCGACGTTGCACTACGTGAAGAACGACGATGAGATTGACGCCAAGAAGCACTCTATTCTCATTGATGCCGGAGCCGAGTGGAGCTGCTACGCCAGTGATGTCACGCGGTGTTTCCCCATCAATGGAGACTGGACCAAGGAGCATCTTGACATCTACAACATCGTATTGAAGATGCAGCAAGAGACGATGGCGCTCATCAAGCCGGGGGCCTCGTGGGACGACATCCACATCCACGCCCACAAGGTGCTCATTGCCGAGTTCAAGAAGCTTGGGCTCTTCAAAGAAGAGTATTCTGACGCAGAGATTCTCGACTCCAAGGTCACCTCGCGCTTCTTCCCCCATGGCCTTGGCCACCTCCTTGGAATGGACACCCACGACGTGGGCGGGTACCCCAACTACGATGACCCCGATCCCCTCTTGAAGTACCTTCGCTTGCGTCGTCCCCTTCAGGAAGGCATGGTGCTCACCGACGAGCCTGGCGTGTACTTCTCGCCCTTCCTCTTGGAGGACATTCTCAAGGACAACAACAAGGTCAAGTACATCGACACCGACGTGCTTGACAAGTACTGGTACATTGGCGGGGTGCGGATCGAAGACGACTTGCTCATCACCAAGGACGGGTACGAGAACTTCACCAAGATCACGTCGGACCCCGCGGAGATCTCGCGGATCGTGAAAGCCGGCTTGGAGAAGAAGTTCCACAATGTGGTGTAGCGCACTTGCTGCCCCTCAAAAATCAAATTCGCGTAGGGATAATTGCTAGTTGTCACTTATAATCATGGACGAAAACTACGACGCCATTGTGTTGGGAACCGGGTTGACCGAGTGCATTCTTTCCGGGATTCTTTCTGTCGAGGGAAAGAAGGTGTTGCACATTGACCGCCAGGACTTTTACGGAGGTGAGAGTGCCTCCCTCAACCTCAGTCAACTCTACACCAAATTCAAGCCCAGCTCGCAGAAGCCGGAGTTCTTGAAGGGCCGGGACCGGGACTGGTGTGTCGACTTGATTCCCAAGTTCCTCATGGCCAACGGCGAGTTGACCAACATTCTCGTGCACACCGATGTCACCCGGTACATTGAGTTCAAGTCCATCTCGGGCTCGTACGTGTACCGCAGCGGGCGCATTGCCAAGGTGCCTGCCAACGAGATTGAAGCCGTCAAGTCGTCGCTCATGGGCATCTTTGAAAAGAGAAGAATGAAGCGATTCCTTGAGTTTATTGCCAACTATAACGAGGACGAGGTCAGTACCCACCAGGGATTGGACCTCGACAAGAACACCATGAACGAGGTTTTTACGCACTTTGGGCTTGAGTCCGGCACCAAGGACTTCATTGGCCACGCCATGGCTCTTTGGTCCAATGATGATTACTTGCAAGAGGTGGCGCGGCCCACCTACGAGAAGATCTTGTTGTACGTGCAGTCTGTCGCCAGATACGGCAAGTCGCCCTACATCTACCCGTTGTATGGCTTGGGGGAATTGCCCCAGGGCTTTGCCAGATTGTCGGCTATTTATGGAGGCACCTACATGTTGGACACCCCCATTGACGAGGTGTTGTATGACGGCGACAAGTTTGCCGGAGTCAAGACCAAGGAGGGCACCGCCAAGGCGCCCATTGTCATTGCCGACCCCACGTACTTCCCCGAGAAGGTGAAGAAGACGGGCCAGAGAGTGATTCGCGCCATGTGCATTCTCGACCACCCTGTTCCCAACACCCACGAGCTCGACTCGGTGCAAATCATCATCCCGCAGAACCAGGTGGGCCGCAAGAACGACATCTACATCGCGGTGCTTTCCGACGTGCACTGCGTGGTGCCCAAGGGCTACTACCTTGCCATTGTGTCCACCATCATCGAGACCGACACGCCCCACGTGGAGTTGGAGCCGGCTTTCAAGTTGTTGGGTCCTCGCTTGGATACCTTGATGGGCATTGCCGAGCTCTACGAGCCCGCCGACGACGGCACCCAATCCGGCATCTACATCTCCAAGAGCTACGACCCCTCGTCGCACTTTGAGAACACCACCGACGACGTCAAGGACTTGTACTTCCGGGTCACGGGCAAGCCGTTGGTGTTGAAGAAGCGGCCCAATGCCGAGGAAGAGGCCGAGCTCAACGGCCTTGAGTAAGTACTAATAAATTCCGCTCCGTCTGTGGCGCGATAACATTACGCATCCACATTTCCACCCACTTCTTTTTCCATGACCCAACTGTTGTATCCCACGTTGACTCGCTCGTTCCACACCAAGTCGGGCAGACCATTGCTTCTTGGAACCGGCAGCGGCACCAAGTGGAAGGACATTCGCCGCGCCCGCAAGGAGGCCGACCCTACTCTTGATCTCGTGCCCGAGGTGGTGGAGCCCATCAAGTTGGCCATTGACAACGGCTTCTACCACATCGATACCGCCGAGGTGTACACGACGCACCCGGAGGTGGCGGAGGCCATTCGCCAGTCGGGGGTCAACCGCGAGGACTTGTGGATCACCACCAAGTACTTCCCGGGCATCGCCACCTACGCCGCCACCTCGCAGTCCCCCACTGAGTTCATTGACAATGCGTTGAAAGAGCTCAAGACGGACTACATCGATCTTCTCTTGATCCACTGTCCATTCTTCACCGCGGAGTTGTCGCACGGATACGATCTTGCCCAGGTGTGGCAACAACTCATCCAGGCCAAGAAGGACGGCAAGGTACGGGAGATTGGCGCGTCCAACTTTGCCGTTCGGCACTTGAAGGAGGTTATCGCCGCCGCGGGGAGCCCCGAGTACTACCCCGTGGTGAATCAGATCGAGTTCCACCCCTACCTCCAGAACCAGTCGGACGGCATCGTCGAGTTTGCCAAGCAAAACAACATCTTGCTCGAGGCGTACTCGCCCTTGACGCCAATCTTCCGAGTCAACAAGGATGGCAAGGATGTCGTGGACCACCCGTTGGCCGCGTACCTCCCACAATTGGCTGCTAAATACTCGCGCACCGAGGCCCAGGTGCTTCTCCGCTACACGTTGCAGAAGGGCCTCTTGCCCATCACCACGTCGTCCAAGGCCGAGCGCATTCGCCAGAGCTTGCTAGTGTACGAGTTTGCCTTGGAGGACGCGGACGTGGTGGAGATTGACCGCTTGGGGCTGCAATTCTCGCACCGCTCGTTTTTCGTCGATGAGTTTGAAGCCTTGAAGTGATAAGCGCCGCATCCCCGGAACCGCGCGCGCCCGATCCGCCCTGCAGCCTCCACTGTGGCGGCCAGGCCATATATAGCCCGTGGCCGCCGGTACTACAACTATGACTATTCAACAGACATTTGCCGTATCCTTGAAGCCTGCGCTCGCCACCAAGTCGGGCATCCCCGTCACCTTTGCCACCGGCACCGGCACCAAGTTCAAGGACTTGAAGCGGAACGACTCCAACGGTCCCGCCGTCGTTGACGCCCTCAAGATCGCCCTTGCCTCGGGCTTCAACTACATCGACACGGCGGAGGCCTACACCACGCATCCCGAGGTGGCGGAGGCGGTCGCTGCCTCGGGCAAGAACCGCGAGGATCTCTTCATTGCTACCAAGTACCTGCCTGGGGGAAACAACCGGTTCCAGAAGGTTGCCAAAGGCCCATTGAATTTTGTCGACATCGCCTTAAAAGAACTCAACACCGACTACATCGACTTGTTGTTGTTGCACCACCCCTTCTTTGCCAAGGACCCCGACTACACCTTGGAGACCGCGTGGAAGGAGGTGGTTGAGGCCAAGCACCAGGGCAAGGTGCGCCACATCGGTGCGTCCAACTTTGCCGTCGAGCACCTCGAGACATTGTTCAAGATCTCCGATCCCGAGGACTACCCCGTGGTGAACCAGATCGAGTTCCACCCGTACTTGCAAAACCAGTCCCCCGGCATCGTCAAGTTCTCGCAACAGCACAGTGTCCTCGTGCAGGCATATGGACCATTGACGCCGTTGTTCCGCATCAAGGACGACGACGGGAACGAGATCGCCAACCACCCGTTGAAGACATTGTTGCCGGAGTTGGCTGCGAAATACAACAAAACCGACGCCCAGGTTCTTCTCAGGTATACCTACCAGAAAGGCATTCTTCCGGTGACGCTCAGCTCCAAGAAGGAGAGAATCGAACAGAGCTTGGAGGTTTACAACTTTGAGTTGGAGGCCGCCGACACCGCCCGCATCGACGACGCCGGCGCCTCCTTCCCCTACCGCAGTTTCTTCCAGGGGTACTTCTAGATATTTATTGATAGACATTAACGACGCCGTCATCTCCCCAACGTTCTCCCAGGAGTACACTACTTAATAATAGACTATTGGAACAAGAGCGACGCCGCCATCTCGACGTTGCCGTTGCACAGCTCGAGCGCGTTGATGGCCTGCTGCTTGGAGAAGCCCAACGACACCAACCGCTCAATGTCTTCCGGTTTGAATGGAGATGGCTCCGTCTTCTTCTGCCGCTTGAGCGCCGCCTCGTGTGCCGCGGTGCCCGGCGCCGACGACTGTCGGGTGGGAATGGTGGCATCACTGAAGATATTGCCTCCCAACCCCGTGGGCGCCCGGCCCGGCTGCAACTCCTCGCCAAACGGCTTTTTGATCTCGGCCTCCAGGAGGAATTTCGTCTCAATGTGGCCACCGCCCACCGTCAACACGTCCCGCTGAAGGTCAATGACACATTTGTGGCGGCGCATCATGTCGAGCCCAAAGAGCAAGTCCACGCTGGTGTCAATCACCATGAACGAGCACGGGATTTCCACCGTGGAGTCGCCAATGGCAATGGGCACGCTGTGGATCTTGCCCATGATGGGCTGGGACCCCACCCCGCGGGCTTCTCCCTGGAACCGCTTGTCAATGAGATGCTCGATGCCCACCTCAGCCGCGAGCCGGGGCGAGATGATGGTCACCTGCGCCCCGGAGTCAACAAACGCCTGCACCTTGTGTCCGTTGACAGAAATGTCCACGTACAACATGTTCACCGACGTGAAGCTCTCGGGGGAGATGTCGTACGCCAACTGCATGTTCTGGTCGATCTGCTCCTGGCGAATGATCTCGAGAATCCGGGCCTGGTTGGCGGGCTCGTCGGGGTTCTCCTGGAGCCGCCGGAGCTCCTCCTGCTGCGAGGCATTGTACCCGCCAAACCCCTGGCCGGCAGCCGACGCGGTGTCCATGATGGCCTGCCGGAACGCCACCGGGTCCTCGAGCGTAGCATGCAATTGCGGGTTGGTGGTGCGGAGCCGCTCGTTGATGGCGGGGTCCAGGAGAAACTTGTTTCTCATGAACTCCACCTGGGCGTCGGCGTCACTAGCAGCCGGTGCCGGTGCCGGTGCCGGTGGCCGCGGCGACAGTAGCACGATCAAGTCGTCGTTGGCGACCCCCGCATCCTCCAATGTTTTCGTTTCGTCGTGGAGCGTCTTGCCGTTGTGTACGAGAATCTGCTGATTTGGCGCCACGTCGGTTTCTGCCTCGAGGTATGCCTTGAAGTCCTGGACCGTCAACAGCCCGGGGATGTCCACCGAGATGATCTGGTTGGTGGATTCTATGGAGATGGTGAGTTTCATGGTGGCAAAATAGTCGCGGGCCTCGCCTTATAAGAGCTATTGCCACCGCCACCGTGATGGAAATTGTATGACTTGTTTATTGTACAGCTTACAGAATATTGTGGAGTGACAACGTGGGTGCTCGTTCTCTAGGATGTCGCCGCAGATCGATGTTGAGGTCCACATCGAACGGTCCACGAACGTGTCGAATGCCATTCGTCAACGTCGACGGTCGTCGACGTTGACATGGGTGGTGATGTGCAAAATGCCTGGTATCTGCAAATGCCGGTCACCTGCAAATGCCGGTCATCTGCAACAAAAGCCGTCATCGCTCAGTCAGCACCGCCCCAATTTCACCTCTGGCTCTTAGTTCGGCACCAACAACGCAATCTGCCCGCCGTTCAAGAGCATCTGCTTGATGGGCCCCGAGGTGTGGCCGTCGCCGTCAATCTCGGTGACGTTCTTCAACACGATGTTGACGTAGTCATCGAACCCCACGAGCGTGCCGTGGAACTCCTTGTCGTTTGTGAGAAGCACCTTGACGTTTTCTCCAATGCTCTTGTCGAGCACCTCGAGCGGGAGCACAGTGGGGACGTCCTCGGATTCAGCCATGATGTTTTTTGTGCGAACACTTGTGCGAATCTACTCTTTCTCATCATTCATTACTTATTCTTGGAGCCCTTGATGCGCCAGCCGTCAAAGTCGATGAGGGCCTGCATGCACCCCCACTCGGTGATCTTGTTCTGGAGCCACACCAAGTTCACCGGCTTGGTCAAGTAGTCATTGCACCCTGCCGTCAACGCGTTCTTCTTGTCGACCGAGGAGTTGGACGACGCCGTGAGCGCCACGATGATCACCGGCGACCGGAACACGTTGAGGTCGAGTTTCTCGTCGTCGCTCAACTCCAACTCCAAGTTATTGTTGGTGAGCTCGTTCTGGGCAAACACCCCGATGCGGTTGACCTTTTCGAGGTGGCGGATTTCCTTGGTGGCCTCGATGCCCGACTTCACCGGCAACTGAATGTCCATGAGCACCAAGTGGAACCCGCCGGTTTTCCACTTGTCGATGGCCTCCTGCCCGTTCTTGGCAATCTGGTAGTGGATCTTGTGCTTGCGTAGAAAGGCGCCGAGAATGGCCTGGTTGATGGCATTGTCCTCCACCACCAACACCGAGATAGACGGGAGCACCTGCACCGAGCCGGCCTTGATGTTTTCCCGGCCCTTGTCGTCCTTCTTCTTGTCCTTTTCTTGTAGTAGACTGTGAAGACTGAGGTGGCTGCGGGCCGACGGGGTGTCGCGGGTGGGGGTGTCGCGGGTGGGCGAATGCAACCGGTTCACCACGGGAGGCGGAGAGGGCAGTGAGGTGGTGAGTTTCTGAGATGAGTCCGGGGTGATGGTGCTGTCGCTAGAGGAAGAGGCCACGCCAGCTTCGGAAAGCAGCTTTCGCGTGACATCTAGACGCGGGAGCACCTTGTGGTTGGGCGGCGAGCGGATGCCCACGCCAATGTTGGTGATGTTGGATCCGCGGGGGGACGTCTTTTCCTCCTCAATGGGGGAGCCCGGCTGCACCGGGCGGGTGTGGCGGACCATGGTCTCGTCGAGCGATAACCGCTTGTGCTTGTCGACGGAATCGGGCCCCGAGTTCATGGTGCCATTGAGCGAAAAGTTCTTGGGGAGAAGCAACACCGCCTGGCTGTTTTTGTTATTTGTCACCGGCAGCTGAGGGGGGTTGGAGTGCGACCGCCGGTGGAAGTTGCCGGGACCGGGAGACTTGGCCTTGATGGTGGCGGGCAGAATCGAGCGGTCCTTGGTTCCGGTGGGGCTGGCATTATTAAGTTGGTAGTACTGCGACTTGTACTGGGTGTTGACAGAGAGGGGAGTGGTTGAACGGTCGGCCCGCGGGTGCACAATGGGCGTTGGATGGTAGATGTGGCCGTTGCTAACGGCACGAGGCGGTGCGTGGGCAACGGACAGATGGGGTTGGATCTCAGGGGTTTCGATGAGGAACGCCTCGTTCACCCCCATCCCGTTGGGGTAGTAGGCGTCAAGGAGCTGCCACACGTTCTGGTCGGGCTCGAGGTTGACGAGACCGTACACCGGGCTGATGGGATCTTCAGGGCGCTGGGCTGGCTTCTTTGATTGTTTCTGGTTGGCCACATGGCGGGCCTGGAGGTCCATCTTGATGCTGAGATCAGCCGGGTCAAACACCCGGCCGAGCGAATTGGGGAACTTATCGGCCACCGCCTGTTTGAGATCGTCGATGATATCGTTCTGGTGCACCATCAAGGTGGTGGGGGTGCCGTTGGGCCGCCTCACCCACACACGACGGGAGCTGAACATCCCCGGCAGAAAGGGTCCGCTGTGGAACGTGGGTATGGAGTTGGGCATGGGTGCCAGGGGAAGACTCGGCAGCACGGGCTGGGGGTTGGGAGCTGGGTTCGGGGAGTACGGCACGCCACTGGTTCGACTCTTTTCGGGGAACTTGGCGGACGACGGCGACTGGGAGCTTTTCGTTCGATTGTGTGAGCGAAAGGGGAATTGATAGCTATTCATTGTCTTGAGCGAACAATGCGCACAGTTAAGGTACCCGTACAATACAGTCGGCCTACGCCCGATGCGGATTACATTCATTACTCCCAGTCGTCGTCGTCGTCCGACTTGGCGTTTCGTTCCTTGGGGTGGCCCACGTCCACCGCGTCGTCGTCGTCGTCGTCCCAGTCGAACCCCTCGTCGTCGTCTTTCTTCAACAACTCTCTTCTCTGCTGCTCGCTCCGTTTGAGCTTGTCCTCTGCTATGAAGTAACGGGCCCAAAAGAGATTGTAGGAGACTTTGACCGGCACAAGTTCGTTCATCAACTTTTCAAGGGTATCGGGGTACTTGGCCAACAACGCAGACACTTCGCTGGTCTTGGCCTCCACATCAAACTCACCGTCACCATCCACTTGTTCAAGAAACGTGCCCTCGCTGGTATGGAGCTTGAACAAGTCGGTGTCGTAGCGGGACGTGCCGTAGGCCTCGCTGGAAAATAGGGTCTCGGGCTCCTTCTTGTGTTCTGGTTCGGGCTCCACCGAAATGATGTTCGAAAAAAAGGACGCAAACAGACTCACGTACTTGCCCGCCTGCTTCTCCACCAGCTCGAGCTTCAGGTCCAACGTGTCCAAGGCGCTCGACGCCTGCGTGGTGATACTCTGGAGATTGACCCTCTTCTCAAGACTCTTCTCGAGGGCCTTCAATTGTCCACCCATATCCCCAAGCTGCTTCTCGATGGTCTTGATGGTGTCCTCGGACCCAATTGACTCTCTGGCCTTGGCCAATTGGTCGCCGAGCTCCTTGCGCCGTTCGTCCAAGCGTAATTTCTCCTGAATTTCTCCGGCATTTTTCGACGCCGTCAGCCACAACGACGCCACCCGCTTCTCCACCTCGTCGTACGCGTGGCCAATGTCGTCCTCGAGCTTGGTCACGGCCTCGTTGGTCTTGTTGTTGGACGGGGTGTCCACAGGGTCTATGAAGTCCATTTTCGCGAAACACTGTCTAATAAAACTATTTAACACGATCTGATCCACTTGGTGGTTCTTTGCACCACCGTGACGGTCTCGCCACCGGTATACTTGGTGGTGGTGTCGACATTGTCGGAGTGTCCGCTGCTAGGGACAATCGTGGAGAACGTGGTGGTGGCATTGGCCGCGGTGGTTTTCTCAACGGTGGACGATGGCACGCTAAGAGGAATCAACGTGCCCCACAAGTCCAGACTAGTTTGACTGGAGGAGTTACTCCAGAGCGAGTGGCCAGCGGAGGAATGAATCAGCGAGGTGATGATGATACTTGAGCTCTGCGAGGAGCTCTGCGAAGACGAAGTCTGAGTAGAGCTCACAGTAGCCGAAGAAGACTGCTTAGTAGAGCTCAGAGTAGCAGAAGAAGACTGCTTAGTAGAGCTCAGGGTAACAGAAGAAGACTGCTTGGCAGAGCTCAGAGGCGCAGATGAAGATTTCTCAGAGGAGGAGCTCACAGTAGCAGAAGAGGACTGCTCAGCGGAAGAGCTCACGGTAGCAGAAGAGGACTGCTTAGCGGACGAGCTGGCTTGAGTTGAAGAGCTCTTAGCAGAGGGCTTCAGGGAGGAGCTCGCCTTCGCCGAGGAGCTGGTCATAGCAGAGGAGCTTGGTGCAGCAGATGAACTCTTTGCGGCTGAGGAGCTGACCTTAGCAGAAGAGCTAGCAGCAGCCGAGGAGCTGACCTTGGCAGAAGAGCTGACAGCAGCAGAAGAGCTCACCTTGGCGGAAGAGCTGGCAACGATTGAGGAGCTCACCTTCGCAGATGAGCTAGGAACGACAGAAGAACTTGGCTTCACTGACGAGCTTGGCTTCATCGACGAGCTCACCACAACGGAAGAGCTAGCTTTGGCAGAAGAGCTCACCGCAGCGGACGAGCTCTTGGCAGCAGAAGAGCTGGGAACAACCGACGAGCTCTTGACAACAGAGGAGCTTGGAACAGCAGAGGAACTGACCATGGCAGAAGAGCTGACAACGGTGGAGGAGCTCACTTCAATGGAAGAGCTCTGAGCGACAGAGGAGCTGACGACCGAGGAGCTTGGACGAACGGATGAGCTCCGAATAGCAGACGAGCTAGCGACAGCAGAGGAACTTGGCACCGTTGACGAGCTTGGAATGACAGAGGAGCTCACCAAAGCGGAGGAGCTGGCAATGGCGGAGGAGCTTTGAGCCACCGAAGAGCTCTTGACTGCAGAGGAGCTGTGAACGGCAGAGGAGCTCTTAACTACGGAAGAGCTCTGAACAGCAGAAGAGCTCTGGGCAGAGGAACTCTGAACGGCCGAGGAACTCTTAACTGCAGAAGAACTTGGAGCAACAGAGGAACTTGGGGCAACAGAGGAACTCTGGACTGCGGAGGAGCTCTGTGCCACGGATGAGCTTTCAAGAGCAGACGAGCTTGCAACAACTGAGGAGCTTTTGACAACAGAGGAACTTGGTACAACTGAGGAGCTCTTGACAACCGAGGAACTTGAAACAAATGAGGAGCTCTTGACAACCGAGGAACTTGAAACAAATGAGGAGCTTGGTACAATTGAAGAGCTCTTGACAACTGAAGAGCTCTTCACCGCAGAAGAACTCACCGTCTTGGTTGCAGAAGAACTCACCGTGGGCACCACCGAGCTGGACGCTCCACATGGGAAGCTCAACATGTAGTTCTTCACCAACTCGGCATAGTTGCCCAAGTCAGGGTTGGAGAATGCCGACGAGGCATCCCAGAACATGAACCCACCAAAGTGGGGACTGCAGATGATGTCCTCGCCCACAACGGCCTTGACCTCGTCCATGGTGACGTAGCCACGGCCCGCCGACCAGGTGTAGCCCGGCAAACCGATGTAGAGCTGAATGTCCTTATTAGGGGAGTCCAAGCCGGCGTAGTTGGCCCAGGTTTGCCAGTTGAACTGTTCGTTCAAGCTACAGTCATTGTTGTAGAACTGAATGAAGGCAAAGTCCACCTCGACCTGGGTGAGCACGTCGCCGACGGACTCGTCGGGGTACACGCACTGGGGTGCCGCCGACAAGTAGTACTTCTTGGAGGGGTCCTCGGCATAGTGGGTCTTGAGCACGGTGGCGAGCTCCACGTAGCCCGTGGGGTCGTGGTTCTCAAAGTCAAAGTCGAACCCATCGACAATGGCATCGTCAAAGGGCCGCTCGTCGTCGGTTCCGGCACCAAACTTGTTCCACAACACGTTGGCAAAGTCGGTACCAGCACCGGGCGCCGATAAGTCGATGGTGCTAGCGGCGCCTCCCAACGACATGATGATCTTTTTTCCCTGAGACTGACAAGTCTTGATGTCGGTACCCACGTCGGGACAGTGGAGCAACCCGCTGTCGAAGGTGGACCAGCAGATGTTGGCCAAGTTGACGGTGAGCACGGGGTACGAGATGACAAACGAAACGAGGATGATGTCCGAGGCCGAGCTGGCACAGTACTCGGCCAAGCTGACCTGGTTGCCGTAGGAGTTCTGGCCCCAGTAAAGCGCAACGTTTTTGCCGGCCAAGACGGTGGCGAGAAGCGAAGCAAGCGCCAAGAGCTTCATAACGAGGGAATGGAGTGGGTGGCGGGCGACATGGGCGAGGCCGGCTTATAAGTATGCGGTGGTGCAGCACGGGTGCATTGACGGTATGCACAAGTGAGTATCGTTCGATGAGCACAGATATTTGGAGAATGTCTCAAAAGCGGAGAATCACACTGGTGATGGCATGTGGTGGTGTGTGGCCGTTGTGATATTGCCGAGCAGTGTGTGGTATAACAGTGTGTGGTATAGCAGTGTGTGCTAGTTACGGCCATGTGCTGCAGTTGCGGCCATTCTGGCCGGTGGTCGCACCCAAATGTCTCAGATCATGGGTCGGTTCGATGCATCTGCAACCATCGCGTCATCGAAGCCCGAGAGGCCGCGACGCGAACAAAACGCCGGATGCAAATGGCAACGAAGCGATGCCTGAAGCCCCCATGGCTTTGTGACTTGTGGGCCCTTCGCGGTCGGTGCGCCGCTCGTCCGACATCTGGTGATCGCGCGCCCACGCTCCACCATGACGCTACCCTCCCTCTTGCGCATAACCCAGGGCCGCTTCAAGCTCGATTCCCACTACAAGCAGGCGGCGCAGTACCTCTTTCGGAACCCCGTCTCGCTCGAGGTGAGCGCGCGGGGCGGGCCCTCGTCGCTCTGGGCCGTCACCGGCCCGGAGAAGACCCGGCTCCTCGCGGTGATTGCCGGCCAGTACATAGCTGACCCGCCGCGGGCCCGCACGTACCCGTTCATGGCCAGCCGGTATGACCACGAGAAGATCCAGTTTCTCAATTTCCAGGAACAGCTGGGGTTGGACCGCGTCCACTTGTCCGCACGGTACGAGTCCTTCTCCTTCAAGGGCAAGTTGGAGATGAGTGACGACGTCAACTGCGTCAGGAACTACATCACCGGCGACAACAACTACAACTCCAGCAAATCCGTCGACCCCAAGTACGTGGACCGCCTCTTGGACTACTTCAACTTGAATCATCTCGCGCACAAGTGGATCAACAGCTTGAGCAACGGGCAGATGCGTCGCGCCCGCATTGCCAAGCTGTTGGTGGACCAGCCCAGCTTGTTGATTGTGGACGATCCGTTCTTGGGCTTGGATCCCGAGGCCACGGCCATGGTGCTGGACTCCTTGGGCAAGGTGAGCGCGGAGCTCGGCACCAGCATTGTGGTGGGGTTGCGCATCCAGGACGACATCCCCGAGTGGGTGACCCACGTGGCGTATGTGACGGAGGAGGGGATTGACAAGCAGGGACCAAAGGGAGATGTAAAGCTTCCCAAGCCGGTGAGGCACCAGTCTCAAACAAAGAAGTTGGGCCCCATTCCGAACTTCAACGAGACTCCCCACATTGAGTTCAACAAGGCCTCGGTGGTTTATAAGGACCTCCCCGTGCTTGTTGACTTCACGTGGAAGGTCCCCCGTGGAAGCAAGTGGCGCATTCTAGGCAACAACGGGACCGGCAAAACCACCATTCTCTCGCTCATCACCGCCGACCACCCGCAGTCGTGGAAGTCGGTGATTTCCATCGACGGTACTCTCCGCAAAACCGGCCTGGGGGTGTCGTTCTTTGACGTCAACAACAAGATCGGCATCTCGTCGCCCGAGCTCCACGCGTTGGTGCCGCAGCACTCGCGCTCCATGCTCGACATTATCCTCAACGGCCTTGTGGAGGACGTGGGCAACTCCAACTTCATGTACAAGGGGTCCGTCGACCAGTTGGGCGACTTTGGCCGCCACATCTTCTCCCTTTTTGATGACCGGCTCCAGGCCTCGGGACACAAGCTCTTCCGAGACCTCTCCATCACCGAACAGAAGCTTGCGCTCTTTCTCCGCGCCATCATCAAGAACCCCGACATCCTCATTCTCGACGAGGCCTTTTCGTGTATGGACGACGAGGCCCTCATGCACCGGTGCCACGACCTCATCAAGCATGAACTTTCAAACACAACGGTGCTTGCGATTGGCCACATCGACTGGGAGGTGCCGGAATGTGACTATCTCCTTAAACTCACGGGCGACGAGAATCGCTCCTACCACCTCCACCAGTATGAAGACATATAAAATTGCCACCAGTATGAAGAGCTTATAACGAACGGAAAAATACTATTCATCCGTTCAGATAGACATTGTACGAACTGACATTTGCAAATGTGTGCCTCTTTTGCAGTCGCAACTCCGTTTAAGCGCGGCACGGGTGCCCCTAAACGCGCCGTCCTGCACATGGGTGAAAATCCATCAAAACACAACCGACCCGTGTCTCTCTTTCCCGGACCCCAGTATGTCCGCCTACATCCCCAATGAGCAACCGGACCTGAGACCCGACGATATTCAGGCCGACCTCGAGTACGGCCGCCTCACGTCGCAGGAGTACCGTTACGTTTCCAAGCATCCGGTGGGCGAACCCTTGCCCACACCCATTGATGACGAGCCCCCCTATGCCATCTACATTGCCACGTACATCAGTTACTTGATTCTCATCATCATTGGGCATATCCGAGACTTTTTCGGCAAGATCTTCAAGCCCCACGATTACGAAGATTTGGTGGAAAAAGACGGCTATGCGCCGTGGTACGATGGGTTCGAGAACTTTTATGTCCGCCGCTTGAAGTTGAGAATCGACGACTGCTTCGCTCGTCCCATCCACGGTGCTCCCGGAAGATACGTCAAGTGTTTTGAGAGAATCAGAAACGGCAAGACGGGCTACCTCTACACCGGGGAGACGGTGGAGTGTTTGAACTTTTCGTCCTACAACTACCTCGGCTTCGCCCAGTCCCACGGGGTCTGCACCGACTATTCCATCAAGTTGACCGAGCAGTACGGCACCTCGGGGTGCTCGCCGCGCTCGGCTGTCGGAACCACCGCTCTTCACCAGGAGTGTGAGCGCGTCACCGCCGAGTTCGTGGGTAAGGAAGATGCCATGATTGTGTCCCAGGGCTACAGCACCAACGCCAACCTCTTTGCGTCGTTGGCGGACTCCAAGACCTTGGTCATCAGTGACGAGCTCAACCACGCGTCCATTCGTTTTGGCATCCGGTTGTCCGGAGCCTCGGTCAAGGTGTTTAAGCACAACGACATGGCCCAGTTGAGAAAGTTGATCCGCACCCAGATTGCCCAGGGCCAGCCCAAGACCCACAGACCGTGGAAGAAAATCATCATTGCGGTGGAAGGATTGTACTCGATGGAAGGAAACATGTGCAACTTGCCCGAATTGATCAAGATCAAGAACGAATTCAAGTGCTACTTGTTTGTCGATGAAGCCCACTCCGTGGGAGCCTTGGGCCCCAACGGGCGTGGTATCTGTGACTACTTCTCCGTGGACCCCAGTGGGGTGGACGTGTTGATGGGCACCTTCACCAAGTCGTTCGGTGCCACCGGCGGTTACATTGCCGCCGACAAGGTCATCATCGACAAGTTGCGAATCAACTACATGGCCAACCTGTACTGTGAGTCTGTGCCCCCACCGGTGATGGCGCAAATTATATCATCGTTGGGTGTCATCAGTGGAACCATCAACCCCGGCGAGGGCAAGGAGAGATTGGACCGCATTGCCTTCAACTCCAGATACCTCCGTCTCGGACTCAAGAAGCTTGGTTTCATCGTGTATGGAGCCGACGACTCGCCCGTGATCCCCCTCTTGTTGTTCCTCCCTGCCAAGATGCCCGCGGTGTCGAGAATGCTCTACTCCAAGAAAATCGCCGTTGTCATTGTGGGCTACCCCGCCACGCCCATCACCATGGCCCGGGTTCGGTTATGTGTTAGTTCGGCATTGACCAAGGAAGACTTGGACTATGTTCTCGAACAATTCAGTGAGATTGGTGACATCATCCATTTGAAGTTCAGCAGCGGCATTGCCGGCGGATCCAAGATCCCGGGCAAGCCTCCTAGATGGCTGATTGAAGATGTCATTGCCACCAACGTGGAAGACAGCAAGCAACCCAAACTCCTCTAGACCTGGTCTGTACATATCGCGAAAGCACCTAATAACACCTAATAAGCACTTAATACAAATATCACAAATTCGCAGCTTCCCATCAAATCTCACAAACTATGGACGCCATACCTGATCCTTTGGTGCCCCCACTCAAGTTTAACTCGGTCCAGCCCAACCTCTACCGCGGGGCTTATCCCCGTGAAATCAACTTCCCGTTTCTACAAACCCTCCAGCTCAAAACAATTGTGCTGCTAACGCCCGAGCCCATCACTGCCGAATCAGACCCCAAACTCCACGACTTTGCAAAGTCCAACAACATCAAGCTCGTCCACTTGGAATGTGCCCAGTCGGGGAAGGGGAAAAAGAGGGGAGTGCCCATGGGCTACAGCACCATCGTGGATGCCCTCAACATCATGGTGCTGCGGGACTTGGCCCCGATGTACGTGCACTGTTTGAACGGCGGCCAGGTGGTGTCGCTCGTGATTGCATGTCTACGAAAGGTGCAGTTCTGGTCGTCCATTGCCATATTCAATGAGTTCATCAACTTCACGTCCAACATCACCGTCAACGACCGGAGCTTTGTGGATGGCTTCAAGGGAGAAATCAACATCGACGCCAGCAACAAGGTTGACTGGCTATGGGTGGGCATGAGCAAGGGCGTGGTCGGGAACCACCCCAACATCAAGGTGACGGAAATCGCCAACAAGGCCATCGGCATTGGAAGGAGATGACCCCATTGAGGCAGTCCGAAGGGTTCCGGAAATCGCTGGCAAGGCAAGCATTGGGATACCTAATACACCCGCTGATAGAACAAGCAGTAGGCGTTTTTGTTCAACACCTGCGACTCCTTGCAATTGTAAGTGATCTTTGCATCGTCAAAGTAGCACCACTCGCGGGCCTTCTTGGCGTCGCTGGCCTTGTGCACGTATGCGGTGTAGTGCCCCGTGGTGAGATTGCCAAAGTGATTGGCCACCCCATACAACTTGTACCGGAACGGAGCCACCTGGTTGCGGGTGGGTAGCGACGAGAGGATCTGGGCCTCCTTCTCCTTGTTCATGGACACCGGGTGGTCGTTGATGACGGTGCCGACATCGGGCCAGTACGAGGTGAGATCCAATACGTCGTTGACGGGGTACTTGACGAAGGTGTCCAACTTGGTGAAGTAGCCGGTTGGCGATATCTCGAACCGCTTAAAGTGAATGATAAGCACCTCCGGAAGCCTAGTGATTTGAATTTTCTTGGTCAGTCGGGTAAACCTTCTGCACTGGGGACAGTGCCACTTGTTGTTGTCGTCAAGCAACTCAGTTGTGGTGAATTCCTCAAGACAATCATCAAGAGACACCTGGGTCTTGCCGAGTTTTTGCGGAATGGGCAACGAAAGGATCGAGAACGCATTGTAGGTGGTGGAGGTGAAGTTACACTCGAGACACCGCAAGTGCAGGAGGTACTGGCCCTGGAAGAAGTCCACCACGATGGAGAAGTTGAGCTTGAGGTACCGCTCCCACTCGATGGTGGACGCCAACCGCACGGGAAGGAACTCGCGGGTCTTCTCCTGCTCCGGGGTGAGCTCGGTGATGAGCCGCTTCTCCTCGGGCCCAATGGAGCTCATCTGGTTCAAGTCTTCGTGAAGGCCGTCAAGCACGAAGTTGAGAAACTCAAGACAGTCCTGCTGGTCAAAGGACGCAAACTGCTGTCCGGGCGAAAGAGAGCCCGCCACCTTCTTGAAGTCCAGCGGGGTGAAGTACCTCCCGGCATTGGCCAACATGGAGCTGAGCAACTTGACGAAGTTGGTGGTGAGAATGCCCTGGGTGCCGAGCTTGTTGTTGAGGTTTATATGCTGGCGATACGACTGGAGCGACATGCCGCTGGCCGAAGCCGATGACGACACCGTGGGGAAGAAGAACTTGGTGAGCTGGGGGGTGGCGGCCAAACATTGAAGCACACAGTTCATGTAGCAACTGTTGCCGAGATTGGTGAGCCCCGTGGTGAATTGGTTGAGGAATTTCGGCAGGTCTGGAGATGTCTGTTTTGGCTCGGGCGATGCTCTAAATGACTGGGAGAGGGTTCGGGTGAGGGAGTTGCGTTTGTGTGGGGGCTGCTGAGGTGGGGTCTGTTGAGATGGGAGGGATGGGGCAAGGTCGGGACCGGAAAGCGGCTTGTAGCTGGGTGGTCTGATGTACAGCCCAGTGTAGCCGTCTTCCGTGCTGGTGGTCTTTGCCATCGGGGTGACGTCGTTCTTGGCGAGCGAGATGTACTCCCCGAAGTTACGGAGATAGGCCGGTTCAGCGGGAGCCTCCTTTGGCTTGGTGTGGATGGACGAGTGCCGTGAAAGCGAGGCTGGGGGTTTCGAGATGACCCCGGGGGTTGAGTCCCGCCGCGTGAGGCTGTCTGGGCCATAGGCCGCGTGCCATGCCTCCAAGCCTCCGAGAAGAATCTTGGGCGAGTGCTTGAGCTTAAGCAATTGTGCTAGCTGGGTGACGGTCGATGTGCTTGCAGTTGGAGCAACGTACTGGGTGTTGGTGACAACCAGCTCCTTGAGAGCCACAAACTTGCCCGCGTGGGGCCGGTACCTGGTGTCGTAGAGCACAACGTGGTCATACTCAGCACGCTTCTCGAACTTGGTAAGCTGGTCGCGAGGAAGATGGAGTCTCAATATGCTCTCTAGGTCGGTTTCGTTCTTGATGACGGAAAAGTCCACGAGCTTCGGGCTGATGTTGATGCAGTTTTCGTGGTTGATGTGGCTGTACTCAAACAGATTGGCCAGACGATTGTCAATGAGTAGTGTGCGGGGAGAGAGTAGCTGGCGAAGCTCCTGCGGCGTCACAAAGTGCTCTGTCACCTTGGCGCCTTTCAATCCGGCGAGCCGGGCCAACAAGGGGTCCTCGTCCACGCCCAACTGTGAGGTGAGGGTCTTGACCTTTTGCAGCATGGCAGAGATGGTTGCTCGAAGAGACTGGAGAAACTCGGTTGTGCCCTCTCGTTCGCTGTAGGAACAAAGGAGATCCGCCGCCTTGTAGGCGACATACGCCAACTCGGGGTCGCACGGCTGGGCCGCCTCCAACTTCTGGTACTCCTTCTTAAAAACCTCCAAGAGCGAGAGCTGGTACCCCATGAGCTGGGGGATTTTGGAGGTGGTCTTCACGAGCTCGTTGGCGAGCTGCTGGGCCACGCGCTGGAGCTCAACCGTGCTCTGAAGGGTCATGATATAGTGCGCGGAAATATGGGGAAGGCCAAACCACAAGTACCTACAAAATAAACGAGTGTATTTTGACTATACTACTCAGACCACCCGGACAAGTGCCAAATTGAAATGAGTTTATTCTGTGTTCTACTATGTTGATCTCAAACACCGGTCCAAGGATTGAAGACCCAAGGAATGTGGTCTAGCCCAGAAGTTTCTGGTCCTGGCTCCTCATACATGGTTGAGTTCAAGAGCATGAACACCGGGCCGGCCTCGTTGCGGCCAATGAAGCCCCACTGGTCGGCCGGGATCTGAATCTGGTCGACCATGGCATCCCCGGGAATCTGCTCGGTGTACTCTTGTATACGTGAGTGGAGGTCCGAGATGTTGTAGGCGGTCGCAAGTCCAAGAATGAGGAGAATCAAGATGGAAGGCATGATGAGAAATACAATTCCTTGCTACTTGTACTTGTGTGGTTTGTTTCGTTTCATGTTCTTTGAGAACCCAATTTGGTTGCGAAATCATACTTAGCTAATGTTATTACGGAATTGGTTGGCTCCCGCGTCGTAGCCCTGCTCAAACTCCCAGAGGTACTTGGACGAGCCCTTCTTCGAAATGTGCTCCTGCAACCGGCCGAGCTTGTAAGCCTGCTTACGCCCAAGCACCGAGCCGCGGAACGCAAAGAACTTGGCCGAGTCGTTCCACCCGGCGGTGAAGCCCTCCTTGTAGCGGTCGTGCTCGAACTTCTCCTTGGGACTCTGGTTGTTCCAGTAGTCCTCGTGGGCGTGGACCTCGCGCTCCAACACCTCGTCAAACTTCTCCTTCAGAGGGGCGTTGCTTCCCCTGAAGGGAGACTTGAGTGCCCCCTTGTCCAGCATGGTCTTGAAGTCCCACTCGCCACCGTTGCCCGACTGGAACTTGAGGGTCCAGAAGTACGACCCCGCGGCTCTTTCACCAAACAACTCACTCTGGCGCTGGCCGTACCGCACCACAAGCTCGTCGCGGTCGCCGCCCTTGTCCCAGGACTGGCCGTCAATGACACACGAGTACTCGCCGACAATAAAGTCCACCCCGCGCGAGTTGTCAGGGAGGTTGGTGAGCACGTCGCCGTCGAGGTCGTTGATGATCTGCTCCGCCAGCTTGTTCTTGTCGTCGTCCGAGAAGCACCGGTACACGTGGTGGTCCACCACCACATTCAAGGGGCCGTCGCCCTGCTTCAGCTGCACCCACTCGGCCCACTGCTGGGGCGACCAGCCGTCGGAAATGTACACGGGAACCAACGCGTCCTCCTCGCGAATCAGGGCAACCGCCGCGGCGTAGAAGTCCTTCTGCCGCTTGCCGCGGGAGCTGTACTCGGCCTCGTTCACCACCTGGATTCCCGCAATGTTGTCTTTGTTCTTCAAGTCCTTGGCAATGAACTTGAACGCCTCGAGAATGCGCAACTGCACCAGGTGGTTGTCCCAGAACTCGGCCTTGCCGCCGGTCTCGGTCTCGCCCGAGTGGTCGCTGTTGTTGGCGCCGCCGGGAAGCCCGTGCACATCCACCAACACCGAGATGCCGTGCTCCGCGGCCTTGTCAACAAAGTGACTCTTGAAGATACTCCAGGCATTCTTGTACACCTTGGCGGTGCCCTCGAACTGGGTGCCTTTGACGAATTGGCCGCCGCCAATTTGCCAGTACCCAATGGGCACCCGGATCGACGTGACCTGCCTGTCCACAAGGTACTTCCAGTCGTCGTCGGAGACAAAGTTCTTCCAGTGGTTGTCGAGGCGCAGGACGGTTTCGTCCTCACCGCGCTTCTTTAGCGAGAGCTTGGCCATCTGGAGCTCGACGCTGGTGTCGTCGTCAAACAACTCGTCAAAGATCCACTTTTCATTGATGAAGCAGCTGCCAACATTGACGCCGTAGTTGTAGCGGCCCTGGTAGATGTCTCTCTCAGAAATGTTGCCCGGCAATGCCACGGGCTTGATGTCGGTGGCCTTCTTCTTGAGTCGGGCCTTGTCGAACATGTGGTTGATTTGCTGTCCGTTGCGAGGTGAGAGCAACTTTGCCAAGCCAATGCGCGGAATTGCAGCCATTGGGTCGGGGCCAAACATCGCGGGTCGGCCCTCGCGGGTCGGGGCCAGGCCATTGCCGGTCGAGGTTAAAGGCCATCGCACGAGGGGTCGCACAAAATTTGTTAGGGCCCGCCCGAGCGGCGCGCCCCATGGACCTACTCCAACACGATGCCATCAACACCCTCTGGAGAAAGTTCTCTCAAATCAACACGCACTTGACGTTTCTCTCGTCCCATTCACGCTCCACCATCCCCACCTATGACATCATCGCCAAGCTCAACCCCAGCATCACGCCCCTCGACTTGGCCATGGTCGCGTACTTGCTTCCCCGGGGCGATGTGTTCTACGACTACGTCGACGAGAACCAGGTGTCGTTGACGTTTGCCGAGGTCAAGTTCGACTGGAAGTCGGGCTACGAGCAGTCCAAGGCGCTGGAGAATGCCTACGACGAGGGCGAGAGCAGGCAGTTGCTCATCTTTGAGTTCACCGACGTCAAGACCCACGGCATCGCCTCCAAGATGTTTGCCGGAAGGAAGCGGTTCCGGCTGAACGAGCCCAAACTGGACTTTTTCCTTCTGGACAAGGACTTGAGTCTCCACACATTGACGCAGGCCCAGCTTCTTGGCATCATTCGTTCCCGCAACGAAAAGTTCAAGGCATGCCTCCACCACCACTTTGAGAACGTCACCATCGACGAGGGTCTTACCCAGCTAACGGATCTAGCCGGCAGCCTTGTGCCGGAGCCCCCAACGTTCGAAAACGTGCTCGACAAGGCCGGACCGGCGCCCGTGTCCGGGGAAAAGCCCACCATCGACGAGATGCTTGATGCCATCAAGGACAAGGACTTTTACCAGGACCAGATCAAGGGCTTGGACACGCTCACGCCGGCGCAGCCGGCCACGTTTGCCCCGTTGCTGGTGGAGTCCATCCACCCTGATGTGGAGCAGGCCCTCATTGACTACAAGAACATTTCGTTGCGTGACGGGCTCTACTCTCACCAAACTAAAGCATTGGAGAACATTTCCGAGGGACGTCACGTCATTGTGTCGACATCCACCTCCTCCGGCAAGTCGCTCATTTATCAGATCCCCATCATCAACGATATCGTGTGGGACATCCACCACGGGCTTTCTGACAAGAAGCGTCTGACAACGGCATTTTTCATCTTCCCCACCAAGGCGCTTGCCCAGGACCAGAAGCGCCATCTCCAGGACTTCATCAACCTTCTTCCGTGTAACGAACAGCGCCGCATCATCGTGGAGACCTACGACGGCGACACCTCGCTGAAGGCCCGCTCGTACGCCCGCCGCTTTGCCGACATCATCTTCACCAACCCCGACACCATCCACGCGTCCATCCTCCCGAACCACGACCTGGGCCACCACGGCGTCGACTGGGGCGACTTTCTCCTCAAACTCAAGTACGTGGTGATGGACGAGTTGCATGTATATAAGGGGACGTTTGGCATCCACGTCAGCTACGTGATGGCCCGCCTCAACCGCCTCAAGCACCATGTGCTTGCCGACGACACCGGCGGCTTTGGCCACCGGCACCAGTACATCTCGTGTTCCGCCACCATCTCGGACCCCATCGACCACTTCCAAACCATCTGTGCCATCAAGGACTCGGTGGTGCACATTGACGAGGACGGCAGTCCCATGGCCCGCAAGATGCTTGTGGTGTGGAACCCGCCGCCCCTCATGAACCGCTTGGGCCAGTCGACCCTCAAGTCGGCCACGTCGCTCGCGTCGCCGGTGGCCGAGCAGTTCATTCCTCGAGAAAACGTCATTCTGGCAGCGGCAAAGCTCTTGGTGCAGCTTCTCACCAGGCTCCCCTCCATCAAGGTGATTGTGTTTTGTACGCTTCGCAAGTTGTGTGAGCTCATGATGAAGGAGGTACGGGCGCTCATCCAGGACCACCCGACTCTCACCGACAGCGACATCATGTCGTACCGGGGAGGGTACGCCAAGGTGGACCGCCGCAACATCGAGAACCGCATGTTTTCCGGCCAGCTCCGGGCGATCGTGGCCACCAGCGCCCTCGAGCTCGGCATCGACCTTTCTGATCTTGACGTGGTGATTGCTGCCGGATTCCCCAAGTCCAAGGCTAACTTGCACCAGCAGTTTGGGCGGGCCGGGCGTGGGCGCAAGACCAAGGGCTCACTAGCAATCTACGTGGCGGGGTCGACGCCGGTGGACCAGTACTACTTAGCGCACCAGGACGAGATTGTGCAGAAGTCCTACGAGGACTTGTGCGTGGGCGGGCTCGGCAGTCTGAACCAGTTGGTGATGGAGATGCACATGCAGTGTGCCGCGTACGAGAAGCCACTTACACAAGACGACTTTGGGTGGTTTGTGAGTGACAAGTTCCGGCCGACTCTCTTGAAAGTGTGCCGGGAGCATTTGCTCGAAAAGAACGGAACGTTTTCGTGCCACCCCAAGTACCTTCCCCGGCCGTGTGAGCACGTTTCCATTCGAGCGATCGAAGACGCGGGATATGCCGTGGTGGACATCACCGACAACCGCAACATCGTCATCGAAGAGATTGAAGCGTCACGCACCAGCTTCACCATCTACGAGGGAGCCATTTTTCTCCACCAGGGCAACTCGTATCTCGTGAAGGAGTTCAACACCCACGAGAAGTACGCCAAGGTGCTCCGGGTCAACGTCGACTGGATCACCCAGCAGCGCGACTTCACCGACGTGGACCCGACGGAGATCGAGGCCATCAAGTGCCTCCAGCCCGACATCGCCACCGAGGTGCCGTCGGACGTGCCGGTGTTCTTTGGGAAAATCGAAATATGCACCATTGTGTTTGGCTACTTCAAGGTGAATCGGCGGGCCGAGATCTTGGAGGCGGTCGAGGTCAACACGCCCCCGGTACTATTCAAGTCCAAGGGGTTCTGGATCGACATCCCCAACTCGGTGCTCGAGATCATCAGGGACAAGCACTTGAGTCCCGCCGCCGGCATCCACGCCGCGCAGCATGCCATCATGAACATACTCCCGTTGTTTGTGAGCGGCGGCGCCACCACCGTGGCCAACGCCCGCTTCAGCTCCAGCGTGGGGGACGCCGAGCTCCTGACCGAGTGCAAGGCGCCGGAAAAGGAGTTTGCCAAGCGCCAGACCAAGCGCAAGCGGCCGGCCCGCTTGATCTTCTACGACAGCAAGGGCGGGCCCCACGGCTCGGGCATTGCCTACAAGACGTTCCAGCACATCGACGACATACTCCTCACCACCTACGACTGCATCAGCAAGTGTGAGTGTGAATGGGGGTGTCCGATGTGTGTGGCCGCCACGTTCTGTAAGGAGTTGTCGTTGGTGATCTCAAAGCCCGCGGCGCAGCTCATTCTTGCGTGTTTGTGTGGGTTGGATATCGACACGTTGAAGCACCAAGTGAAGGATGGACCGGAAGCCAACTTACCAAAAATTCAGGTGGAGACCATCACGGGGCCCAGCCACGTGAAGTTCTCCCAGGACTTGGAGATAATCGAGGTGCGCAAGGCCAAGAAACCGAAGAAAGAGCCTACGGTGAAGGAGGAGCCAGCAGACTGAAATCAAAATTTATTGTTCTTGCGGCCGGCGATCATGGACGCCTTGCGTGAGAGTCTTCGGGCGAGACTGCCCTTGACGTCGGGAGCCTCGAAGTCGTGGGCGTCAAAGTGCGATGCGTCGCTGGACCCCGTGCTGTTGCTCTTTGGCGGCGGAGGCGGGGGTCGGAGGTCTCGCTCGATGCGCACGTCGAGCGGATCCTCCTGGCTCAGCAGGCTGGGGGCGAGGTTGCGTCGAGGCTGGAGCGCCGGGGTATGGGGGAGTGTCTTTTGCTTGGCCAAGCGGAACACAAGCTGTAAGGGTTTTAGGTAAATGGACGCGAGGGTGCCGATGTTGAGCTCGAGCTCTTCAAGGACATGGGGGTCGATGGCGTCGTTGTCGGCGGAAATGACCGGGTTGTTGTTGAGCACCACCTCCTTGGTGTGCTTCTGGAACTCGGGGCCCTGGTCGGCCGAGATCAACCGCCAGTAGAAGAAGCCGCGGTCCCGGATGTCGGGGTTGTCGACGGACTCGGTGGCCCACTGCAACACCTTGATGACAAGCGGCTCGCCCTGCTTTGGGTCCTGGAGGTAGTACTTGATCACCGCGGTGAGAGCGGCGTACTGCACTTCCGCCGGGTCGTCGAGGAACCCCAGCACGAGCTCGCCAAGAATGGTCGGGGTATCGATGATGATGGCGCTGTACTGGCCAATGATCCAGATCAACGCCGCCTTGGCGTCGGGCTCGTCAATCACCTTGTAGTGCTTGACCAACTCCTCAATGGCAAAGTGGAAGTGGCCGGGGTACTTTCGTAGAATGTTCTTGATGACTATGGCACTTTCTTGCACAATGTACGAGATGCCGTTAGCGGTCAAGTCACAGAGCACGTTGACACACTCGGTGGCGGCGTTGGAGATTTTCACCGCCAAGTTGCCAAAGGCACGGATGGCCTTGCGGGCCATGGCCACATCCACCTCGGTGGCATACTCCTCCAATTCTCGGAGCACCACCGCCACGTTGGTTTCGTTGGCAAGCAAGTAGATGATCTCGAGCTTGGTGTCCTTGATGTAGATGGGGTCGTCGTACCGACAAAAGAAGGATTCCACCTCAAAGTGCACGAGGTACCGCTTGCCGAGGAGAAGCAAAATGACATTGCGCAACACGAGGAACTGGATCTCGGCGGGTTTCGAGAGAAGCGACGCGAGCGACGACCCCAACCGCTTGGGGAGCGCGGGGAGCACGAGCTCGGGGTTGTGCACGTAGTTGCTAAGGTAGACGATCAACTTGATGGCGTTCAACACCACCGCCGAGTTCTCGTGCAGTAGCGAGGGAATAATCACCTCGATGAGCTCGAGCGCCTCCTCCGAGGTCTGTGGGGCGTAGTCGGTCAACGCGGTCAAAATGTACGACTGCGTCCACTTGTTGGCCTTGGGGAGGTGGCCCACCAAAGCTCGACAGTGGGTGCGGTCCAACGACAACAGAAGCCTTCCCTGTTCGGTGATTGAATGCAATGCCGCCAACACGTACGACACGATGGTGTGGCTGGGACTCTCGAGCAAGTCGTTGAGGTCGGCTATGAGCAGCAGCTTGGCGGTGCGGTCGGGATCGTTCTGGTGGAGCCGGGCCACGGCAAAGATGGCGGCCTTCCGCACGTACACGTCCTTGTCGTCAAGAGCCTTTCTGACCGCCGGGTAGGCCAAGTCGGCGAACTCGGGAAGCGGAATCAGCGTGAGCGTCCGGATGGTGATGCCCCGCAACAACGCGTTGTGGTCGTCTTTGAACCGGGCGAGGAACGGTAGGGCGCCGGCGGCGGCCTTCGGGTTGACGGTGGCGTAGTTGGCCACGCACTGGAGGCACAGCTTGCGGATGTCGAGGTCGTCAATCTTCATGAGCAGGATCACGTCCGGGAGAAGGTTGGCGAGCTCGTTGTTGTTGAGGATGATGTTGGCCAAAACTTTCTTCAACACAACCTTGACTCGCGCATGGGGCTTGGACTTGCGGAACGCCTGGTCCAACTCGGCCCGGAGCTCCAGCGTGTTGGACTTGGTGAACAACTTCCAATCACTCATACGCGGAAACCCGTACCTACGCGGTGTTGATTTATCGTGTCTCATATCGCGTTACATGCGCACGTACCCCGACGCATAGCTCACGCTGGTGTCGTCGTACCGCGTGACGTGGGAACTCTGCGAGTACCCGATCCACTCAAATCTCTGGCGGTCTAAGAGGCCTAGCACAATGCCAATGGGTTTCTGCCCGCAGATGGTGTTCCCGGTGGTGTCAATGTACTGTTTCCAGGAGGAGTAGTCCCCCGACGAGGCGATGCGCATGGCCTCCTTGTCTAGAATCTCAATGGACTGGTGGATGGGCCGGCTGACGCTGGCCCCGCTCCGGAGCGTGGTGATGTCGCCCTTTCCAAGGTGGGTTTCGGCCTCGGGGACGTATTGCGTGTAGCCAAAGCGAGGGCCCCAGTGACAAAAGTCCGAGCTGATGACAAAGGTGTTTTCGTCATCGGCAAAGTACGGCCGCAACGCATCGACAATGTCGGTCCGGAGCTTGTCGCCGAGCCCGCTAATCATGATTGGAATGATCTTGGGCACCCCTTGCGGAAGATTGTGGGTGCGATGGTAGATGAAGGGTGCATGCATTTCAAACAGGTGTTCGTCCTCGTCCACCTCCTCCGACATGTACTGAAATACCGGCTTGCCCGAAACCCCAATTACCTTGACCAACCGCCCAATGGTGTCGGTGTCCACGGGTAAATTGCCAAGGGGAGTTTCGTATGCCTCGAACCCAGATACCAAGGCACTGTTGGCAAAGTACACGTGGTGGGATGGCCCCAACACAAACACCCGCTTCACCTTGGACGTGTCCCACACATTGAACGTCTCCGCTAGTTGTTTTCCCAGATACAGGTACCCGGCGTGGGGTCCAATGAGCACCCGGGCCCCCTTGATGGGCAGCGCCACGGGCTGCCCCGAAAGACCAGTTGAAAGCGACGATGCTTCGCCAAAGTACTTCTCTAGTTGTCTGAGCAACAACCGCTTATCGTTGGAGTACCACGACCCGGCGTGGGTAGCGGGACGAATGGCCATGTCTAGGGATCTGGCGCGGGCACGTGACTAGCCTCCATGTACAATGACTAAATCTATTTCTTGGTGATCTCCAACGACCACGGCACCACCATCAACTCCTCCTCTCCGGCGTAGTACGTGGAAGTGGCATTGTACACTCCCCGCACCAAGAACCCGCCAGGGGTGGTGTCTTCGGGGAAGGACTTCTCATACACCGTGTCTTCCGACGGCTCAAAGTCGCCAATCTCCAAGTCGCGGGCCCGGATGGTGATGCCGTGGCGCTTCACCACCTGCTTGTAGCCGAGCTTGTTGAGGGCTCTGTTCTTCACCTTGAAGTGGACCGTCATGCTGTAGGTGGAGCTCTCTGGGATCTGGAACAAAATGTCTTCCTTGCCAAGAACATCCACCTTGACAGGATCCCTGCCCTCGACGTTGACGGTAAAATAAAGCACTTCCAAATCGGGATGGACTGGGGGCATTTTCGATGAGGCGGCCAAGTAATATGTCAAGCCAGTTGTTGGGTCAAGAGGTCAATCACGCGCCAACTTATACAATCATTGGCACTGGGCCTCGGTCCAACCATTGTGGGGGTCGCAGCACCGAACCAACTGGTGGCTAGCTTTCACATGCTGGCTGCGATTTGTGCACCTTCCCAAATCGGCAGCATCCTCACTTCCGGCAATTGTTTTACCGAAATGTGGGGAAGCGCTGCGCGTCGGCTCTTACAGTGCCAACTCTCGAAAAGACTCAACTTCTTCGTGCAAAAGCCGCTTGAGCTCGGCGAGCAGGTGGGCGTCCTTCTCGAAGCTAAAGTCAAACATGTGCGAGCTCACGGGCTCGTGGTTGATATCGCGCACCTGACTCAAGTAGGGATGGTCTATGGCCTCGTGGACGTCGGCCCGCTGGTGCGGGTCCCAGCAAAGAAGACTGTCGAGAAGCAAATGCGCCTGGGCACACGCAAAGGGGTACGTCTTACTCCACTCCACTTTCTTGTACTGGGGCCGCGTCGGCACAATCTTCCAATGGTACTTTTGCACGATACTGGGGTCCGGGGTGCCGAGAATCTTGATGATCTCACTCAATTGTTGCACCTGGTCCTTCCCCACAAAGAGCGGCCTTCTGCCATAAAGCTCGGCAAGAATGCACCCCACCGCCCAGAGATCCACCGCCTTGCCGTAGTACTTGTTCGCTAGCATGAGCTCGGGCGCTCGGTACCACCGCGTCGCCACGTAGTTGGTGATGGGACACATCCGTGACAGGTAGTACTTGGGGTTGATGCCTCGCGCCAACCCAAAGTCACAGATTTTTAGCACTCCCTGGGTGGTGACGAGGATGTTGCCCGGCTTCAAGTCGCGGTGGATCACGTCGGCGCTGTGGATGTACTTTAATCCACACAAGATTTGGTAGAAGAAGTTCCTGATGTGGAACTCGGAGAATTGCGTCGACGAGTAAATCACCCGGGCCAAGTCGTAGTCCGCCAACTCTTGGAAACAGTAGAGGCCGTCGTACGGCGTGTCATGCACAAGATCGAGATCCACCAAATTGATCACCTGCCATTAGTACGAGTTTAGTCACCAACACATACATTTCGGTGGCCCCTGAAGTGTTTCATGAGCTTGACTTCACGTATGGCTCGCTTCAACAACACCTCCCGGCCAAAGATGTTGTGCACCTTCTTGATAGCGATATCTAGCCGCTGGTTTCCCTGGAGGGTGGACTTGGTATCGGTTGCCGAGCACACCAAGCCGTACGACCCTTTGCCAAGGACATTCAAGATCTTGTAGCGTTTGTCAATACAGAAGTTTGTCTCCTTATGGGCAACGTGGTCGGCCTTCAACTGAGTGGACTCGTCCATGGAATGGTTGTAAAAAGCAACCTGCAATTCGCAACATGCAAAGTGGCCCCCACGATGACATAAGCGGTGAAAAAAGAGCGAAAAAGCTTCAACAGAATGAGTTCCTCCAACTGCAGATTCTACGAAAACAAGTATCCCGAGGTCGATGAGGTGGTGATGGTCAACGTGCAAGAGATTGCCGAGATGGGCGCGTACGTCAAATTGTTGGAGTACGACAACATCGAGGGAATGGTGTTATTGTCTGAGTTGTCGAGAAGAAGAATCCGGTCGATCCAGAAGTTGATTCGTGTCGGTAAGAACGAGGTGGCGGTGGTGTTGAGAGTCGACAAGGAAAAGGGATACATCGACTTGTCCAAGAGAAGAGTCAGTGCCGAAGACATTGTCAAGTGTGATGAGCGTTACAACAAGTCCAAGGCGGTGCACTCCATCCTCAGACACTGTGCCGAGAAGTTCAACGTGCCCTTGGAGACGTTGTACCAGACGCTCGGGTGGCCGTTGAGCAGAAAATACGGCCACGCCTACGATGCATTCAAGTTCTCCATCACCGACCCCAGCATCTTCGAGGAGGTGGAGAGCCCCACGCCGGAGATCTTGGAGGAGTTGAAGTTGTACATTTCCAGAAGATTGACGCCCCAGGCCATCAAGATCAGAGCCGACATCGAGGTGTCGTGTTTCTCATACGAGGGCATCGAGGCCATCAAGAAGTCGCTCCGCACAGCGGAAGACGTTTCCACAGAGCAGATGCAGGTCAAGGTCAAGTTGGTGGCGGCGCCGTTGTATGTTGTGTCCACCCAAGCCTTGGACAAGAACCAGGGAGTTGCATTGTTGGAGAAGGCCATCGAGAACATCACGCAAGCGATCGAGGCCGCCGGCGGGGTTTGCAAAGTGACCATGGCTCCGAAGGCGGTGACCGCCACCGAAGACGCCGAGTTGCAGGCGTTGTTGAAGGAGAAGGAGGCTGAAGACGAGGACTCGGACGAGGACGACGAGGAGTAATGGCATGTAAATTACGGTAGGATAGATTCGTGGTATTATAATCATGACACATTGAATCGTGCAGGGTACGGCTCCGACTTGGTGATGACGAGTTGTCGGTTGTTGGCCCTTTCAACGATGTAGGGAGGAAGGTTGTTGAGGAGTTGGCTGGGGATGCGGAGGTCAATCACCGACTCGGGGAGAACAAGGAGATCGAGGTTGGTGAGCTCCTGGTTGCCGCTCAAGTCAAGCACCTTGAGTTTGTTGCCAAACTTGACGTTTTTGAATGTTCGTAGTTCGTTGTAGGCAAGGCTGAGAGATATGAGCGAGGGGGGAAAGTCGATGCTCTCAATCACCTTGATGGAATGGTAGCCGAGCTTGAGCACCTTGAGGTTGGGGGGGAACACAACGTCCTTCAACGTGGTGATGTGCTTCTCGTACTCGTCGGTTTCGGGGTCCATCTCGATGTCTAGCACCTCGAGGGTGGATGGGAACACCACGTTCTTCAACGTGGTGACAAGGTTGTTGCCGAGATAGAGTTCCCGGAGCGCCGTTGGGAACTGCACCTTGTTGAGGGTCTTGATGTTGTTGTGGCCGAGGTAGAGGCTTTCGATGGTGTTGGGTAGCTTGAGCGGGTTGATGCTGTTGATGCCGTCACACCCGAGATTGAGCTTTTTGAGGTAGAGCGGAAGCTTGAGGCCCCGGGTGTTGGTCATGGATTGTTGGAGGTTGAGAGAGGTTAGCAGGTCGGGGAACTTCACGCTGGTCATGCTCTCGTTGGGAATGCAGGAGATGTCGAGGTACTCGAGGCCCTCGGGGAACTTGACGCCACGGAGGTTGTCGATGGAGTTGAAGGCCAAGCTCAACGACTTGAGGTGGTGGGGGAAGTTGACGTTTTTGAGGGACTCGAGTCGGTTGTGGGAGACGTCGAGGTTGAGAAGGAGCGGCGGGAACTCGGCGTAGTTGAGGAAGCAGATTCTGTTGTTCACCAAGTTGAGCCGCTCGAGCGTGGTGGGGAACACCACGTTGTCGATGGTGGTGATGCAACTGTCTTGTGCTATGAGCAGCTTGAGCTTCGGGGGCATGCGGAACCCCGTGAGCGTCTCCAACGAGTGGCCTCCGCCCACGTTGATGATTTCAAGCAGGTCGGGAAACCTGAGCCCGGGGAGAAACCGGAGCTTGTTGTGGCCGTAGTCAAACACCCGAAGATTGGTCCAGTGCTTGATGTCATCCTGTATTTCTTGACCAAGCTTGACGAGGTCGTCTTTCTCGGTCAATGAGAGTACCGACAGGTTGTACTTGTTAATGATGGAGACCTGGACCACCTTGGCGGGAGCGACTTGGCTCAATGTATCAATGAACTTCTGGTACACGTTTCTTACCTGGGCCGAGTAGTCGGACCAGTTCTTCGCCGGGTCAAACTGGAAGTGGTAGCAGATCTCGCTGAGCCCGCCAATGAACAGGCTGTTGAGGAAATGCACAAAGTGCTCCATGGCCGCGACAAAGCCGTCGGTGTACTCGACGCAGATGTTAAGGTAGTAGAACTTCTTGGCCAGCTGGGCCTCGAGAAACGAGTCGAGCTCGGAGAGCTCGACAGTGAAGAGATCTTCGTTGGGGAGTTTTCGGAGGTCATCGAGCTGCACTCGCAGCGGACTGTACCGTAGCTTGTCGTAGAGCACCACCAAGCGATTGCGGCGTTCTTTGGGGATGTTCTTGGCTGGAGCAGCCGGCACCGGGGGTCGGGGTGGAGCCGCTGGCGCCGCAAGCGGCTCGGGCTTGGAGATGAGGGGGTGCGATGCGGGTTCTGGCCCGGGCTTCTCGTCCTCGAGCGTGGCCCCGAGAAGCGATTGAGCCATCTGGATGTCGGACATCTCCAAGGGCAGCTCGACCTTGACGCGCTTCGGGTCGGGTTCATCGTGCGGTGTATTCACAGGCATGCCATCAACTGAAAAATTCGCGGTCTACTAGTGATGGCATATTAATGTATTAGGCTGTCACAATAATGTATTAGGCCTTGACAGGGTCGAATCAATGCAAGAATGTTTGTGCTATTAGGCCTTGACAAGGTCGAGACAATGCAAGAAGGGTTTGTATGGGGGCACGATGTGGTGGAGGTGGCCCAAGTCGGTGTTGGTGTTGGTTCCGGCGAGGTTGCCTCTTGCGATGAGATAGCCTCGGAGGAAAAGGAGACACAAGGCACTGCCGAGGAACGACAACCCGGCAAAGAGCGACGTGTGGAGGTATCTGGTGGGACCGTCGTCGTCGGTGATGAGCTGGACCCCGATGACTGGCGACACCATACCGGAAAGACCTAGGAAAGGCCACAACATGGAGAAGGCCACGTTCAACTTTTGGAGGCCCACCAACTTGGTGATGAACACGGGGAGAGTACCATAAACGGAACCCATGGTGCCTCCCATGATGAGACCAAAGAAGACGAGGGTGACGTAATTACGAGCAGGGATCCACATGGCCAAGCAGAGAATGCCACAGAGCGTGTAGACTCCAAGCGACAAGTTGATGGGCCCGACCTTATCGGCAAAGAACCCAACCAAGGGTCTGCCAAAGAAGGAGCCAACCTGGATCATGGCGGCAATCACCGACCCTTCATGGGCGGTGAAGCCAAGCGAAACAGTGTAGTTGACCACGGTGTAGAGAACCACCACGTAGCCAAACATCACCCCGACGAGGAACCCCAACAACATGTAGAACCCCGCGGACGCCGCCACCGCCTTGTCAAACACGGTGAACTCGACCTTCTTTTCGATTCGGGTGCGGATCAACGCAATGCCCATGAACACCACGCCAAGGCAGATGATGCTCTGGGTGCGGAGCGCCCACCACACCGAGCGGGTCTGCACGATGCGCTGCATTCCCAAGTTGAAGAGAATGCCGCCAATGCCGGACCCGGCGGTGGCCAACCCTCCAGCAAACGTTCTCTTCTTTTTGAACCACTGGGGCAAGATGGTCAATGCAGGAAGTGAAATGAAGGACAACCCAATACTGTTGAGAAGACCCTGGGTGAGGTAGAGCTGCCAGATTTCCTTTGTGAAACTGGCAAGCAATACCCCCAAGAACTGGCAGATGTTGCCGACAATAAGAATCCAGTGGGTGCCAATGAGACCCTGGAGGTAGTTGATGAAGGGACAAAACACCATGAACAAGCCAAACGCCATGCCTCCGATCCAGGCGTAGTCCAACTTGGTTGCTCCTTCAAACACCTTGTGCTCCAAGTCATAGTTCAAGTACACGGCAAACCCCGAGTTGGCTCCCCAAGTGCCGAAATTGAGAAGAAACACCCCCAACACCACGAGCCACCCTCGTCCTCCGTCGGGGATTTCCTCTAGCAGGTCATTTTGTTTGGGACTCTCCTCCACGGGCAGCTTCTCGTTCAGCGGCCTGGGTGAAGCGGGCGTTCCCGTGGCGGTTTCAGTCGAACGAGTCTCGGGATCCTCCATGGTCACTTAGCATGCAAAAAAGTTGGATTAGTCAGTGCGCCTCAGTGCGGACTTGATGCCATCGGTCCGGCGGTCGGGTATTTCCGAATGCAGCCGCACCTTCGGCCCACCGGCACACAAAATCGATCGGGGTCGATGTACGAATACAGCACCATCAAGATCACTGGATGCCCTGGGATGGGCATTTGAAGTACGTTGTGTGTGTAGCAGCCGCCAAGTAACATTTTTACTATCCGATGCGAATGTGGACCAACGCACTTTACCTCTCAAAAAACGTTCGGCGAAAGCAACAGATCGCCGGCACCTTCGTAGTTCACGCTCTTTGTTCTCCCATATTGAGTCCTGCCGCGAAGGCATTTGCAAAAAAAAATGACAGGGGTGGGCCGGGAATCGAACCCGGGACCGCCCGCACCCTAAGCGAGAATCATACCACTAGACCACACACCCTTGTCTTGTTCATTGGTTTCAGCAAGCGGAACATGATGAGTCATTTTGGGTGGTGGAAGCCAACGTCAAACCTTGAGGAATAGATTGGGAAGTTGTTGGATTGCCCAAAGCTTTCGAACATGATGTTTATCCCTTCTGAGATAGTGTAATCTTTCTTCAAATGGAGAATTGCAAAAAGTGACAATTTGCGAAAAATCGCAAATTCATCACGGTATGGGTCCTCGACCATTCCATATCTTGCGGCGAGCCTTCGGCTCCAGTACTTTCCTACGATCAGAACTCAACAGTGTCCCCATATCCCGAACACGGAACATTGGAATCATTGCACACATCGATGCCGGCAAAACCACAACCACGGAGCGCATGCTCTTCTACAGTGGAAAGACCAGCAGAATCGGAAATGTCGACGAGGGCGACACTGTGACGGACTACCTTCCCTCAGAGCGCCAGCGAGGCATCACCATCCAGCTGGCAGCCATTTCCATTCCCTGGAACAACAACAAAATCAACATCATCGATACCCCCGGCCACGCCGACTTCACCTTCGAGGTGATCCGGTCGCTTCGGGTGTTGGACGGAGCCGTCACCATTCTCGATGGGGTTGCTGGTGTCGAGGCCCAGACAGAGAAGGTGTGGAGGCAGGCCCGTGCCCTCAACATCCCCCGGCTTGCGTACGTGAACAAGATGGACCGCGATGGGGCGGGCTTTTCCCGAACCGTCAAAGAAATCATCCAGAAGCTCCAGACGCGCGTGGTGCTCTGCACGGTGCCGTACTTTGAGACGTCTGGCGACGGCAGCCCAAAACTCACGGGAGTTCTTGATGTGATTCACAAAAAGTTACTCAAGTGGGACCCCGCCGACACCACGGGCCAGACCATCGCGGTATCGGAACCAGAAGGTCAGAGCTTGGAAATCATCCAAAAGTGTCGCGAGTCGATGGTGGAGACCCTTGGCGAGCACGACGAGGCGGTGATTGAGGCGTTTTTTGAGACGGAAGAATATATGGAGGTGCCCTCGGCGGTGATTGACCGTGCCATTCGCCGGGCCACCATCGACGGGTACGCCGTGGCGGTGTTTTGCGGGTCGTCGTTCCGCAACATCGGCGTGCAGCCCCTCATGGACGGCATCGTCAAGTACCTCCCCTCTCCGCTCGAGATTGGCGTGCCCGAGCTCACCACGACCAAGCGCATGCGCAAGGCCAAAACCAGCGAGTCGTCGCCGGTGCCCTCCAAAATGGACCCCAACAAGGGTTTGGTCGTTGCCAACAACCCCAACCTCACCGTTGCGCTCGCATTCAAGGTGATGACCCACGCCACGCGAGGTGTCATGACGTTCTTCCGGGTGTACAGCGGCAAGCTCACCTCCAACACCGTTGCTGTCAACACCAGAACCGGCAAGAAGTTGCGGATCCGCAAGTTGATTCTCATGCACGGCGACGAGCCCGAGTACGTGCCGTACATCTCCTCGGGCAACATTGGCGTGATCAGTGGCTCCGAGAACGACATCATCACCGGCGACACCATTGTGTCACATGGGGCGGTTTCCAAAAACCCCAGCGACACCGAGGCCAACATGAAGTTGATGCCGATCGAGATCCCGCCGCCGTTGTTCAATTCGTCGTTGGAGCCCCTCACCTTGGGCGACGCCCGCCACATGAACTCGTGCATTGAGATCTTGCAGAGGGAAGACCCCTCGATGCACGTGTCTGTTGACGAGGATCTTGGCCAGACCATCATCAGCGGGATGGGCGAGCTCCATCTCGAGATCATCCGGGATCGGCTTGTCAACGACATGAAGGCAAGGGTGAGACTTCGGGATGTGGCCGTCTCGTACAAGGAGAGCATTGTCGGTGGAAGCGGCACTAGCACCAGCCTTGGGGACGAGGTGAGCGTCACTGTGGAGATGGACTCGTTCGAGGGACCGGCGGAGGACTCGCAGTATGCCACTGAGCCAGGGGCATACCTCGAAGACGAAAACAACATCATTGTGCTCGAGCCGGCGGCCACTCCTTCCGAAATGGTCCAGGCAGTGAAGGACCGCCGGTGGAAGGCCGACCATTCGTTGGAGGATCTACAAACCACAATCATGCAGGGCGTGGCCACGGCGTTGCAGATTGGGGGCCCGAAACTTGGGCTCCCGCTCCACTCCACCGTGATTCGAATCAAGCGGTGGTCGTTCCCGTTCGAAGACAAGGGCGTGCCCTCGAGCGTGCTTCTCGACGTCAGCCGGCGAGTGGTGCGCCAGCACCTCGAGGACCACTATGAGTCCCGCCCGCAGGACTTCACCATCCTCGAGCCATACATGCAAACCAGGGTGTACGTCAACTCCGATACCCTCGGAGAGGTGACGCACGACCTCAATGCCCGGTGCCAGGCGGTGATCACGTCGATTGACGACGAGTCGGGCGAGAACCTCGACGCCCTCAACTGGGCCCGCGCGTTGGCGGACAGCACCTACGTTCCTCCCGACTACACCATCCAACGTGCCGGTGCGGGGGATGTTCGCAACCAAAAGATCATTTCTGCCGAGACGCCGTTGCGCGAGATGGTGGGGTACTTGTCTCGGCTTCGGTCCATCACCCAAGGACGAGGCACTTTCGACATGACGTTCCTCGAGATGCGCCGCACGTCCAAGTCTCGGTGCGACGACATCGTCAATTCTTATAGTGTTTAGGCCATTTTGTACATAGTCGCACAATTCACGTGTTACACCAACATGACCACCGAAGAACTTCCTCCCCCCGATTTGGGCGAGGTGTCGCCCGTGTCGTCCACCTCGTCGTTTGTCCCCGTGGAGCGGGTGGTGCTGCACGCCGTTCAAGTCATTGACGAGAACAAGCGGTTCAGCGACACCATCTTGGACTACGTCAACCAGGCGGCGGCCAATGATTCCATCGGCAACAACTACCACATCATCTCGGTGTTTGGGTCGCAGAGCACGGGCAAGTCCACGCTCTTGAACAAGTTGTTCAACACCCGCTTCGACGTCATGGACGAGTCCAATCGCCAGCAAACCACCAAGGGCATTTGGATGGCGTACTCGCCCGTGGTGAGCTCCACCAAGTCGGGCCAGCACCACGAGAACATCTTTGTCATGGACGTGGAGGGCACCGATGGCCGCGAGCGGGGCGAGGACCAGGACTTTGAGCGCAAGGCGGCGCTCTTTGCGTTGTCCACCAGCGAGGTGTTGATTGTGAACATTTGGGAGCACCAGATTGGGTTGTACCAAGGGGCCAACATGGGTCTCTTGAAGACGGTGTTTGAGGTCAACTTGACGTTGTTTGGCAAGAGCAAGTTGGACGGCCAGGGCCACAAGGTACTCTTGCTCTTTGTGATTCGGGACCATGTGGGAGTCACCCCGAAGGATAATTTGGCGGCCACGCTCACGCAGGACATTCACAACATGTGGGATACGCTCAACAAGCCCGCGGAGTTGGCGGCGCTCTCCTTCAGCGACTTCTTTGACATTAGTTTTCACACCATCGGCCACAAGGTGTTGCAACCCGACAAGTTCACCGAGGACGTGAAGCTCCTCGGGGATCGAGTCGTCGACAACAACAACATCGAGTATTTGTTCAAGAAGGAGTACCACCACCACATCCCCATCGACGGGTGGACCATGTATGCGGAGAACTGCTGGGACCAGATCGACAACAACAAGGACCTTGATCTCCCCACGCAGCAGATTCTCGTGGCCAAATTCAAGTGTGACGAGATCTCGGCCCAGGTGTATGAGGAGTTTGTGCAAAGATTCGACGAGAGCCTCGTCAAGAAGGTGCCCTCGAGCCACGACGACGTGGATTACCAACAGTTGGGCCTCACCTTCACCGACTTGAGAGCAGACACCTTGGAGAACTACGACATTTCTGCCTCGCGCTACAACCAGCTGGTTTACGAGAGCAAGCGGGTGGCTTTGGCGGACAAGGTCAACGCCAAGTTCCAGAGTGTGTTTGACATTTACGCCAAGTTGCTTCTCGAGGCGGTGACCAAGTCGTTTGCCGCCAAGTTGGCGTTGGGGCGCAAGCGTTTGCCCGGCAAAGATTTTGGCGACGGGGTGGCCAACCTCCACACCGACGCCGTCGCCGACTTCTCGTCCAAGGCCAAGTTGTTGTCGTTGGACGGGGACTTGGACGACCGCGAGTACGTGGCCAAGCTCCAGTCCTCGTTGGAGAAGTTGGTGTCGAAGCAACAGCTTGTGGAGTTGAACAGCATCGTCAACAAGGCGGTGAAGAAGCTCGGCACGGGGCTCGGCAAGTCCATTGTATTTGAGATTGGCGACTTGCGCGAGGAAACCTGGGACAACATTTTGGCTCGATTCAAGTCCTTGTCGAAGGAGTCCATTGCCAAGTATGAAACCGCCGACGGGTACGACTTTGGCTTGGGCACCTCCGCCGCCACCAACGCCCATGTGGTGCAGCGCATTGGGTTCCGCCACTGGGAGAAGTTCCACGAGTTGATCCACAAGTACATTTCCAAGGACAACTTGGTGACTCTTCTTCAGGACAGATTCGACGACAAGTTCCGCTACGACGAGAACGGGTTGCCCCGGTTGTACCAGAACAGCACCGAGCTCGAGAACACCTACACGGCCGCCAAGGCGTATGCTTTGAAGGTGTTGCCCATTCTCACTTTGGCCAGATTGAGCGATGGAACCGAGATCCTCCCGGATTATGACATTTTCGACAAGTCGTTGAAGGCCAAGTTTGGCGGCGACATCACGTCGACGGAGGTGCAGGTGCACGAGGTTGACTCCGACTCGGACTCCGACGAGGAGGAAGACAGCCACTGCTTTTCTGAAATCCTCTCCGAGCAAGAAAAGACCCAGGTGTTGGCCAAATTCAAGAGAGAGGTGGACGCCCGCTACGTCGAAACCAAGCGGTCGCTCATCCAGCACATCACGCAGATCCCCTACTACATCTACATCATCATTGTGGTGTTGGGGTGGAACGAGTTTGTGGCCGTCATCCGCAACCCGCTCTTCTTCACGTTGTTGTTGCTCTTTGGCGCCGGCGGGTATGTGATGTACCAACTCAATCTTCTCAAGCCGGCCCTGGTGGTGGCCCAGAGACTATTGGTGGAGACGCTCGACGTGGTCAAGGACAAACTACGGGAAATCTTGGAGGTGCCCACCTCCGAGGATCACGGCCACAATTTACGCAAGATGGCCGGTGCCCCTGAAGAGGAGGCCGAAACCATCGAGTTGCAGGATCTATAGTACAATGTACCCCACGATAATCGGTGTACGGGCTTTTTAGGATGCAACATCGGTGCAGCGCGTCAATGCAACCCAGTGACATAATCGCTGGTGCAACCAGGCAGTAAAAAACAATTTCCATCCAACAATCCTGGCCCCCGGTCTTTTTGACGCCCACACGCACAGCTGGAATCGCCGTTGCACTGAAGCCGATTATACAACCTGGTTCCACTTGGCTCGACACATTATTTATTGTGAACCTTCCCCTTTTCTTCCCACCCTTTCCTGATAAGTACAATGACCACAAAAGGGTGTCATGAAGAGTATACCGAGACCGATGGCGGCCTCTCCAACACGTCGTTGAGCGATAGTGAGGAGGAGGTCAGCTTGTGCATACAGGAGGTGTTGGGGTTGTTCAATCGAAACGTCTCTGCCCCAGACTTGGCGTCCAATGCCGAGAGCATCTACACCGACTTCAACGAGCTGTTGACGCACAACTCGCCCATCACCATGCTTCCAAACTACAACATCAGTCCCACCGGCGATGAGTACGGGGACTATTTGGTCATTGACGTGGGAGGATCAACGTTACGCGTGGCCGTCGTCACCATCGACAAGCCCGCCGGGTGTCTGTCCGATCGATCGGACCGGGTCAAGCTCATCATCGAGAAAAAGTGGAACATTGAAAACTCCTTCAAGACCATTGACTTGGATTTCTTCAAGTGGATTGGCGAGCGCATCTGTGAGACCCTCCAACAACAATCCCTCCTCAACACATCCACCATCATCGACACCGGCATCACGTGGTCGTTCCCTCTTGAAACCACCAGCCACAACAACGGAACCATCAACTTTGTGTCGAAGGGGTGGACCATCGCCGATGATGTCTACAACAAGGACCTCAAACAAATCCTCGAAAGCACGATGAAGACCCACTTCAACGTCGACATCGACATCCACGTGGTCGTCAACGACTCGTTGGCGGTGTACGCTGCCGGCACCTTTCTCGATAAGTACACCAAGCTTGCGTTGGTGTTGGGCACGGGTCTCAACCTCTGCTGTTCACTCAAAAGTAAGGGCTTCCACGCGGACAAGCAGCTCGAGGACGCGGTGCTTCTCAACGTGGAGATGTCGCTCTTTGGTCGTCTGTTGGTGGCTGCAAACGCCAACCGGTTCGATCACATCATCGACGAGCGCTTTAAGGGGGTTGAGTTCAAACCCCATCTCACCGCCGATCCACGCACCAAGACCCTCTTCCAGCCCACCGAGCTCATGACCAGCGGACGGTACCTCCCCGAGCTCACGAGATTGATTCTCGTCGAGCTCATTGACCAGAACGAGCTCTTTTCGCATCCGTCCTTTGACCATTCACTTCTTCACCACGTCTACTCCGGATTCTCCGGCGAGTTGATGTGTTTTGTTTCCGAGCTGGATGACATCGACGCCATCAAGGGCAAGCTCCAGTCTGCCTACGGCTGGGACCACCAGCTCATCACCAAAAACGATGTGGTGTTGTTGAAGCAAATTGTACGCAGCATCATCAAGCGGGCGGCGTTTGTCGTTGCCGTGACTGTGGTGGGGTTGGTCAAGTTGATCCATGAACACGACCCCTCGCAGTTGTTGGATACCAAGTTATTCAAGGTGGGGTTTGTTGGCAGTGTCCTCCTCTACTTCCACTCGTACCGCGATGCCATCCTCGACTACATCAACAACAACGAAGAGATAAAGGCCTTGAACATCCACGTGGAGTTCAAACTGGTGGACAACAGCTCCATCGTGGGGGCCGCCATTGGTGCGGCCTACTACAAGGTTAGACAGTAATGCATGATCAGAAATAGGGAGTTCAACAATTCTCAAACGATGTGATAAGATTACGGAGAGATTCAGAGGCTTGGGTGGAATCATTAGGGTGAAGCTACTTGGATGTTACTGTTATCATGCATTCATTAGAGCTTGGACCGCAAGCCCGCCGCAGCGGTGTCGCTCACAATCAACACATTGGGATGGTCCTGCAAGTACGACGAAGGGAACTGGGGGTCGTTCTTCTTGCCGAAGATGGTCTTTTCCAAGGCAAATTGCTTGGCTGCTCCCAACACGATGATGGCCACCTCGTCGGAGTTGTCCAAGATGGTGGAGATACCAACAGACAATGCGTACTTGGGCACCTTGGACTCGTCGTTGTCGAAGAAACGACAGTTGGCCTTGATGGTGGAGGGCACGAGGTCCACCACCCGTGTCACAGAGGTGCGTTCACTGCCGGCTTCGTTGAAAGCCAAGTGGCCCTCGGGCCCAAGGCCCCCCATGAAAAAGTGAATTCTTCCGTGCGCCTTGATCTTGGCCTCGTATCTCTTGCACTCGGCATCGGTGTCCTTGGCCAAACCATTGAGAATGTTGATGTTGGCCCGGGGAATGTCGACATGGTTGAAAAACTTGTCAAACATGAAGTAGTGGTATGACTGGCTGTTCAGCGGAGGCAACCCGAGGTACTCGTCCATGTTGAAGGTGACGACATTTTTGAAGGAGACCCTCTTTTGCTGGTACGCCTTGATTAAACGGGCATACACTCCCTCGGGAGAAGAGCCCGTGGGCAAGCCGAGGACAAAGGGTCTGTGGGCGGTGGGGCCAAAGGCGGTGATCTTGCTGATGATGCGCTCGGCGAGGTAGTCGCTGGCGTCTTCGGCGGTGGAGAAAATGGCTTGCTTCATGGTGGAGATGCTGGTGCCAGTGCCCCTCCTATATACATGGAGCGAGGGTGCGATGCAACGTTGTAGCGGCCCCCAATCTTTGCGGCGTTATCGCACTGTGCAGGATGCAACCTCAGGTTCCATTGCAACATTTGAGTAATCACGGATAATATAAGTACCGACAAGAACCAAAAAATCTTCACTCACCATGTACTCTAAATTCGTCAACGGCCATCTCTGCGACAACGGCATCATTTACCACAACACCGAGCTATATGTGGACAACGACCTGGGCAAGATAGTGGCGGCCATCCCCACGGGTGCGCCATTCAAGACCATCGACTTGCAAGGGAACATTGTTGCTCCCGGGTTCATTGACATCCAGAACAACGGGATCTACGGGTTGAACTTCTCCAGTCTCAACGGCCAGCTGAGTGAGGCCGACATCCAGAACTTCAAGAGGTTTTATCACGATGCCATGCGCAAGTACTTGTCCACGGGGGTGACGTCAACGTGCCCCACGGTGACCTCCAATTTCCCCGAAGTGTATGAAAAGGTGTTACCGCTCTACCATGCATCCCGCCGCCCCGACGAGTGTGACTCGGTCGGGGCCCACATCGAGGGACCCTTCATCAACATCAAGAAAAAAGGATGCCACCCCACCGAGACGTTTGTCGATGCCAAGGAAGGCGAGGACAAACTCAACCATGTCTACGGAGAGCACAATCTCCTAGACAACGTCACCATCCTCACCGCGGCGCCCGAGATACCCGGGGTGCTTGACCTCATCCCCGCCATCACCAAGAAGAACATCAAGTTTTCGCTCGGCCACACCACCGCCGACTACCAGACCGGGCTCGCTGCCATCGAGAACGGGGCCACGATGATTACTCATTTGTACAACGCCATGCCACAACCGCATCACCGGGACGCCGGCGTGGTGGGCCTTGTGGCCACGCCCGCCACCTCGCACGAAACCCCGTACTTTGGTCTCATTGCCGATGGCGTGCACGTCGACCCCTCGATGGTGGTGGTGGCGTACCGGGCCAACCCTGAAAAGTGCGTGTTGGTGACGGACGCCATGCACCTCCTTGGGTTACCCGATGGAACGTACCAGTGGGACAACCAGCGCATCACCAAGACGGGGCCCATTCTTTATCTCGAGGGAACCACCACGTTGGCCGGGGCGGCAACCACTCTTCCTCAGTGTGTGAGAAACCTCATGAAGTGGGGCAACGTTCCCTTGGCGCAGGCTGTCAAGACCGTCACCAACAACGCGGCCGTGTCCATTGGCTGGGAGCACACCAAGGGGTTCCTCAACCCCGGGTGTGACGCGGACCTTGTGGTTCTCAACAAAAATGGGTTTGTGAAGCAGGTTTACAAGTTGGGCCAGTCTTTCAAGCCAGTGGACGAGGACCAGCCCGGAAGGCTAGTTGCTGCCCTTTAGCTCTGTAGCGCCTTGCATGTATAATAAACAAATATCGACTCTTGGGTGGGGTCTCCGCGCACGGATATGCTACGCCAGATCAGAGCAATACGAAGGTATGCCACGCTGGCGGACCCGCATGCCCGCTTCCACCTCCACCCGTGGCCCAATGGGTCCCCTACCCCCGAGCAGATCTTCCGTGGGGCCACGTCGAAAAACGAGCTCAAGGCCATGTACCAGAAGTACGTGAAGATCTACCACCCCGATATGAGCACCGTTGTCCATGACCACCAGAACCAGGTGCTTACCCCAGAAGGTAAGAGAGACCGGTTCGACCAGATCCAACACGCGTACGAGGCTCTCAAGAATGGGCGGGGAGCATACTCCGGACCACGACCCAACCCCTGGGGAGGGGCCCAGGCCACCACCGGCCGCCTGGCCAACCAGCAACATTTCTATCGACACTACGCCAACAGCAAGGCCTTCCACCAGGCTGGTACCTGGGAAGACTACTACCGGATGCGGTTCAACCGCGACCCGCCCACGCAAGAGGAAATTGACAAGAACAAGTACTCGATTCTCATTGGCGTGCTCTTGGTGGCGGCGCTCACCACCAGCTTACAGGTGATGTTGGCGTTCGACAAGTCCAGACAGTACACGCGGGAAACTGCCATCATCAACTTGCAGTCAATGCAATCGCTCGATGCCAGCTACAACAACTACGACCAGGGGCTGTCGCCATTGCTGCGGCTCCGGCGCTTCTTGTTGTACCGGAGGACGGGGATTGACGGTGACACCGAGGCAATGAAGAGCGAGGAGGACGAGATCCTCCGCAACTACGCTCGCAAGCGGCTCTCGAGACTAGAGCCCCCAACTTTTGGAAATGACTTCAAGCACTTCCACTCGTCCATGTTAGCATTGCCTCCGGGCAGAGACGAGTAAATACACGTGGCAAAGATGATTCACCGCATCAGTAGAGTGAGTAGATGGCAGCGCAATATGGGGAGTCGACGCGAAAACTTCACCATGGACTTTATGAAACCACACACGGTGCTCGACCTCGCCAACATCCGCCTGGCGCTCGTGCGTATGGAGGACACCATCGTGTTTGACTTGATTGAGCGATCGCAGTTCTTTTCGTCGCCGTCGGTGTACAAAAAGAACCACTTTGAAATCAACGACTTTGATGGGTCCTTCTTGGACTGGCTCCTCTTGCAGGGGGAAAAGACCCACTCGCAAGTGAGAAGATACGAGGCGCCCGACGAGGTGCCCTTCTTTCCCGATGCCCTTCTTCCGGCCATTCTACCCCCATTAAAGTACCCCAAGATCCTCGCATCGTACTCGGACGAAATCAACGTCAACGCCGAAATCATGGATTTCTACGTCAAGTTCATCGTGCCCAAGGTGTCTGCTGCCGAGGGAGACCAGTTGGAGAACTGTGGGTCTGTTGCATGCTCCGATGTTGAGTGCCTCCAAGCATTGTCGAGAAGAATTCATTTTGGCAAGTTTGTTGCCGAGGCCAAGTACCAGGCCGACAAGGAGTTGTACCGGAAGTTGATTCTCGCCAAGGATGTGCAGGGGATCTCCGATTCCATCACCAACTCGGCGGTGGAGCAGAAAATCTTGGAGCGGCTCATCGAAAAAGGCAAGTCCTACGGGACCGACCCCACGTTGAAGTACACGCAGAACAAGCAGAGCAAGGTGGCGCCCGAGGTAATTGCCCAGCTCTACAAGGACTACGTGATTCCCTTGACCAAGAAGGTGGAGGTGGACTACTTGTTGAGAAGACTCGAGGATGAGGATTAGATAAGGTACTTCACATGACAATACATGCATCACTGGCATCCCCCGCAGGGCGTCTGCATCTTGACATTTACCAGTTGAAGATACCCGTGGGCCTCCATGCGGAGGCCATGGCCCATCTGAGCACAATTAGCCCGACTCTGTCAACAGCACCCCCCCATGCCCCCAAATCCAGACCACCATCGCCACGCTCCGATATTTAGCCGTGCCACGGGTGACGCGTCGGTTTGCGTGGTTTGCGTGGTTTGCGTGGTTTGCATTGGTCGGTCCATGTGGGCTCGGACACGTTTTGCGACCACGTTCTGGTGCCGGCACGCCTATTTTGCAGCCGTATAAAGCCTACCAGCCGGCGAGGCTCGCGTGTATGGATATTTGGATGAGTGTGGCCCTCGGGGCCGTTGTGTTGTTGGCGTTTGCCTCCAGTAAGGAGGGATTCCGATCGTTGGTGATTTTCGCCTGGGCGTGCTTCGTCAAGCCCATGGCTACCAAAGTCAAGGCCAAGCCTAGCGAACAACAGCAGAGCTTGGAGGCGTTCTACCGGAGCCAGGCGCATATTTATGACCGCACTCGTGAGTTTCTCCTCAAGGGAAGAAGAGAGTGCTTGCAACTTGCTGTCGCACACCTTTCCCGCAAGAAAGACCTTGTGTGGGTGGACATTGGCGGGGGCACGGGCAAGAACATTGAGTATATGGACGAGGTGTTGCCCATGAAGTACTTCAAGGCGGTGTACTTGGTGGATCTCTCGCCTTCGTTGTGTGAGGTTGCTCGAACCCGATTCGCAGCCAGGGGCTGGAAGAACGTGCACGTCATCGAGGCCGACGCGTGTGACTTTGCCATTGACGAAAAGGTGGCGGACTTGGTGACGTTCTCGTACTCGTTGCTGATGATTCCCACGTTCAACTCCACCATCGACCACGCCGTGCTGCTTCTACACCGCGACGGCATCGTTGGGTGCGTTGACTTTGGCATCCAGTCCAACGACACCCACATGGGCCGCGTCAACACCGTGGGCGGCTTGCTCAACCGCAACATTCCCTGGTTGTTGCGGAACTTCTGGAGAATCTGGTTCGAGGCCGACAAGGTGTTTCTTGACTCGGGGAGAAGAAACTACCTCGAGTACAAGTTCGGCACCATCAAGAGCTTCAACTCGTACAACACCAAGCTCGGCAAGATCCCCTACTATGTGTGGTTGGGCTGCCACAAGGACAAGAACGGCAAGTTGTTGCACCGCATCAACTGTCTTGCGACAGAGTCGCCGTACCTTGCACCCGAAGACAAGAGCGCCATGCTTCCCGTGAGCAAGGGCCACGAGGCGGTGTTGGCCAACGTGGCCAAAAAGCTCCCGTTCCCCTCCATCTACTACCAAAAGGAGATTTGGCGGGTGTACTACGACGAGGTCAACCCGCAGTACCACCAGTTCAAGGACCAGTACATCTACGCCTTCACGTGGGAAGACCCCCGCGAGGACAACAACATCTTGCGCTTTTCGAGCGACGACACCGTGTTGGCCATCACGTCTGCTGGCGACAACATTCTCGACTACGCCGCGTTGCCAAATCCTCCTCGGCGGATCCACGCCGTGGACCTCAACCCATGCCAGAACCACCTCTTGGAACTCAAGCTCGCGGCGTTCCGGTCGCTTTCGCAAAAGCAGGTGTGGAATCTCTTTGGCAAGGGCAAGATCAAGAACTTCACCCACCTCTTGTTGAACAAGTTGGCGCCGCACATGTCGTCCAACGCGTGCCAGTACTGGCTTCAGCGGGGCGACAGCACCTTCGATGTCAGTGGCCCGGGGTTGTACGACACGGGATCCACGCGGTGGGCGCTTCGTCTCGCCAGATATATCTTCAAGGTGTTTGGGGTCTCGGGGTACATTGACAAGTTGTGCGCGTGCCAAACTATGCAACAGCAGATTGACATCTGGAACAACAAGATCAAGCCCGCGCTCTTCAATCCGTTTGTGGCGACGCTCCTCATCGGCAACCCGATTTTTCTCTGGAAAGCGTTGGGGGTGCCTGCCAACCAGGCCGCGATGATGGGCGACTCGGTGTTGAAGTATGTTGTCGATACGCTTGACCCCGTGATTAAGCGATCGCTCATCTCCACCGACAACTACTTCTACTACCTCACGCTCAAGGGGCAGTACGCCGCCAACAACTGTCCCACATACTTGACGGAGAAAGGGTACGAACGACTCACGCGCAAGAACGCCACGGGCGAGGCCCCCATTGACACCATTCGGTTGCACACCGACACCCTCAACGACGTGTTTGCCCGACTCAACAAGAAGAGCATCACCATTGCCATCATCATGGACCACATGGACTGGTTTGACCCCCAAGGCACCGAGGCTCAAGAAGAAATTCTCGCGGTCAAACAGTGTCTTGCACCCAATGGTCGCGTGATGTTGAGATCGGCCGCACAGTACCCCTGGTACATCAAGACGTTCGAGTCGCTCGGGTTCACGTGCAAGCCGGCGGCCATCCGGCACAAGGGCGAGGCCATTGACCGCATCAACATGTATGCGTCCACGTGGGTGTGCACCAAGGTGGATGACCGGAGACGGATGAGCAGTTTGAAAATTTAGCGGCGGTATCGGTTGCAAATCCGCAAAACTGACAAACGTGCGCTTTAACACCGTGCATGTCCGGAACCGTGGTGGCGGCATTTGTCAGACGGCTGTGTGCAGGAATACCTTCCGAATATATATAGAGTAGATCCACAATTGGTTTCTTCAATGACAATCAAGGCCGCTTTACACACCAGCAACGAAACGCACCCCTATCTTGAGGTTGGCGACAAGGAAATCCCGGCCATTGCCGACCACCAGGTGCTCATTCGGGCGCGGGCGTTTGCTGCGAACCCCACCGACTGGAAGCACAAGGCCTTGGGCACCAGCAAGAAGGGCGATGTGGCGGGCACCGACGTCTCAGGAGTGGTGAAGAGGGTTGGCAAGAACGTCCACCGCGTGAAGGTGGGCGACTACGTCGGCGCCTTGGTCCGGGGGAACTTCTCCCCCGACAATGGGGCGTGGGCCGAGTACGTCGCTGCCGACGAGAGGGGCACTGTGGTGGTGCCAAAGACCCAGGTGAAGGATGAGCCACTCACCAAGGACACGCCATACGGCCCCCTTGGCTCGTTCGAGGCCATTGCCTCTGTCCCCGTGGGGTTGGCGACCGTCGGGTTGTCGTTTTCGTTCAACCTCCAGTTGCAGCGCAACGGCGGAACGATTCTCATCTGGAGCGGCGCCACGTCCACGGGGGTGGTGGCCATCCAGGTGGCCAAGCTTGTGTACGGGTTGAAGGTTATCACCACCGCGTCGCCCAAGCACCACGACTTCCTCAAGGCCCTTGGCGCCGATGCCGTGTTTGACTACCATGATGAGAATGTGGTTTCCCAAATCAAACAATACGCCAAGGGGTCCATCAACGTGGCTCTCGACACCCACTCCTCCCCGGAATCGTTGCAGCAGGTTTATGATGCTACCGAAGGGTCGGTCAAGATCGACAACTTGTCGTTGCTCGACGCCAGTGCCATCAAGCAGGACCCTGCGCGCGACGTCACCATCTCGGCAACGGTCGGGTACTTGTTGTCGGGCTCTTTCGAGTATAAGGGACAAACCATCACCGCCCCTCCGGGATTGTTGGATGCCTTTGACCACTTCTGGACCGAGTTGTTGCCCCCAGTGATCCCTAAGCTCAAAACCAACAACTTGCGGGTGTTGGCCCCGGGCTTAGGCTCCGGCAGCGAGGCGTTGGAGCTTTTGCAGTCCAACAAGGTGAGCGGACAGAAGGTTGTTTTTCATGTTTAGTTTACAATGAGTAATTGATTTGATGCGTAGTCCAGCTGGAGTTACCCAATGGGGGAAGAATCTCCGTTTATCACCGCCAGTGGCGGTGATGGCAGCATTTGTCATCCGGCTGTCTGCAGGAAGAGATCTGACTATTTAAGCTAGTTCCACCACCAACCACACCAATGCCAATCAACGCCGCTGTGTTCACCGATAACACGTCGTACCCGTATCTTGAGGTTTCTCAGATTGAAACCCCGACCATCAACGAGGACCAGGTGCTTATTCGCGCCCGGGCGTTTGCTGCGAATCCCGCCGACTGGAAGCACAAGACGTATAGTCTCAGCAAAAAGGGCGACGTGGCCGGTTCCGATGTCGCCGGCGTGGTGGAGCAAATTGGCAGCAATGTCCAGCACGTGAAGGTGGGCGACTATGTGGCGAGCATGGTTCGGGGGAATGCCAGTCCCACCCACGGAGCATTTGCCGAGTATGTCGTGGCGGAAGAAAGGGGGACCGTCGTGGTGCCAAAAAATCTAGTGAAGGACGAACCTTTTGTCAAGGATACGCCGTCCGGCCCGCTTAGTTCGTTCGAGGCCATGGCGTCGGTGCCCGCCGCGTTGGTGACCGTGGGGTTGTCCTTTGCTTACAACCTCGGGTTGCAGCCAAACGGAACGATTCTTGTTTGGAGCGGCGCCACGTCCACCGGGGTGATTGCCATCCAGATCGCCAAGCTCGTGTACGGCATGAAGGTGATTGCCACCGCTTCAGCAAAACACCACCTGTTCCTCACGGCTCTTGGGGCCGATGCGGTGTTTGACTACCACGACGACGACGTGGTTTCTCAAATCAAACACTACGCAAAGGGCTCCATTGGCTACGCGCTAGACACCATAGCCACTCCGGACACCCTCCAACAAGTGTACGATGCTACCGAGGGGGCCGAGTCGGTGGTTATTGACAACCTCTCGGTGCTGGACGGCAGTGGTCTCCGAAGAAACTCAGCTCGTGACGTCAGGGTGGTGGCCACCATTGCCTACTATGCCGCCGGTTCGTTCGAGCTCAACGGACAGGCCTTTACTGCCAGTCCCGAGTTGTTGGAGGCCTTCGACCACTTCTGGACCGAGCTCCTTCCTCCGGTGGTTCCAATCCTCAGAACCAACAACTTGAGGGTGTTGCCCCCGGGACTCGCTTCTGCCAGCGATGCGTTGGACTTGTTGGAAAGAAACGTAATCAGTGGTCAGAAGGTGGTATTTAGTGTATAGTAAAGGTACGGATTCTCGTGAGGTTTGGTGATTACAAATATCGCACGATTTCGCACCCCACTTCATGAGTGACTTTGAAATCGTCTTCAACGTGCCCCTCGAGTGCCAGTCGTGCGTGGACTCTGTTGCCGGCGCGCTCAAGCAGCTCAATGGCATTGCCAACTACAGCATCGATCTTGCGCAGAACTTGGTCACCACCACGGGATCGCTTCCTCCTTCAGATATTGTCCGGGCCATCCAGTCCACCGGAAGAGACGCCATCATCAGAGGCACGGGCAAGCCCAACCTGGCGGCGGTATGTATTCTCGAGAGCTTCGACGCCAAGGATTCCGCCGCTCCCGTCAAGGGGTTGGCCCGGATTGTTCTGGTGGGAGAAAACGACCTTGTCATTGACGTGACCGTCAACGGGTTGCCCAAGGGCACCTACTACCCGTCGATCCGGAAGTCGGGCAACATCTCGCAGGGCGCCTTGTCGACCGGAAGCCTCTTCTACCAGTTGGCGCCGGTGGAGGTGAACATCCCCTCGGACGAGTCCACCGTGATCAGCTCGCTTGGTGCATTCAAGTCGGCGGAGCTCTACTCCGGCCAGTCGTATCTCCAAGCCAACCTCAACATCAACAATCTTATTGGACGCAGTGTGATTCTTTCCCGGCTTCAGAACGAGATTGCCCCCGACTCGTTGTGTGGAGTCATTGCCAGAAGTGCGGGTGTGTGGGAGAACGACAAGCAGGTGTGTAGCTGTTCGGGCAAGACGGTGTGGCAAGAACGGCAGGACGCCGTCTCAAAGGGAGTTCGTCTCTAGACTAGGGGAAGCGCCGGGAGCTGGTCTATATATTTATGTCTGCGCATTTCGCGAATAAACATGGCGTCGCTACAAGACCAAGCGGAGCTGATTCGAACCAAGCGGTCGCTCAAGCTCAATGGCCTGGTGACCCAGGACACCCTTCTGGAAGTGATTGATATGATTCTCGACACCGTCACCAAGGAGGAGGTGGAGATCGAGCGGCTCTCGCTCCAGAGCAACGGCCTCTCGCATCTCCCCAAGAAGTTTCTCTCGATTGCCTCCAACATCCGATACCTCGACCTACACGACAACAACTTCACGCTGTTCCCTGCGGTGATTAGTGAGTGCCGGCACTTGGAGATATTGGACCTTTCGTCCAACCACCTCACCAACATTCCTCGCGGCGAGCTCATCAAGCTCCAGAACCTCAAGGTCATCAGTCTCAAAGAAAACAAGTTCCGCTACTTGCCGCCGGTGCTCGGCGACTTGCCCCACTTGAACTTGATCGAGGTGGCCGACAACCCGTTGCAGATGCCCTCGCTCGAAGTGATTAAGGGGTTCCAGAACCAGTCGGCCGATCTTGACTGGGTCAACGAGCTCAAGCAGTACCTCCGACAAAAGTCTTCTCACCTCGAAATCAAGCTCTTGGAGGCAGAGCAGCGGGCAGACAAACTGTTTGACAAGCCGAGCCCGGCGCCCCCCAGTGTGCCGCCGCCCATCGTGCGGTCCCGCTCGGTGTCGGAGACCCGGTCCAAGGCGTCCAAGGCCGCCCGGCGCATGGGCCTCATCATCAAAAAGACCGACGACGGGTCCAAGCTGGAGGAGGTATCTGCCAACACCACCGTGGAGGACGATGCGTCGTCGGCGCTGTCGCTCTTCTTCTCCAACGGCGAGGTGCTCAAGATTGGTCTGGACGACCCGGCCTTTTCCATTGCATCGCCCCCGTTGACAACGACGGCGTCCACCGTGCCCAACTCGCTGTCGAGTTCTCCGTCGCTAGTCCCCCAGGTGGCTTCGAGCATCCCGCCCCCACTTACCGTGACGTCCGCCACCTCCTCTGCATCCAACTCGGCAACCGCCACAGTGAAGGCGCCGCGCAACCGGTCTCGTTCCAACACCCTCAAGGAAATCGACAACCTTCTCCAGAAAAATGACACCGACACGGAACACAAGTCGGGCGCGTACTTCCGCCGATTGTCCACTCTTCAAGAAGTGCCCCCCGATGATCTACCCTTGCGGGCCCCCCATTCCGCCAATACCTCGCGCCAAGGCTCGCTCACGGTGGAAACCGACGCCCGCCAGGTCAAGTCGCCATCCATTCTCTCCCGCACGGTGGCCAACGGCGACTCGCCGTCAAAGGTGGCCACACGCAGATCGGTCCACTCGGCTCCCGTCATCATCAAGGCCTCGCGCAAGATCTTGTTTTCATTCAGCGAGCTCCACTCGTCGGTGCGTCGATTCACGGGTTTCTGCACCGACAAGAAGCTCACCATGAAGATGGTGTCGCTCCTCTATGCCACCAAGGCCAACATCGACTCCCTTGTGGAGAGCTTGGAGGTGATGGAGGAGTCCGGCGACAACATCGACAACATCGTGAACACGCTCTATGCGTCGCTCGCCTCCTTCAAGCAAATCATGACGCTCTTGAGCGAGAACCTCGCCACGTTCTCTGCCAAGATCGACGTGTGCTTCCTCCGGATGCTCCTTCTCACGTTCTACGGCTCGTTCCACGAGCTTCTCAACGCCTACCGCATGCTCAGCCCCACCCCCAAGTTGATGACCAACGTGTCGTCGACGGCGCTCCACACGCTCGACCCCAAGGCCAAGTCCGTCAATCCTGGTGATACGGAGGACATTGACGAGAAGTTGTGTCAAACCATCGAGCTCGCGACCGAAAAGGCCCAGGTGGTCTTTAGCGAGTTGACCAAGGCCATCAGCAAGAGTGCCATCGCCTCCACCAACAACCCGCAGCAAATTAACCCGCAGGTGGCGGCCAAGGTCAAGGAACTCACCACCATCTGCATGTCGTCGATGGACATCACCAAGCGTCTCAAAACCAAGCTCATCACCATCCGCAACAACCCGTCGCACACCACGAAAAAACTCTTTTGGGACGACACCAACCTCTTCCTCAAGGCCATTGTCAGTACTTTGGGGCCCGTCAAGCTGATCATGAAGGACTTGCCCATCTTGAACGAGGCGCGGGCGTCCATCTTGGACCTCACCAAAACCACCAAGGACATCCCGCTCTTGTTGGAGGTGTCGTCGTTTGCCGGTGCGTCAGACGGCAACACCGCCGTGCCCCTGAACACCAGCTTGACCAACATGTTCACGCCGTTGTCAGCGCACCCGTCACACTCGCTTTCCCTGGCCAACCTCAGTGGCATGGCCCAGCCCATGAGAACACCGCTTGCCGCCACGCTAGGGCCGGCGGCGCTGGCCATTGTGCCCAACGTGGCCCACGACCACCCGGTGAGTCCGGGGGTGTCGACTACTGGATTAGCGACGGCCCCGGCCCAGCTGGTGGGACAATATTACGCCCGCAACGGAATGAATCCGTTTGACGGGTTGATCATGGAGAACCGACGCGACGAGGGCACAACCTAGGCGGAGCCTACAATGATACGAGGTGGTGACCTAGTTGCAAATGTACGTCTCGACGAGCTGTTGTCAATGAACAAGGTTGCGTAGAGCTCTAAGTGTGACAAACCTTCACTTTAGACAACTCTCAGTCTAGATGGGCTTTTTGTGTAGAAATCTCTTCTCCTACACAAACTCTCAATGATAACTTGGTTTATCTATTGCTGCAATCGGTTACCTCTTTTGGCTTCGCGAAAATTTTCAGTATGGGTATCGAGTTGGAAGAACAGCCGTTCACCGAGGACAAGAACCAGGTGTTCAAGGACTTGTTTGGAGGCACTGTCGGCGGCATATGTCAGGTGCTTGTTGGTCAGCCGTTTGACACTGTCAAGGTGCGGTTGCAGTCCGCACCCGAGGGAACTTACAACGGTGCCGTGGACGTGATCAAGAAGTTGGTGGCCAACGAGGGGCCCAAGGGCTTCTACAAGGGCACGTTGACGCCCTTGGTGGGAGTCGGAGCGTGTGTGTCGGTGCAGTTTTCCGTCAACGAGTTCATGAAGAGATACTACGACAACAAGACCAACGGCCAGCCGCTTTCGTTGGTGCAGTTCTTCAACTGTGGAGCGGTGGCGGGGGTGGCCAACGGGTTTTTGGCGTCGCCCATCGAACACATTCGTATTCGTCTTCAAACACAGACGGGTGCCGTGAAGGAGTTCAACGGGCCCATTGATTGTGCCAACAAGTTGTTCAAGAACAACGGGCTCTCGGGCATCTTCAAGGGCTTGACCCCAACGTTGTTTAGGGAAGGTGTGGGCATGGGAATCTACTTTGCCACGTACGAGGCGTTGGTGTCGAAGGAGATTGCTGCCAAGCGCATCACCAGGGAGGACATTCCCGGGTGGAAGTTGTGCATGTTTGGAGGGTTGTCCGGGTACGCACTCTGGCTGGTGATTTACCCCGTGGACGTGGTCAAGTCCAAGTTGCAAACCGACTCGTTGACCAAGCCCACCTACAAGAGTTCATTGAGTGTGTTCAAGGATGTCTATGCCAAGAACGGAGTCAAGGGTTTCTACCGAGGGTTTGTGCCCACCATGTTGAGGGCGGCGCCTGCCAACGGAGCGACGTTTGCTGCATTTGAGCTCACGATGAGGTTGCTCAACTAGTATTTATTGTATTTTATAGAGGAGCGATGGAGCGACGAAGGAGCGACATCGACAATTCGACAAAGCAACGATGGAGTGACGAAGGACGACAAAGCAACGATGGAGCGACGAAGGACGACAAAGCAACGATGGAGCGACGAAGGACGACAAAGCAACGATGGAGCGACGAAGGAGCAACATCGACAAGTAGACGAAGCAACGATGGAATGACGAAGGAGCCACATCGACAAACCGACAAAGCTAAGGAACCAGTCGCAGGTTGACAGAGCTGGATCAGTCACAAGCTAAATAGCCGACAGATTTATTAGGCCCTCGAAGCTTTGCTCAAGTTTCCTCATTCCACGCTCTTAACGTAGATGCATTAGTTAGACTCCCGCTTGCGGAGAGGCGGTGACGAGTTGTACACCGAGCCGGAGCCGTACGCCAGCGTCAGCACGATGTCGTCAGTGTCGTAGTCCTCCGGCCGAATCACCTTGATGAATTCCATGAAGTCCTGGGTGAACTCGCCCGTGAACTCGTACCAATCGGTGCCTAGAAGCTCTGCTTTCTCGTAGCCATAGGCTTCTTGCGGCACCAGTTGCTCGTCGTCAACCTGTTCCCTCATGCGCTGATTGAAGTTCTTGTCGATTCTCAAGTGCAATCCGGGTACAAGGTCAATGATGTAGAGAAGCACCATGCTCATGACAAACACATATGCTCCTGTCACAACCGACCCGGCAAGCTGGTAACCTAGCTGGACCCAGTTGCCCTCGACCCATCCGCCTTCAGAATGGTACCGTGTGTTGGCAAATATGCCGACTAAAAGCGAGCCCACGATTCCGGCCACGCCATGGATGGCAAAGAGGTCAAACACATCGTCAATGCGGAAGTAGTATTTGAGGCGCGTGGCAAAGTTGCCCGTGATGGCGCCGACGACGCCAAACACAAAGGCTTTCCAGAACTCCTCAGGAGAGGAGACATACCCCCCGGCCGGGGTCTGCACCACCAAGCCCGTGACCATGCCGGAGGAAAAGGAGCCCATGGACAACTTGCGGGCCAGGCCAATGTCGGCGATTTCGTCGTTATCCTTGGAACCATCGAGGGGGATGGCGGAAAAGTAGTAATCAATGAACAACCACACCACCCCGCAAGTCGATGCACATAGAAGCGTGCTCACGACAATGTAGATGGAGGTGGCGGAAAACTTGAAGTCACACCCGGCAATAAAGGCACACCAGCCGGCAACGATGAAGAAGGTGCCAATCAAGATGTAGCCGAAGTTGGACGAGCGGTAGTTGTAAAGAACCTTGGGGTTCCGCGGCCCAAGAAGGTACGAGTACGCCAACGCAGTGAACCCACTCACCACGTGGATGCAGTTGCCGCCGGCAAAGTCGAGCACGGGGAGGTAATTGAGCTCAGTCAGGAGCCACCCGTTGGAGTTCCAGAACCAGTACGTCACCGGGTTGTAAATGAGCACCGACCAGAAAAACGTAAACACCAACATGGGCCAGATGCGCCCTCTCTCGGCGATGCAGCCGGGGAAGGTGAAGGCGGCACACACAATCTTCATGAAGCCGTTGAAGAGAAAATGGTTCACCGTCAAGATGTTGCCTCTGGTGTTGTAGAAGGTCTCGGACTGTTGATCGCGAAGATGTCTCATCACGGCGAAGTTGAGGTTGCCGATAAACCGGTTGGATGCCGCCAGGTAACAGAGGGAGTATCCCCAGATGAACCAGTCAATGAAGATGAAGGGCGTGAGGATGAGCGGCACCGCCATCATGGTGAAGGAGGAGCGGCGCTGGGTGATGCCCGAGTAGAAGAGCGCCACCCCAAGGAGGATGGTGGGGAGAAGCGTGGTGCAGAACACCATGAAGATGGAGTTCACCGCCAACGTCTCGTCTAGTTCGCTCATTGTCGGTGGGTGTAGTTCATGAGAGCGTGAAGATAATTTTAATCGATCGCACAATGCACCCCGCGATGCAATGACATTTTTGGTTAGTTGGACGTCTCGTTCCAGTTTCTGAAGGTGAAGTTTGTGCCATACGTGGCGGCCGGGGGAGCCCAGCAGTATTCATCGTAACACTCCTTGCACACCGCGGGAGGCTCGTGGCCTCGGTCAAAGTGCCGCTTGAGCACAGCACACTTGATGCAAACGGCAAACTCCGTCGAGTTCATGAACGTGGCGAGATTGTAGCCGTTCTGCACCATGCCCGTGACCTCGTCTACCGTGTAGCTTAGCTGGAACGTGCTGCGGTTGGACGGGTAGGTGTGGGCATGGTTTGGGGTGTACAAGAGGAGCGGCGGCAACTGGGTGTTGGTGGTGGGTATGGCAATGTGGGGGTACTCGGTGACGTTGCAGCCAAGCAAAACGGGTTTGCCTCCCTGGTTGATGAGAAGAAGGTCCCTTGGAGTGGGCACGTAGGGAAACACTGCTCTACTCACACCGTCAACAGTAAATGCCAAATCGGTATTGGACGGAGTGTGATACCGACGAGCACTGGCCTGGAGCACCGTGCCATTGGGCAAGTTGAGGAGGTCGGAGGTCATGTCGTATGCAAGGACAAGGTCGACTCTCCTGGAGGGTATGAGAAGCGGGTGGAACGGGATGTTCTCGCCCTCGTCGCCGCCGTCGGCGAGGTAGAGGTGGTTCGACGCCGGTAGTCGGGGGTCGGGGCACTTTTTGTACCCAAAGAACGGGTTCGGGGTGTAGAGGGCATACTCCAGGTGGTAGTTGGATGCGGTGACATTGTTGATTCCGAATGCCGTGAGAAGCCGCTGGAGGCCCTGGGCTGTGTTTGGCGGCACCCTCTCGAGCGCCTGGTAGAGGTACACAAACACCTGGTTGAAGAGACTGGACGATGTGCCCGTGACAAAGCCGACGTTGTCGAAGCCCGAGGTGCAAATGGCATACTTGGAGTTTTCCGTGTGGAACACCGACTTGCCGTCATGGAGCACCAGGCCCATGTACTTCATGAGCGTGAAGGCGTTGAGCGATGGGTCCCACGACCCAAACTCGTACGGCGAAAGCTCAAATATGTTGGACATGCGGGTGCCGGTCAATGCCTTTTCGACAGAGCAGATGATGGGGTACGGTTGCTGGTGATGTAAGAATGACGGGAGGTACGTCGACGACGTGACGGTGGTGCCGGGAGCCCGGGCGTGGGCCGGGAAGATCTTGCGAGAGAGGGCCCGCCCAAGGTAGTCGGTGAATGAGATGAGGAACCCCGCCTCCTTCTTTGTTCGGACTTCGATCTGGAGGTTCTTGAAGAAGCCAAACACCTCTTTGAGCGTGCCGTCGTTTTCCGAGGAATTGGTGATGAGGATCATGGGTTTGATGAGGCTCTTGAGGAAGTTCTGGCTCTGGTCCACCTTCGACACCCCCAAGCCAAAGAAGTTGAGGATCACGTCGATGATGCCGGATCGCTCTGGGGTGTCAGCGGTCTCGGGCTCGGAAATTTGCCCCCGGAGTTTGTCTGGATCAAAACTGGGCACTCCCTCAATGAGTTGGTGCTGAAGCGACCAGGTGGAGTCATCGAACCACACTTCGTGGAAGGGCTTGAAGTCGTTGACGAAGTTGCTCATCACCAACCACGATCCACCGGAGATTCCCGCAATGTACGATGTGCTCTGAAGGAGGTGCTTGAGTCCGGCGAATCCGGGCGTCCGGGCATCGAAGGCCGCCAACACCCCACTGCCCGTCAACATGGATCGGTAGCCCCCACCGGAAATGGCAATGCCAATGGTGGGAGGCACCGGGAGCGAGTAGTTGAACCCGGGAATGGTGTTGTTGAATAGATGCACCATTTGTTGTTCAACCACCGCTTGTCGTCCCTTCATGTAGTCGGACTCCATGTCACTGATTGTCTTGTCAGAGAAGTTTGTGTCTTGTCAACATACATAGTTTGCCTCCCTCAAAAGGGACGTTGATGGGCACAATACACTGTACGGGGCATAAGTTGAATTGAACACCACCGGTACATTCCCCGAATGGGAAACGAGCAGAGCGCTCAGAATCGTTTTCAGCCGTTGGCGGTATGCGGAGTACGACTTGGAGCGTGAAAATGGGACCCTTAGTGCAGCCAGTGCAACCAAGAGAAGAAGAAATCGCATTGCTGCAAAATGCGAGATAATCAAGAGACAAATATTGGAACCGAAAAATCGATTGATCTTGTTGGCTGAGCTGAGTGATTAGGCCCGATGAACTGGTACGAAATCTATAATTAAATAACAATTATCTTATAGACGATTAGAAGCCCTCGTCGGAAGAAACGTAAGCATCACCCAACTCCTTCTTCTTCTTCATTCTTTCCTTCTTCTTCTTTCTCAACTCGGCAGAGGACAACTTGGCCTTCTTCTTGACAGAGACAATCTTGTTACCCATGGCGTCGAACTTGTCTTCCTCGTCCTCCTTCTTCTCCAATCTAGGACCGGCACCTTGACCGGAAACCCAGTTGTGACCAGATGGAGTCATTCTACCGTCCAAGACAGCCCACACTTCCTCGGTCAAGTCCTTGGTGAACTCGGCAGAGTGAGTGATGATGACAACACCACCCTCGAAGGCCTTCAAGGCCTTGGACAAGGCTCCCAAGGAGTCTCTGTCCAAATAGTTGGTTGGCTCATCCAACACAATCAAGTGAGGTCTTTGCCAGGTACAAGCAGCAAGCACCAACTTGACCTTTTGACCACCAGACAAACCTCTGATTCTCGAGTGAGAAACCAACTCGGCGTCCAAGCCCAACATGGCACAGTGCTCCTCAATCTCCTTTCTGGTCAAAGGTCTGAATTGACCGGAGGCAAGAGCCTCCTTCATGTCAACCTCAGCAACCATCTTGGAGTGAGTCTCCATCAACTCACCTCTTGGCAACCAGGTGTTGTCGACGGACATCATAGGCACCCATCTCTCGGTCTTCATGCCAATGTTGTCACCAAGCAACCAGGAGATTTCGTACTCGTACGAGTTCTTGAACTTTCTTCTGGCGTGGATACCGGCGATTCTTCTTGGGGTACCCTCAACCTTGAAGATCTTCTCCATTCCCTTCTCGTCATCCTCGTTGATGACTCTGGAGGCACGGTCCATGGTCTCTCTGTCCTCACCGGTTTGGAATCTCCATTGGATGTATTCGGAAGGAGTCTTGTCCAAGTGAGAGTCAATGTGAGCGAAAGCGTGTTGCTTAATGTAAGCAATACGACAGTTCTCGTGCACGTAAACGTCACCCTCGGTTGGCAACAACTCACCGGTCAACACGTTAATCAAGGTGGACTTACCGGCACCGTTAGGACCAATGACAGCAATTCTGGAAGACAACGAACACTGGAAGTTGATGTCTTGAATTTGGGGCTTGGTGGTACCGGGGTATTGGAAGGTCATGTTGGACACCTTGACAATGGCCTTTTGCTTGGTCTTGACACCCTCCAAGAAACCTGGAGCAGGGAACTGGAACTCCAAGTCGGAGGCTCCCAATTCGTAGTAAGATTGAGCAGATGGGCACTTCTTGACAAACTCAGACAAGTTACCCTTGTACTTTCTCAACTTGAAACCCTCGTAGTGGATGATGTATTGGGTCACCTTGTCCAAGAAACCAGAGTCGTGAGACACAATGATGGAGGTGATACCACAGGTTTGCAAGTAGTTGACCAACCAGGCAACGTTGACAGTGTCCAAATGGTTGGTTGGCTCGTCCAACAACAAAATGTCGGCGTTCTTCAACACAGCTCTGGCCAAGGCCAACTTCATCTTCCAACCACCGGAAAGCGACTGGATGGGCATGGTGATCATCTCCTCGGAGAAGTTGAACTCTCTCAACTTGTCCTTGACAACGTCCTCGGTCAAAGCAACGTCGGCATCATCAATGACGAATTGAGTGACGGAGGTCTCGGCGTGAGTACCGTCAATGTCGTGCTCGACGTAGACAGTCTTACACTCCTCTTGGGTGGGGAAACCCTCGACTTGGCCGTTGGCAATGGCTCTCATCAAGGTGGACTTACCGGCACCGTTAGGACCACAGAGACCGTATCTTCTGTTTCTCTTCAATCTGAATTGGGTCTTGTTCAACAAGATCTTGGCACCGTAAGCCAACGAGAACTCACAGTTACACAAGTCCTCACCTTCGTCCTCCTCGTCCTCGAAAGCTGGGGGCTCAGGAATGTTGTCGAGGGCTCTCTTTCTGTACTCCTCGATGATTTCCTTGGCCTCCTTCTCGTGAAGGAAGATGGTGGCGAATGGCAAGATGGACTTGGTCCAGGCCTCGGGCTGGATCTCTCTCTCGTCAATCAAGTCACCGGCAATGGCGGCAATGTAGGTCAAGGCAGGCTCGAATCTGGCGGCAATCTTCTTGTCCTTAACGAGCTCCTGGAACACACCCAAGGTAACGGGGATGTCACCGGCGGTGGAGACCTCGGGGATCTCGTCGTTCTCACCAACGGCACCAACTCTTCTCAAAGTGTTCAAGGCTCTTTGAGTAACACCACGGGCCTCAGGGTCGGCAATGGTGGAGAAGTTGGACTTCAAGGCTGGCAACAACTTGGACAAGAAAGGAGCAACAACCTGTGGGTCGTCCACCAACTTACACATGTTGTCAACAATGACAGCAGCCTTACGCTTGATGGCGGTGTCACGCTCAGCCAAACCTCTGGACAAAAGAGGAGCCATGATGGACAAGGTGGCCATGGTCACCTCGGAAACAAAGGTGGTGGCACCCAACACGTGCACGGTCTCGGGGACCTCGGTGGGGTTGGCGATACACTCAATCAACTTGGGGATAAACTTCTCGATATCCTTGTTGTCGATGGTCTCGGTAGACTTGGTCATGGTGGCGTGGGCAGCATCCTTCACCTCCTTCTTGGTGTCCCACATAACCTCCGACAAGACGGGGATCAACTCGGGCATTCTCAAGGCAATTTGCGCCTTGGCAGTGTCAACCAATTGAGAGATGGCTTGCAAGATGGTCACCTTCTCGGTCCACTTGTTGGTGGAATGCAAGTTCTCCAACAAAGCGGGCAAGAGAGCCTTGATGGCAGTTGGGGTGATGGCAGTGGCAATGGCCAACAAAGCGTCCGAGGCAGCAGCCTGGACGTCCTTGTTCTTGTCACCGGACTTGGCAGCAACGTCCTGGGCCAAGGCAACCACGAAGGGCTCAGCAGATGGCACCAAGCCGTTGGCAGAGGCAATGTGGGCGTAGGCCTTCAAGGCGGCAACCGACACCTCGGCGTCCTTCTTGTTGTTGATCTGCTTCTTCAAGTCAGCAAAGAATTCGGCAGGGACATCGTGCTCAACAATGGAAGAGTTGAGGAAAGAAGCAACGTTAGCAGCGGCTTCTTCCTTGTTGTCGGCAACTTGCAATTTGCTCAACAACTCGGAGAGAACCTCAGCTGAGTACTTTGATTCACTGGCAGCAGACATTTCCCAATGTTGTTGAAAAAAAAAAAGAAGAGAAAAACGAGAAAGGAGGGAAGGTGTTTTTTATAAGTAGTAAAAATTTTTTTCTCATAGTAAAAAAAATTTTCACGCTGCTCTGCTCACAGATGAAGGATGAGACTTTTTTTTCTTTTTCTGCTGATTATGGGCGGCGTGTCTATGGTTATCTCTTATCGCGGGAGTAATTTTGGGACTGCCGGGGTGAGAGGGGAGCTTGAATTAGGCCGGCAGGGCCCTTCCCGGCGTATATTTCAGACCATTTCAGCTGGGTAGGGTTAGAGTCCGTCAATGATCTGCCTCCACGTAGGGGAGCATACGTCAAGATCTGGGCTCCATGGCAAGTGAGGCCGCATCCACCTGGTGCACTAATTCATTTGCGTGTTGGTGAAGAGTATACTGTAGGGGTTACACGTGGAGCTATTTCGCAACATGTCTCAGAAATTGCCAAGAGAAGGGGAAACCAAAAAAAACCAAAAAACCAAGAAACTGAAGACACTCAAGAAAATCAGGGTGCTCAATAGCATCGTGTCAAATTCTTCAGCAAGGTATTTTGCAAAGGTTGTTTGCACTTCAGTAGAATCCCAAGGCATCACATGACTGGGTGCATCGCCTTCACGTGACGGCCGCGCACCACTCGTCTAACATGACTGAATACATTGGGTCTCGAGTGGCCATTCCCGGCACTCGAGGGTACGGCATCCTCAAGTACTACGGTCCCATTGAGGGAAAGCAGGGCGTGTTTGCAGGCATCGAGCTTACCGGGCCAATTGCCGCTTCACGGGGAAAGAACAACGGGTCTGTTGATGGCATCCAGTACTTCGATGTGATCCAGCCCATGAGCGGGTTGTTTCTCCCCATTGACCGGTTGAAACAGGCCAATCCGCACCTCAATGGCATGAAGGGGTCCAGCAACACCTCGGTGTATCGCAATCGCATGAGTTCCGACAGTCTTGTCGAGTCTCCCGGCAGTGGGGAGGTGTTTACGTCTCCGCAACCAACCCAGAGATCGTTGAACCGACCCGGGTCTCGCATCGGCAGTGGCACCTTCAGTCCGCCAATGTACAACTCGCAAATCAACAACCCCAAGCGGAGCAGCCGCACGTCGCTCAACTCCCCTCCGCACGAGACGCGTCAAGTGTCGCAGTCGTACGACCGACTGTTGGCGTCACTGGTGAACGGGCTGATTTCGGAGAATCTAGGGGGGCTGCTCAATGGCAACGGAGCCGAGTGGAAGGCCAAGTACGAGGCGTGTCAGCGGGAGCTCCACGAAAAAAACGACATATTGAAGGAGCTCCAGTCGACACTCAGTGAGCTACAACCGTTGCTTGAGGAGTACGAGCACGACTTGACAGAAAAGGACAACAAGCTCGCTCGGCAAAAGGCCGAGTTTGAGCGCGTGCGAGAGGACTGGCGCCAGAGCATGGACATGGTGGTGAGCACCCACCAGGAAACCGAGGCCATTTACCGCCAGAAGGTGGATGAGCTTCGGGTCCAGATTGACCAGGCCCGTGGTGCGGGCGGCGACGGAAAAGTGGAGGCATTACTTAAAGAAAGCGCCTTGTTGCAAGAGGAAAACGCCCGCTTGCAAGAACAAATTGCCCAATTGCGGCAAGCTGCGTCGGACGACGACAGAGTGAGTGTTTTGGAACAGGAAAACAAGCTGCTACACAACGATGTCAGCACCCTCCACCTGCAGATCAAAGACCGGGACATCCGCATCACCGAGTTGGAGATGAACTCCCACGCGGTGGACGAGCTACTGCACCAGCTCGACCGGACCACGTTGGACGACCTCCACTCCACCATCGACGATTTGAAACATCAACTCGATGTGCGGCCCACCTTCGATGAGCTTTCAGAACTCCAAAAGAGTTTGGATGAGCTCGACACCCTTCACGAAGAAGAGCTCAAGGCCCGCGACCTCCAAATCTCTGCCCTCACGAAAACCACCGACGACCTCAACAAGAAGCTACAACAGCTCGAGGCAGCCCCCACCACTGTGGCCGAGCCGAAAAAGGAAGTGGTCCCGCAACCTGCTATTGGCTCAGAAGACGGCCTCCCGATTTACAAGCCCCCCGCGCCCGTCGACCCGAGCGCCGGCAAGAACGACTGGTGTGGGTTATGTGAGCGAGACGGCCACAGCAGCATCAACTGCCCGTACGAAAATGACATATTCTGAGCCGATCGGACAAACGAGGGTGCAGAAAACGGCGCAGCCGAATATGCGGGCGCCGGATTTTGATATTAGCATTCCGGCGCACCATCGCTGAATAATCGAGAAGCACGTCACGGATTTAATTACCTCACGCATGGAACGCTCCACCGGTGCGACCAAATGAAAAAAAGGAATGGGCAGTGGGTTGCGGAGCAATTGTGGTGGGCCAACGGCGGCCACAACCCATGGGGTGGCGGGCGCCGGACATTATCCCTTCTGGGAAAGCAACCAAGTCTGGTGCGCTAGTCCCGTTTGACACGCACAGCGGCAGTCCGCCTCTCCAGACGCATGGCCCATATGGCTTGCTGAGATGACAAATGGTGCAACGGTATATAAACCCCCTGAGAGAACCGGTCGCCACACTTACACCATGACTACTGTTTTTGTTTCTGGCGCCACTGGCTACATTGCTCTCCACCTTGTCAAGCAACTTCTTGAGAAGGGCTACACCGTCGTTGGATCGGTGAGATCCACCGAAAAGGGTGACAAGATCGCCAAGCAATTCAACTCCGACAAGTTCTCCTACGAGGTTGTGCCAGACATTGAGAAGGCTGGTGCTTTCGACGAGGCATTGAAGAACCACCCCGACACCGAGGTGTTCCTCCACACTGCCTCTCCTTTCCACTTTAACGTCACCGACAACGAGAAGGACTTGCTTCTTCCCGCCATCAACGGTACTAAGAACGCGTTGAACGCCATCAAGGCCTACGGCAAGAACGTCAAGCGTGTTGTTGTGACGTCGTCGTACGCTGCTGTCTTCAACTACGCCGAGGACTCCGACCCCTCCAAGACCTACACCGAGGAGTCGTGGAACCCCATCACCTACGACGAGGGGAAGCAGAGCCCTACTGGTGCGTACGTTGCCTCCAAGAAGCTCGCCGAGAAGGCCGCGTGGGACTTTGTCGAAGAGGAGAAGCCCTCGTTTGTGATCAACTACATCAACCCCTCGTACGTGTTCGGTCCCCAGGCTTTTGACGAGGATGTGAGAGGTACCTTGAACACCTCTGCCGAGATCATCAACGGTGTGCTCAAGACCAAGCCCGGTGAAGATCTCCCCGAGATTGCTGGCTCCTTCACTGACGTCAGAGACGTTGCCCACGCCCACATTGTTGCGTTTGAAAAGGAGGGTCTTGCCAACCAGAGACTCATTCTCCACACCGGCAGATTCACCACTCAGGATGTGGCCGACACCATCATCAAGGCTCACCCCGACTACGCCGAGAAGATCTCGTCTGGCTCCAAGGACGCCAAGCGTCCTGGTTTCGCCCACATCGACAACTCCAAGACCAAGGAGATCTTGGGTTTCGAATTCGTGCCTTTTGACAAGTCCGTCAACGACACCGTGGAACAAATCATCAAGGCCAACAAGTAGATGAATAGATTTAGAAATACAGATACCAGAGGTAAATTGCAACAGTGAGAGTGGTGCCTAAAACAGGGCAGTAACTAAATGGTGAATAGATTTGTAAGTACAGAAAACAAGAGGAAAAACTGCAACTAATTGATCAGGCAAGAGTGGTTGCCTTGGAGAACAGGGCATACTTCTCAAAGGGGTCGGAGGAGGCCAACTCTTCGGGGTCACGAGCCACCTTTCTGACGTAGTGGGCCCGTTTGTACACCTTCCACAATTCGCAGCCAGCAAGAAACAAAAGAGCAAAACCCACGGCCAAGCCCCACTCGTAGCCGATCCCCTGGTGCAAAAACACCTTATCGTTGATGACAGGAATGTACACCACGGGGAACACCGACAAGAACGCAAGCAACACCGACCAGAACAAGAACTGGTTTTCCCAGAGGTCGCTTGCCAACTGGGAGTACCAAGGCTTTTCGGACTCAGGTCTCATGTTGAAGAAGGACAACCGGATGTGCATACACTCCCACGCAAGAAGCAACGCACACCACGTGAAGCACGAGAAGGCGGCGGCCCGGCCCCGGAACACAAGCCCACACCCGACTCCATCGAGGGTGTTGCACCCGTCGCCGAGGTACCCGTCGCCTTTTCCGACGACAATGATTGAGAAGCACGCCAAGCAGCACGCGGCCATCCAGATTCCGTAGACAAACATGTCGATAATCAACTCCTTGGTGAAAATGCGCTTGTTGGGTGGGAGGTCCAACACGTCGTCGTCAGCCTTTTCCTGGCCCAAGCCCATGGCAGGGAAGCATGACGTCACGACAATGATCCAGAGGGCCTCCACCGGCGAAATGGGGAACACCGAGAAGTGGTTCTTGTCGATGAAGACCAAACCAATCAACAAGTAGAACGCCTGGCCGACGTTCTCGGCCAAGAGCTGCAACACGAACTTCTGGATGTTGGCGGACATTCTTCTGCCTTCCTCAATGGCATTGAGGATGGACGCGAAATTGTCGTCGGAAAGCACGATATCCGATGCGTCCTTGGCCACATCGGACCCGTTCAACCCCATGGCAATACCGACGTCGGCCTTCTTCAACGAGGGCGAGTCGTTGACGCCGTCGCCGGTCATGGCAACAAACTTGCCTCTTCTGTGGAGGGCCTCGATCATTCTCACCTTGGTCTGCGGAGCACACCGGGCAACCACAAGCGGCAAGATGGGCAACGCGTCGATCTGGTCGTCGGTCATGCCGTCAAACTCGTTGGCGGTCATGCACATGGCCCTGACGACGTCGTCGCCGTAGTGGTACAAATTGCGAGGAAGAATGCCCACCTCCTGGGCAATGGCCCTCGCGGTACCAAGCATGTCTCCCGTGAGCATGTGCACGTTGATCCCCGCCCGGTGGCAGAGCTTGACGGAGCCCGCGGTCTCGGGACGAGGAGGGTCGTAGATACCAATCAACCCGAGGAAGCACAAGCCCGATTCGACCACACCTCGGTTGTTGACGTCCTCCTTGGAAGGGTTGACTTCCCGCTGGGCAAACGCCAACACCCGCAAGCCCTCGGCGGAGAGCACGTTCATGTTCTCCTCAATGACTGCCTTGTCGGCGTCAGTCAAGGGCACGGGCTCACCGTCTTGTTCGGAGAACCAGGTGGTGCAGCAGTCCAACACTCGTTCCACGGCACCCTTGGTGTGCACGGTGGTGGCGTTATCAGCGCCGGTGTACACAGCAGACATTCTCTTGATGGCCGAGTCGAAAGGGAACTCGGCAACATGCTCGAGAGAATGGGCGTTGATCAAGTCGTCCCGGACGTGGCCCATGCGCGTGGTGAACACGTTGATGGCAATCTCGGTGGCGTCACCCCGGGCGTCCCACGAAGTGGAGCCGTCCTCTTTTGTGGACTGAAACACTTGCGCAATGTTGGCCAACGTGGCCACGTCAAGCCACTTGGCCATGCGCTGGGAGGAGGGGAGCTTCGAGGTGTAGTTGACCTCCTCGTCGAGCTGCTTCTGAGCAAGTGGGGAGTGCGAGGCAAACGCAACCGACCCCACCGTCGGGTTGAAGGCCTCGTTACTGTCCGACACAAGGTACGTGCCCACGCCAGGCACCCAGAGCTTCTTAGCAATCATGCGGCCCATGGTGAGGGTTCCTGTCTTGTCGGAGCAAATGTCGTCGATACTGCCGAGGGCCTCCAAGGAGTCCAACTTCCGCACAATGACGTTTCTGTTCACCATCACCTTGGCACCAATGGCCATGGTGATGGTGAGAACAACCACCAACGACGAGGGAATCATCGACAACGCGACACAGATGGCGTAGATGGCCACCTCCTTGGTGACGTCCATCTTCTGTGCGGCCATGACAACGATGGCAAAGAGCACGGCCACCCAGAACAACGTGATGGCCAACCACGAGAGTTTTCTCTGGAGAGGAGTGCCGACGTTGGTGCCAAGAATGTTTTGCACAACGTTGAGGGTGGTTCTGGCAACCGCAGCGCCAAACGAGGTGTTGGCATCCCGCTTGACGATGATTTTGTCGTCGCTGGACTTGAGGGAGTCGGCAATCTTTCCCACTTCGGTGGTGATTCCGGTTCTGACGGTAACTCCAATACCCCGGCCCTTGGACACCACCGACGAACTGTACACCATGTTGAGGCGGTCGCCCACGGGCACCGGCTCGGAAACATCGTAGTAGACATCGTGGTGGTTCTTGGCCACGGGAATGGACTCGCCGGTAAGAAGAGCCTCGTCGGTCTCGAGATTGACGGCCTCAATCAATCGCAAGTCCGCGGGGACAGTATCACCCACGTTGATGAACACAATGTCTCCGGGAACAAGCTGCTCGGCGTCAATCACCAGTTCGTTACCCTCACGAAGCACGCGGGCTGTGGGAGAACTCAACGATCTCAACGAGCCCATGGTCTTCTCGGCATTGTACTCTTGAATGAACCCGACGAAGATGTTGATGAACACAACAAACGCAATCACCCCGCCGGAGATCCAGTCCTTAATGGCCAAGGCAATGATCATGGAGATGATCAACACAAGGATCATGGCGTTGAAGATCTGGTGGCCGAGAATGGCCGAGATGGAGATTTTGTTCTCCTCGCCCAAATTGTTCAAGCCATACTTTTCCCGCTGGGCAGCCGCCTTGGTCTCAGTAAGACCCAGGCGAGAGGTTTCAAACACCTCATAGATAGTTTCAATATTGACCCGGTAGGGTTCCTCAAATCCGTCGGCGGACTTGAGGTCCTTTGGGTGCACCCCAGCGTGGGGTGCACTTGCCTCACCATTGTTTAACACATGGGAGGACTGGGAGGAACTTCTAGACGTAATTTTCTTCTATAAGAATGGAGGTGAAGTAGCCGGAACTAGGATAAAATCAAGCGGTGCTCAATTTAGTCAGTGTAAGTTACGGTGAGGTGAAAATTGCGATAACGCACTTCTTATGTATTGCTGGTTACGAGCGCGCGCGATGACTTGGTCTGTGGTCTTGGCAACAACGTGGGCTACTGGGCCAACGATAATCTTGCAAGCTCAAGCACGGCGTCCTTGGTGTTGGCGCCACCAATAAACCCGGCCGCGTGCACAAACACGCATCCTGGAACACCCGTCTTCTCGCTTAAGGCGTCGTCTCTCAATCCCCTCCATGGCTCGGGCATCCCCAAGCGGAACTCAAAGCTGGTGGAGGTCACCGACACAGTGGAGATTCTCCACTTGGCCAGGGAGTCGGAAAACAACACAAACTTGATTTGGTCTTGCGCATTGTGCTCCTTCTCGATCGAGTACAAGTGCTCCTTCCAGGGACAAAATTGGTCGAGCACGAGGATCTCGCCCGAGGGGTCCACGTTGTGTCGATCGAGGAATGCCGTTTCGACTATAGTCCGAGCTGGGAGCCACGACTTGCCGTAGCCATTTAAGAGGTTGACAAACACCTGGCCCATGAGCTGGGACGAAGTCTCGAACGCAGCGTCAAAGTCGGCGTCGGTGGGGTTGGTGTTCCACGAAGGGTTCAACTTGGAGATGATGGACGGGAGCGTGATGTTCTTGTCGTTGAACTTTCTCTCGGCCTCCGCCTCCTTGGGGTAGTTGTTGATTCCGTTATCGTTTGCATCCAACGCCTCGACAAACTCCTTGTAGACCTTGAGGTAGAGCAAGTCGATGTCTTCCTGCTTTGTGAGTTGAAGCACATGTTGGATAATCTCTTTGCCAAAATGCTTATAAATAAGTCCGGCCGATGACAATTTGGTGTCGAACAGCTCGGAGAAGGTTTCCTCGAAGCCTCGCTGGTGGTGGTCGAACCACTTGTGGCCGCCGTCGTACTGTCCCCCCACATCAATCACCAAATCGCTGGCGTCCCAGTCGTCGGGATTTCTGGATCTCACCAACTTGGCGTCGGCATACTTGGGCAAAAGCTTGACGAGAAACACCGCCAACGACTCGTCGGCGTGAAAGGTGCCGGAATGGGTACAAATTTGCATTGCCAGAGAGTCCTTCTTGAGTTTTTTGCTCATCGTGAAGAAAACCTGTGCACCAAAAACTTACATACTGCCCAGTAGGTGGGCCGGCCAGTTCGGCCGGGGGCTATCTGCTGTCCTACACATGTCAGCTCATGCTTACATTAAATAATGGCTGGTGACTAATGCGGTATCGCCAGCGTTTCATTGGCCAACCCCGCACACGTGACTAGGTCATGGTGACATGGCATCCGTCCTGAAGACACATGGTCAACTGACAGTTCAAGCGAGGTGGGTACGGCCCAGTGTTCTTGTCCGTCAAGTTGGGGAACATCTGGATCAATCTGGTCACCACGTACGACGCCTCAGTCAATGCAAATTGTTGACCCAAGCAAATGCGGGGACCACCGTTGAAAGGCACGTACGCCCACCCAATCTTGCGGATGTCGGCCCATCTCTCGGGTCTAAACACATCGGCGTCCTTGCCGTAATACTCTTGGAGTCGGTGGGTGCAGAAAACGGGGTACGCCACGGTGGTGCCCTTACCCACGTACATGGGCTGTTGGCCGTCTTTGCCACCTCCGTGGGGCAACACGGTGTCTCTGGTGGCCACACGGAAGTTGATGGGGACCGAGGGGTACAATCTCAACGCCTCGTTGAGCACCCACTTGAGGTACTCACACTTCTTGAGCGACTCGAAGGTGATGTCTTCGATGCGAGCGTCGTCGCCCGATCCGAATGCGGTGTAGATCTCCTCCTTCAACTTCTCAAAAATGTCGGGGTTTCTGGCAAGCTCGTAGAAGGTGAAGGAAAGCAACCCGGCGGTGGTGTCACGTCCAGCCAAAAGAATGTTCAACAATTGGTCCTGCAATGCCTTGGGGTCTCTGGTTTGCTTGACAAGCTCGTACAAGAAGGTGTAACCGTTGGCACTCTTCTCTTCAAGCTCCTCGGGGCTGAAGGCAAGAGCCCGCTTCACGTAGAAGGAGGCAAAGTTGTGCACCAACTTGCACGAGTTTCTGAACTCGCTGTTGTTGACGAGGAAGTAGAAGTATTGGGAGTACGACCGGGTCGCCAAGTACGACTGGGCAACGTTGAAGGACTTGGCAAAGTCAATCGACAAGCTGTCGTCACGAACGTACTCGGGACCAAACGATGTCTCAAACAACGAGTGGCACGACTCGCCAAACAAAAACTCCGTGGCGGTGTCCACCGTCAACTTGTGGAAGAGCAACTGGATGTCGAAGGGCTGGCCGTTGGCAACCTCCACGTGCTTCTTGAACACCTGGAGGTGGGGCTCCAACGCCTTCACGTGAGCCACCTGTTCTCGGGCAAACTGGGGTCTCAACATGGCCCGCGAGTCCTTCCACCCCTGGTTGTCCAAAGTGAAAATACCGTCTCCGAGCAATGGGTCAAAGTGGGCGTGTCTGGTGCCCAAAGCAAAGTCGTTGAACTTGGTGGCCAACACCGCCTTGATGTTCTCGGGCTCCTGGGTAAACACAAGGGGCACCACGCCCACAAAGCGAAACACAAAGGTGTCGGAGCCAAAGCGCTCGAAGAAGCTCTGGATGAAGTAAGTCATTTTACCCTGGGACTTCATCTTCAAGAGCTCCAAGAGCACGGGGATGTTGAACCAGGGAGTGGACACGATCTTGGGCTTCACGGCGCCCGTCTTGCGCAAAAAGGTTCTGACCTTGATTTCATTGGCAAGGTAGAAGATGACTAGCGCACCAAAGAGAATGGTGTACCATTTGGCCAAGTAGGGTTTGACAACGTCAACCACCTGATGAATCTCGGACATTTCTTGAAGGGTTTCTCGGGCACGCCGCTGATTTATACCACCCCATGTTTGTTGGACGTCCCCACTTTTTATCTGCAGGCAGGCAACCCTCGAGGGATGCAAATTATTCACATGAATTTTCCTTCGCAGTCAAGCGCCCATATGCAATCACATTTGCTTTTGTGCCATAGTCGATTTCGAGATCGTCTTCCGAGTCTCCGGGTGATGTCATATCCTCATATGAATCTGCGTCGGAGTAGGCCGTTTCTGAAACGGCTGTCCCGGCGGCCGGGTTGTGTACCGTCTTCTCGTACTTTTTCACTTTGGTCCACGTACTCTGCCACACACTGCGTTTCTGCCGCTTGTCCTCTGTTGATGGGTCGAGCTTGCGGTGGTTCTTCTTGGACGAGCTGATGTCGTAGAGCTCGCGGAGGTCGGCGGAAACATCGCGCTTCCGCTTGGAATTGGTGGTGGGGTCGAACCCAATCTTGTTGAGGAGAGAACTGCTGAAGGCCAGCTCGCTGCTGGCGTTTTGGGTCTTCTTGACTAGTCCCAAGGTCTTTGCTAGTCCCAGGGAGTGGTCGAGTTGCATGAGCTTCTGCTCGAGCTTCTGATTGGTTTTGGTCTCGTCGAGCTTGCGGCGCCGGCTCTTTGTATCGAGGGCCTTGGGATCGGTATACTCATCATCCACCTTCCAGTTGCCCACGTTCATGGCGTAGGCCTTGGTGATCTCGTTGGCCCGTTCTGCCAGCACCGGCTTGGTGCTCCGGCGAAGGCCCACACTGCCGTTGAGCTCCATCCGCAGTCCCTGCACGTACTTTTTCTGTTCGTGGAACTCACAGAGCCGGGACTTCTGGAGGTTCACCACCACCTTGCACCGGGTCTCGTCGGCCTTGCGGGCCTCACACACCCCTAAGTCTCGTGCAAGGCCAATTTCCAACACCGTGTTGAGGTTGTCGGTGAGTCGAAGGGCAAACGTGCCTGAGAAACGGGAGATCTCGGGGTTGAGCACCATCACCACCTCCCCGACGCGGAGCTTCCACCATTTTTCGAACGCATCGCCAAATAGCATCACGTCCACCTTTCGCTCGAAATTGCCAATCAGCATCCGCATATACTTGCGGGGAGCACTTCTCTCACTGACGGCAGTCATGAGGGGCGGGCTCTTGTACATCACCATGCCCACAAGCGCCCAGTTGTCGTAGGCCGGCTCCTCGTACCGGGGCTTCACCACCTTGGCGAGAAGCTTGTCCACTCGTAGGATCTTGACCTTTTCGGTAAGTTGTGTGATGGTGTCGGCGGTCTGGAATCTCCGCTGGAGATGCTGGCCCGACAATGGGTCCTTTTCGTCCACCACCTCATTCAAAGGTTTGGGCACATTGTCGAAGGATAGGAGCCGGTCTTCTAGCACAACCTGCTTTTTCGTGACAGTTGCCGTCTTCACAAACGCCGTGCCAAACACACTGGCTTTGGGCTGTTTTGGAGGCACGTACTCCCGTGGTTTCTGGATCTGGGGAAGCGCGTGCGGTTTTGGTTTGGTGGGCGACCGGGGCACGTCCTTCCGCTGCTTCTTTTCAAGGAGCCGTTGCCGCTTGAGCTCGTACTCCTTCTGGAGATCGGCCAACTCGTCGTCAGAGTCCTCGGTGAGCTGGTTGGAGTCACTCACTTCATCTCGTGGATCCATGCGCGCGTTTTCCACATGTCTCGAGCAAGAAGCACCAGCATAGTGAAGAGTATCGCCACGGCAGAGGTGCCGTCCAAGAGGAAGCCGTCGGTGGGCTCGGGATCCGACACCCAGTTCGACCAGTCGTGTGTTCTTGACCCCGAGGCAATTGACGACGTCAGTGCGCTCTCAAACGACACCGTGTTGAACTTCATCACCACGTCCAACGCCAATCTCGCGGCGGTCGACAGCCTCCTCGAAGAAAACGATGCCATCTTTGCCAAGATCAACGGCCTCCTCGCCCAGTACGACCATGTGTCCAAGGGCACCAGTGAGTTCGCCGACGAGTCGTCCAAGCTCATCGAAAAGAAGGACAAGTACGCCGCCACCATCGACGAGATCGACCTGATCCTCGCCATGTTCGAGCCCCTCGACTCCATCACCCGCAGTTTATCGCGGCCCGGGTACTCTCTCATACGAAAGCAGAAATTCCTCGACATTCTTGCTCAGCTCGACCAGCTGTTGGAGTTTCTTGCAGCGCATCCCGACTACAAGGAGCACGCCTTCTACCAGGTGCGGTTCCGCCAGTGCTGCACGCGAGCCCTCACCCTCATACGGAACTATCTCATTGAGGACATAAAGTCTTTCGGCACACAAATGTCCTCCAACCTTGCCAGTGCCACCAAAACCGTCACCTCCGACGTATTCCTCTATACAGACTTCACAAACCATGCTCAGGACGCCCGGTACGGCGAGCTTTTGTTGCAAATCAGCTCGCGCATCCCAACCCATTCTGAATACACCGGGTTGTTGGACGACGTGCTCCTGGTGTACTTCAAGGTGCGGCTCGAGTTTGTCGGGAACAATGCCCATGTCCCCGTGGAATCGGGCGACCTCGTGCAGTTCTGCCAGAACGAAATCTCCCACTACAAAAAGACAGTGGAGAAGGAGTTCTCCACGTTTGCCAAGGTATTTGGCCTCAGCGAACACTGCACAAAACTGCTCCACCAGTACCTCAAGTCGGTGATTGAGCCACTCTACGATGTCGTTCGCAACAAGGTTCTTCGGGAGACCAATATCTCCACGTTGTGCCAGTTAACCATTCTTCTCCAGAAGTACTACGAGTTTGACGACACCGAGTCGGTGGCCTCGTACTCGCCCAGTTCCCAAATCAACTACGGCGAGCTTCTCGAGCCCATCTTGCACGACGTGCAGAACCGCATCATCTTTCGCATCCAAATCTACATTGACGACAAACTCATGGCCTACAAGCCGCGTCCCGAGGACCTCAAAATCGGCAACCGCAAGGCCTCGGAAAAGCAATCGGACTCGTCGCTCGACGCCGACTTCCCGGACAACTTGTTCCCCAACATGTACCCACCCCTTGGCAAGGCGCTCACCATTCTCTCCAACATCTACGAGCTCGTCAACTCGGTGGTGTTCGACGACTTGGCGCACTACATTGTGCACAGCTGCATTTCCATTCTCAAGGACGGCGCCTACAAGTTGGCCGTGAGCCACTTGGGCCCGATGGACGCCAACCTCTACTACCTCAAGAACCTCATTGTTCTCCAGAGCCAATTGAGCAACTTCGACATCCAGTACGTCCGCACGGAAACCAGTCTCGACTTCACCTCGGGCATCAACGAGATCATTGCCATGATCCGTGCGGGCGAGGTCATGTACAACATCAACCAGCTGGGCATCATTGAGCTCGTGAAAAAGTCGGTGCCCAAGGTCATCAACAACATGATTGACGCCAAGCACGAGATTGAGCACGAGCTCAACAACGCCGTGCACGGCTTCATCACCGAGTGTGCAAACAGAATCAGCTCTCCCCTTCAGAATGGAAATGTGGATGCCATCCCCACATTCAGGGACAACCTCCTCACGGAGCTCCCCAGCATCCACCACGAGATCGGGCTCTTCATTGCCGACGAGGCCATCGTCAAGTACTTGATGAACAATCTTGCCGGGCTCTTGGTTAGTGCGTACGAGAAGTACTACGAGCTGCTCGAACGGCACACCGACGACGTGATGGAGCCCGACACTCTCTTCAATTTCGTCAACGAGATTGTGTCTGGGCTCGACGAGGAGCCGAGGGTGGAGTTCAACGAGGAGATTCTCAAAGACTTGGACTTGGAGACACCTGAACTACATGAGTGAGGTACGTGAAAAATGAACGTCCATCATCGCTTTTCTTTGTCTTGAGGTGGTTGATTATCGTAACTCATTGATATATACACGTGTGGCAGCTATATATACACGTCTGGTCAGCTACTGCTCATCGTAGTTGTTGTAGATGTTCTCCGAGAGCAAGCGGTTGAGCTCGCTCTTGACAAACGGCACCATGTCCTGCTTGATCATGAGATGTGTTTCGTCCAAGTCCTGGATGACGATGCCCGGGGTGTTCTGGTCTAGCTGGATAATCAACGCATGGATGGACGGGTCACACTGCACCAACACACCCTTGGTGGCAGATGGCATTGTTTCGCACTATTTGGTCCACCCGCAATATGGTCCTGGACACCCACTCCGACACCGAGGACACGGACCACCCGTCGGTGACGTCGTCCCAGACGGACGCCGACCTGTCAATTGAGCTGGTGGACGAGCCGCCGAAGCTCAAGTATCACCGCATCAAACAACTCCCGACGTCATTCTTCCGGGACGCCATCTCCACTTGCACCTTCCACGAGCACTACTTTGTGTTTGCCACCCACCTGGGGTTTATACACATCACCAGGCCGGACCTCAGTGCTGTTCGCACGTTCAAGGCCCACCGAGCACTGGTGTTGCTGTTACACACCGACGGGACGTACTTTGCCCTGGGCCTGATGGACGGGACGGTGGTGATTGGTCTGTTGGTGGATGAAAAGGATATGACTGCCTACGACTTCAAGCGGCCGATCCATGCCGTTGTGCTTGACAATTACGCCAAAACCAGAAGCTTTGTATCGGGAGGCATGGCCGGCAGTGTGGTGCACTCCTCGAAAAATTGGCTTGGAAATCGAGTCGATGTGACTCTCCAGCAGGGCCAGGGACCCATTGTGTGCATACATTCCGCCGGAGACATCATACTATGGATGAACGATGCGGGCATCACCATCTATCACACCCCCACGCGGCGCATCATCAAGAGCATTGCCCGGCCCGGGGGCCTGCCGCGAGGCGATTTGTACTGGCCACGAGTGCATGTGCCCGAGCTGAACCGAATACTAGTGGCGTGGGGAAACTACGTGTGGCTGCTCGTGGTGTCGGTGCTGAGTGAGCCCAAAAAGTATACTTCGTCGGCCATGTCTTTCCGGTCGGTGGCGGAGAAACGCATCGAGGTGGAGCACGTGTTCCGCTTGGACGACTTGGTGGCGGGTATTGCCTCCTTCAAGGATGACCTTTGGATGATTCTCACCTTTACTCCTCCGGACAGGGGAGACACCGTGCAGTACCATAACCCCGACCTCAAGCTCATCAACGGCTCGACGGGGTCGATCGAGCATGAAGAGGAGATTGGCCTTCGCGACGTCAACGGCCTCGGGCTCAACGACTATGTGCTTGGGTCGCACATCGGCGATCAGTCGGCGGTGTACTACATCATCTCCGCCAAAGACGGCGTGGTGGCGCAGGAAACGACCCTCTCGGACAGAGTCGACTGGTACGTCCACCACGAAATGTACTACAAGGCGTGGGCCATGTCTGAACACTTTGTCTCGCGAACCAAGCGCATCAGCTATGGCATCTCGTATGTGGACCTGCTAGTCAAGGCGGACGAGTGGGCCACGGCGTCTGCCGCTCTTAGAGATGTGCTAGCGGTGACTGCCTCTGACTTGGCCGACGTCGATACCCACAGCACTGTCGTTTCGTCGGTGTCGATCGACGAACACGACCTTATCATGAAGGAGGTGGTGCTGCAGTGGACCATGTGGGCGGACATCTTCATCAAGGCTGGGCGGGTCACCGAGCTCACCAATGTCATCCCCACCACCCCCAAACTCGGCATATCCCCCGATATATACACTCGGGTGCTTGAGCACTGGGTGAGTGCCGACATCGATGTCTTTCTTGATCTCGTTGCCCAATGGGACACCGATTTGTACAACATCCGGCATATTGAGCTGACACTCGAGACGCTCTTGGAAAACAACCCCGACAAGCGACTTCGCCGGGCGCTTGCCAACCTCTACGTGCGGTCGTTTGAGCCGGTACGGGCCGTTCCCCATCTCATGCATTTGAACGACACCAATCTCGTCCACTTCCTTTCGGAGCATCATTTGTTACTCAACTATGTGGACGAGCTCCCCAGCATTGTGTCGTTGCGGTTTGGCAAAAACGAGCTCCGGTCACTCCCCGTGGTTGAAATTGGTGAAAAAGTCCACGATGTCGTGGATGTGTTGGTGCAACACCGCCATGAAATCCCCCCCGCCACGATTGTCCGCCTCATGTCGCTGCACCAGCTCGACTTCTTGTCGTACTTCTACCTCGAGAAGCTCAACTCCATTGACCCGTTTCTCACCACACCCTTTGGCGACGAGCTCATCAAGCTCTACGCCACGTACGAGCGCGCCAAGCTCCTCCCCTTCTTGACCAAGTTCGACAACTACGATCTCAACGGCGCGGTGGCTCTTTGTGAAGCCAACCAGTACACTGAAGAGCTAGTGTATCTTCTCGGGAAAATTGGCGAGAACCGCAAGGCGCTCATGCTCATTATCAACGAGCTCAACGATCCCGAAAAGGCCATTCGGTTCGCCAAGCATCAGAACGACAAGGACGCGTGGAGGATTCTTCTCGACTACTCGCTTGAAAAACCCAAGTTCATCAAGGCGCTCATCGAGACCGCCGACGACCAGTCGAGCGAGTTCTACGACCCCATCGACATCTTGGAGCGCATGTCCCGCGACGTGGTGGTGGAGGGCCTCAAGGACTCGGTGACGAAAATCAGCACCAACAACGACATGAACCTCCTCCTCAACCAGTTAATTCTCAAAGTGATTCACTCGCAGTCGGAGGAGGTGGCCGTCAAGTACACCCTCGACCAGCTTCGCGGCCACGAGGTGGATGTCACCGACGAAGTGTTTAACCACTACAAAACCGTGTTGATACGGGTGGTGAATGACCACATCCTGGCCACAAGCGGACCATCAGCTTCAACCTACACCAGCCTTGGGGACAAAATACGACACGTGGATTTGCTCAGAGAGTAAGTCATGCAAACGGGTTTAATCTCAGAAACACCTGGCCCGTGGCCCGCGACATAAAGTCCGAGGCAATGGCATTGGCCTTGCCGAACTTGTCACACTTGGTGAAGGCCACCGCATTAGTTAATGATAACGAAACAGAAATCCCCACGAGGATCAAGTAGAAGAACTCGAACTTCAAGATCGCCATGATGCCGAGCACCACCCACGCGGCGGGCTGGGTGTATAGAAGCAACCAAAACACCTTGGAGTCAATGGGATTGATGAACCGCGAGGGGTCCGCCAGCTCAAACACCCACACGTTGTCGAAACTGCCGGAGTCCTTGTTGAAGTTTGTTTCATTCCACCATCTAAGGCCCACGAGTAGGCGGCCGGAAATGTTCTTCAAGTTCCAGAAGTCCGCCAGCACCAACAACACAAGAATGATGAAGTGCAAGATGAACCGGTTCAGCTTGGTGAGGAACCCAAGAATGAAGTTGCCAAAGATGTAGATGAAGATGGGAGCGACCCGGAACGCAATGTAAAAGAGAAGCGCCACGGGATGCGACAGTTCCTTGAGCCGCTGGTACCACGGCCAGTCGCTGGGATTGTCTGAGCGAGGAGCAGCAGTCGTGGAGGCCTCGGCCGGCGCGGGGGGAGGGGAGTCGTCGGCCTCGATTGGGGTGTATTGAGACATGGTGCGAGCAAAAATATCATGAGCTACTCTTATTACTACCGACGTTTCGTGGGTGGCATCACCCGCACCCAACTAGAAACGGGCAAGGTACGTGTGCCAGACTACAAGAAGAATACTAATGCAGTTTGGGTTTTGTTTGTTGACTCCCATCGCAGTCATGTACTACGTGGGTTTGGACCCCGACAAGAAGTTCAACATGCCCGGGTTCTGGCCCGACCCCGCCACGTTGAACCAGGTGCCCAAGGAGCCGCACGAGATCCAGGCGGAGATTGCCCGGATTCGTCGGGAGCGGTTGGAGAAGCGCAAGCGCTTGGAGCAGCGGGCCCGCGAGCTCGGCATCGAGGTGGAAGAGGACTAAGTAAATAGCACGGAATTCATGTATATATGGGAAATGTTTGGTCAATCATTCCTGAAGGCGCACTAAGGTCTGCTTGAGTTCGCTGATGGTGTGCGGAGAGAGCTTGATGGTTTCGGACTCGAGAAGCTTTCGAACCAGCAACGAGAGTTCGGGGTCCGCGGGCCCAGCAAAGAGGGTTTGGTTGAGAGGAGTAGGGAACCCTTCGGACTGGGTGTGCTGGCGCTTGCTTTCTGGGACTTCTCTCTCGATCAAGTGTTTGGGTGGGGCGTGGGCTTGATGCGCAGCAGCCAAAAGGGTGTTGAGGGTTGCCGTGGCACTCGGAGGTGGGAGGGTCTGGTACACCGGAGCCGGGGACGGGGACGTCGACATGAGGTTGTCGCCCTCGAGCCACGAGTTTTCGAGAACGGTGTCGAACGGAGCCGGCTTTTTTATGACCTCCTTGTTGGAGTTGTTTTCCTCCAGCACACAGCTACCGATGATCTCCTCAATGGAGGCATACGAGAGAGTGATCTTTCCCCTCTCGTTAACGAGCCCGAGCAACTCGTCGATGTCCCATGGAATCACCACATTGAGGTATCCCATGATCTCCTTCAATTTGTGGTAGCTCTTGCCAGAATCGTATGAGCTGGAGCTCACGAGAAGCGACGAGAGCAGCTCTGCTGCCGCTGTCGCCACCAGCTGGTCTTGTGCCGGCCACGGTCTGGCAAATGAAAACAATCGTGTATCCTGCCAACAACAGAAAATCTTCTCGTTGGTGATGGAGTCCCAGGACCGCTTGATCCACTCAATCACCTTGATGAGAGGCACCTGGTAGTCGGATTCCGAGAGCACCCGCTGGTCGGACGGCGCCGCCGTCTGCCGTAAATGCGAAAGGTCGGTGGTGTTGGTGGTGCGCTGCATGTTGATCATTTCAAGGTACTGTTGCATCCGATAAAGAATCTTGAACTCTTCGATGATGCCAAACGACATGGGGAGATAGTCGAACTTGGTGCCGTTGTACGCCGCCGAGAAGGGGTTGAGGTGGTTGTTGTTGTTCTTCAAGTAGCACAACCGGATATGGTCGAAGCGAAGATTGAGGATCCGGTGTGACGACAGGTCGTCAAGAATGATGACGATGCGCCGGCTGGGGTTGACGCTGCCGATCTTGTGGTCAAGTGTAAGGAGATAGTTCTGGAACATGCTGGAGGTGATCCACTTGTTGGAGTTGGACTTGTAATAGAGCTGGTGGTGCTCGGTGATCTTGTGAGCCAAGTCGTGCTTGGATATGGTGGAGGGAAGTTTGCTGAGGTACTTGTTGGAGCTGGCCGACATGTCGAAGGTGTCGTACTGGCCGACTAGTAGTGGGGGTAAGCGCTCGGAGCCGTCAATGTTACACCCAAGCATAATTGTGAGGGCATCCTCGGTGGAGAACCGTGACTGCTTGAGGCCTTTGTCAATGGAAGACACATCGAAGATCTGGTCGAGGGGAAGCGAGTAGAAGAGCATGAACTCATCGATGGTGAATATGTCCTGCGGCAGGTAATTGTGCTGACGAATTAACTCATGGAGGTACAGCTTCAACTCCACCTTCTCGTCAATCTTCCACACCTTGTTGAGGTTATAGAGGTTGTTGTGCATGACGTCTTCGGGCCCGCCGGTCAACGTGATGTTGAGCTTCTTGATGAAGTGGTTGCACCACTTGTGGTTGAACACGCCGTTGCCCTCCTTTTCGCTTGACGGGAGTCGAGTCCAGATGGCATTGGCGGTGGACTGGACAATGGGCGTGGTGATGGGGATCGACTCCCAGATGGCTTGCGAGATCCACTCGGTGAGAATCTTGCGGAGAAGCTGGTTCTGCATCTTGCGCCGCCTCACAAGCAGGAACTCCAGGTCCTTGCTGGAGATGAGTTCGTTCTTGGACTTGAGAATCCGTGAGATGGTGGTTTGCGATGGTGGCCGCGCCAGAAGGTACTGCTGCTGGGCCCACGCCGCGAGCTCCTGCTGGGTCATTTCCGGGTTGGCCTCTGCCTTGAGGCAAATGTCAATCTTCTGCTTTATTGTGTAGCCCATGTATCAATTGTGATAGAGTCCGGTAGCCGTAGGGCCATTCTGGTATCGCCCGAACTTTTCGCTCTCACAATTTACACGACCTGCAGACCGATCATGAGGCATATTGTATTACTAGTTGCTCTATTCAAGAAAGTCAATGATGATCTTGAACACCTTTTCGAAGATCTCGTCCCGCTCAATCAACAACGAGTGTCTTCCGCCTTCGACCGCCTCAAACTGCTTGTTCACCGTGTCGGGCACTAGTTCAAAGAACTTCTTGGAAGCGACAATGGAGTTGATGTTGTCGTCAGTTCCGTGAAGAATCAACAACTTGATGTCCTTGTCGAACTTGGCCACGTAGGCCGGGTCAAGAAGGCGCTCTCCACGCGCAAACATGTCGTAGAACTGGCGGGCCGTGCCAATCAACTTGGAGTCGTGCTGCTTGATGTAGTTCTTCCACCGCTCGTTGCTGGTGATGTAGTCGTAGTTGAGCTTGGAGTCGATCTTGAATGTGGGCAAGAGCTTGTTGATCACGGGAGAAAGCACCCGGAGCACAACATTGGGCTCGGTTTTGGGGTGCAACTTCACCAAGGGACCAACCACAAAGAGCGCCCGGATGCTCGTGCGGTACTTGCCCGAGATGGCATAGTTCAACGCAATCCCACTGCCCATGGAGTGGCCCGCAAGAATGAGTTTCTCGTTGGCGTCGGTGCGGGCATCCAAGTTGTGCTTGATCATGTAGTCCAAGTCCGCCACCACATGGGCCTCGTCGGTCTTGCCCACCTCCTTACCCGGACTAGTTTCGCCGGCACCTCTTTGGTCAAAGAAGAAGATTTCGTACCCCGCCTGGCTGAGCTTATCGAACGCCTCAGTGTAGATGTTGGAGTGCTCGCTAAACCCGTGGACATATATAATTTTGCCCTTGTATGGGGTGGAAGATGGCACCTTCCACGTGACGGTCTTGAACTTGGCACCATTGAACTCAACGTAGTCGATCACGGCCTTGCCTTTGGCCTCATAGGGAATTTGAATCTCTGTCATGTGTATTGAAATCCGCGCCATACCTAATCACATGACACGGATGTGGAGCACCTCCACGTCTGGTATTGTTTGGCATGAAAGCTCACAAATGTGGTGATTAAGGAACTGTCGAAGGTCCCTGTTATCGTTCGTGAGCTGCTTGAAGTTGGTCATGTGTTTGTTCTTGGGCAGCAGGAAGTCTCGAAGAAACTCGTCGGCAAATAGCGTGTCAGCAAGCTCATCCTCAAAGTAGATGCTCTGCTTATAATCTTCGATGGCCCGTTTGGGGAGTATTTGGAATAGACTCTTCTGTTGGATTTGTGCAGTCGAGCGGTCGTGAAGCCTCAACCGTCTGAGGTTTTGATATTTTGCAACCACCTCGATGACCTCAAGAAGCAGGCTTGGCCCCATCAGCTCCACCCTCAAGCTGACAACCTCGAGCTTGTGTGCCAACACTCTTAGACTGGCACACAAACTTTCACATTGACATATAAGACAGTCGTATGTCGGATTCACTGCTAGGTGTGTGAGGTTTGGGGTGAGCTGAACAAGCTGGTGCACCAAATTCGACCGCCAGTCGTCGGGCCCATGTGACGAGTTGCGATGAGTGTACTCTCTACAGCAGAGCTGAAGCCACTGTAGACCAGACAAGTCCACCACGCTCCCAATGAGTGCAGCCACCATCGGCCCGTACGCCTCGATGTGTCCATCTAAGGCGAGACGACGCAACGATAACCGAATGCCAAGCTCACGGCACGCGTGGAAGAATTGGAACCAAGCCGGAAGGGTAAGGGAAATGGCAGAGTTGGCGATGTTCATGGACTCGAGCCGGTTCAACGTCAGAGGAATACGCTGGAACTCGAGCACATCCAAGTTCGGCGAACCCTGGAGCGAGTGCACTAGCAGCACGATGCCATCGAACCCGTCATCGTACCACACCTTCAACAGACGAAGATTGGGCATCTTGGTTGCAGCCACTTTTCCCCGAGCACTGATGCCCAAATCGGTAACGTTCTGCACCAAGTCGCCGACTTCCGAAAACGGAACTGTTCGGAGGAACACCGACGTGGGTGTGGCTGCTTGGAGAAGGCCACGTATATCCAAAGTGACGTTGCTGGCAACCACCGATCGAACAAGCTGTGCAAGCTTAAGATTTTGAGAGAGCACCTGCGTCAAGTGATCGAGGTTATGGACAATGGTACCCGCCCAATTGTCCACATGGGCCTGTGCCTCCATCATCTCGGCACCAAGTAGAAGCTTCTCGTATAGTACCAGGGCTGCTGGTAGGTATGTGAAACGACTCAACACGCAGAGCGTAAGGAGATCTTTGGTGTGGAGGTGATATGAGATCTCCACTAGTACCGCATGGGGAAGGTCCTCTAAAGTCACTTCCTCGGTGACATGGTCGTGTAGTGGAGGCATTGGGTACACCAACCCCGTGGGACGGAACGAACTCAGCCTCCGGCGGTTCATGTAGGAGCGGGAGGACGTGGTGATTGGTGCGAGTCTTATCGGAAGCACGTGACCCAGAACCCTGCCAATTTTTTAGTCAGGTACACTGAATGGTACATTCATGAGGACTCGAGTCATCACGGGAAAGAGAAGGTTCTTTCTCTTTAGGTTAGGTCGTCGAGGTTGGTGGTTATGTGTGTGCGGCACGGGTGTTTTATATCAACAATCGCACTCATCATCATGGAATCAGACACGCTGGGGACGCCCAATGGCAAATCCGACCCGTTCCACGGGCTCTCCTTCGAGGTTGGCGTGGCGGAAAACAAAAACACCACCTACAGGGCCAAAATGGAGGACGTGCACACGTACGTGGCCAACTTTGCCGAGCGTCTCGACTGGGGATACTTTGCCATCTTTGATGGTCATGCTGGAAAGCAATCTGCTCGGTGGTGTGGCAACAATCTCCACAGCTTGGTGGAGGACGAAATTGCTAGGAGGGAATCTGTCGGTCCCGACTTCGACATCAAGGATGTCTTCCACGATGCATTTGTGAAGGCAGATGAACTTATAGAGAAAGACGGCAGTGGGTCGTCGGGTTGCACCGCTGCGGTGGCCATTCTTGGATGGGAAAAGAGAGACTTGACGGATGACACGCCCGACGTCAAAAACGCGTCGTCGGCGTTCGACTTCATACCTGGTCCCAATCACAAGCGCATGTTACACACTTCCAACGTCGGCGACCTGCGAATCATTCTCTGTCGAAACGGTCGTCCGTATCGCTTGTCATATGATCACAAGGCTTCCGATACCAATGAAGTGAACCGGATCCGAGACCAGGGAGGTCTTGTCATGAAGAACCGTGTCAACGGAGTGTTGGCGGTGACACGATCCCTCGGCGACTCGTACATGAAAAGTCTTGTCATTGGTAAACCATTCACCACCTCCACCGAAATCACCCCCCACGACGAATTCATGATCATTGCTTGTGATGGCGTCTGGGACGTCATTCTGGACACCAGAGCCTGTCAGTGCGTACTGGAGGTGTTCAAAGTGCAAAAAGATACAAACAAACCGTACGACTCCCAAGCAGCAGCAAAGAGGCTATGTCAGTTGGCGATGGACAATGCAACCACCGATAATGTCACCGTGATGGTCGTGAAGTTCGACAACAAGGTGTTCAGCCAGTGACAAACTACACCTAGCCACATTTAAACGACTCATGAAACGTTAGACTATGAACTAAGCACATCCTCGGCCTTGATCCGGGGCCGGTAGAACTTGAGTGCAAGCGAGCTGGCCACCACACTTACAGACGAAAGCGCCATAGCGGCGGCGGCCCACACCGGGTTGAGACGCGAGTTCTTGTAGGGGTAGATGACTCCAGCAGCGATGGGTAGGCCGATCATGTTGTAAATCAAGCTCCACGCAAAGTTGAATTTGACCCGGCGGAACACCACCTTGCTCAAGTCAAAGAGTGTCACCAACGTGAGAAGAGGGTATTTCTTGGTGAGAAGAATGAAGTCACTCGATGAGACAGCCAAGTCGGTGCCTGAAGCAAGTGCAATACCCACGTCGGCTGTGGAAAGTGCCGGCGCATCATTGATGCCGTCTCCCACCATGGCCACCGTGGTGCGGTTTCTTTGGAGTGACTTCACTTTGGCCTGTTTCTCGTCGGGAAGCACCTCACTGATGATGCGATTTGGCAAGATGCCAATTTCACTGCCAATGGCCTCGGCGGTAAGGCTGTTGTCGCCGGTAATCATCCAGCACTCGATACCAAGCTTCTTTTGAAGGTAGGCAATAACAGGTTTGGCATCGTCTCTGATCCGATCCCGACAGGCAAACATGAGTACGAGGTGGTGGTTGGTGTCTTGGAATAACTGCTCGCATTGGAGAGCTACCAAAACCACTGATTTACACTCGCCTTTCCATTTGGTAAGTGTGGCCTTGTGCTTCTCAGTGATCTCGACTCCATAGTCATTCATGAGAGCCTCGTTACCAGCAATAGCACTGGTGGGCTTGTGGGTATTCCACACGTCGTCGCCCTTATCAAAAACCACCTCTCCATAAAGACCTTTTCCCGAAATGGTCTCCACGTTGGGGACCTTATTATTAGACATATCATGGGATGCGTCAATGAATGAGAGGACGGCCTTAGCAATGGGGTGCTTGGATGAGAGCTCGAGGTCGCGTGCCACCTGCAATGCAATTGTCTTCACGTTGGTGTCGTCAGAGGTGAAGTCACAGTCGGACACCAGGATCTCGCCCATGGTGAGAGTCCCCGTCTTATCGAAGCATACCACCTTGGTGTTGGCTCCATCCTGAAATGCCACACCTCCCCCCTTGGCCAAGATACCGTATTTTGCAGCCAAACCTGATCCCACAAACAACGCGGTGGGGGCTGCTAAACCAAGTCCACACGGACACGCAATGACGAACACGGCAATGGCAAACTCCAACGACCACACCGTCCAGCCACCAATGTCAATGTCGAGATACGAGTCAGGAAGAGAGCCGGAGTACGCCAACGCAAGCCATATCACCCACGTGAGCACGGCAGCAACAACAATCATGGGCACAAAGTAGCCTGTGAGTCTGTCGGCTGTTCTGGCGATGGGCGCCTTCCTGAGCTGGCCGTCTCTCACAGTGCTGACAATTTGGTCAATGAGGGAGTCGCCATCAAGACTCATGATCTTGGCCACGATCGAGGTGTTGCCGATATTCACGGTCCCTGAGAATACTTGCTCTCCGGTTCCGTGGGTTACCGGAGTAGACTCTCCTGTGAGGGCAGACTCGTCGAATTCTGATTGGCCCTCCATCACGATACAGTCCACGGGAGGAGACTCACCAGTAGAAATGACAATGAGATCGTCTGCCTCCAAGTATTTGACGTCAATCACACGAGCGCCCTCGTCGCCTCCAAACTCCTCGTGAAGCGGTTTCACCAAAGTGGCATGGGACACTTTCAAGTTGCCCAATGTGGCGATGGCGTCCGCTGTTTTGCTTTTGGAAACCAGCTCGAGAAGACGGCCAATGAGAAGGAAGAACGTGAGGAACACCACCGAGTCAAAGTACGTGGTGTGAAGTCCGCCCATGGTGTGACGTTCCTGGTGTGCCGCCAACCCAATGAGAACAATGCTTGCAATGTATGACACCGACGTACCGAGAGAAACAAGCAAGTTCATGGAGCCAAAACGGAAGAGACGGCGACGGAACGAGTTTTTGTGTGCCCATAGAGAGTACACTTCCTTGATGGCTTTGATGTGGAAGATGTCGGCTGCAAAGAAGTAAACTGGGGTACTGAGGATAAGGAGTATCCAGGTGTTTCTCAGTACATTGCCCACCCAAAGGGGTTCCTCGACCCACATGCGCATGGGATGATGGCTGGGGAGAAGCGACATGGCCACCACGCCAAACACAAACGTGGGAATGGCAAACACGGTCGCAATCACCAATCGTCTTACCACCTTCATAGTTTCTTGCTTGGTGAGATTGCGGAGGTGTTCATCCATCGACACCGACTCAATGACACGGCATGTGAAGGTGCCGTTCTTGGACGCATCAACTCGGTACCCTTGATCGGAGCTCGAAGGCTGGAGATGGTTGAGGTCAAACAAAAAGCGGCGGATGGTGAGTTTTTGGGCCTGGTTGGGAATATATGTGAACTTGATGAAGGGATGCTTTAACGTGATGGGATCCTCCACCACCACCGCCTCTCCGAAACTTGTGAGATAGTTGGTGATGATTTCTGGACAGTGGGCACAGAACATCCCATCGACGCTGACATTAACGGAACGGGATTTCTTTTTGCTGGAAGAGTAGTTGATGGAGTCTACCGACACCAAGTCGAAGTCGAAGCCACAGTTCTCGACTGTTTCTTTCAACTGAGGAATGTTTGATTCATCCTCCATGACAAAGGTGGCCGACTTGGTCATCACGTTGATGCCACACTCTAATACAAACGGCAAATCTTTGACGGCGGCCAGAATCGAGTTGGCGCACGCGGCACACGTCATGCCGCCAATCATGGCAGTGACCTTGGCGTTGATGCTTCGTTGAACCGGTAACACCTCGAGCAAGCGACACTCGAAGCCAGAGTCGTTGATGGCTTGTACGATTCTGTTGACCAAGTGCTTGCGAGGGATCACCACCACTGCTGTGTGTTGTATGAGGTTCACGGAATGCACATCCTCTTTGAGAGCATTCTCTTCGGAGAGCACACTTTCGATGGTGCTCGACACGGCACCCACGCATGAAGAGCACGTCATGCCAGACACCGACAACACGGCTCTGTACTCGGTGGATGGGCCAGCCACCACCGTTTCCACAGACTCGTCTGACAACGTGTCCATCAGCTTCTTCCGCGACTCCGAGCATGCCTGGCAGTGCTTGAGATGCTCCCGTTGGTGACGAAAGTTGGTGAGTCTTGACCAGAAACCTGGCTCCGACCGCGACGGAGATGACGAGAACTGTGTAGTGCCGTCCTCCGAGAATGACCACGATGCCACTTCAAAGCCAATGTGACTAAGGGTTCTGGTTATGCGTTTGATCGATAGGCGGAGAAACGACTCAGACGGAGTAGTGTTGGTGTAGAATAAGTCCAACACATTGTCTTTTATGCGGTATGTAATGTCATCTGGATGTCTCGCAGCTAAGTCCTCCGTCAAGGGGAGAAATTTGGAGAGACTCTTGTAAATTGCATACTCGCAATCACCACAGTGGATGTTGGAGAGAGTAAGAGAGAGATGTTCCATGAGGAACGGCTGGATCACAGTGCGCTTTTATCGCGCGCTTTTCGCTACAGCGGCATTTGTGCTGCATGCTGATTAGTCAGGCAATGGGATTAAGACGTCATCAAGGGGTAAAAACCAGAATATCAGGGGGCGAAGGACAGGACATCAGCTGGCTCATCGTCTTGGCAATCGGTGGGCGACTCTATGTTGCGATATTCTCTGTGAGACATTAATCAGATAAGAGAGTGGATTGGTTGACTGACGAGTAGACCAGTCATGTTTACTACAGGAAAGTCTTCTTGTGAATACGTCCCTGCTTACGGTATTGCTGCATTAAATTCTAATTTGTATGATTGCTGCAAAAATCGCCTAAAATCTAAATCTACCTGCGACCTAAACCTCCTCGCTCACACTTTCCGCTTCCTCCCGATCAATGTAGTGCACAGCACCCACCACCAGGAGACCACACGCCAAGCCCACCACCTTCTCTGCCATGGTATGGAAGAACACACACGTGACGTTATACATGAGATACCAGATCCCAATGAGCGCCAACACCCCCCATCGCACCGGCTTGGGTCCATCGCGATTGAGCACTTCTCGTAGTAGAATCAACGAGCACAGCGAGAGGAAAAACAAGTGGCCGGAGGCGTCGAACGCATCTACCCATCGGGCATCGAGCGTGCGATAACACAAGTACATGGGTACCTGAGCCCGTTGGCCAGAGACCTCGCAATGACCTCCCATGAACACGTTAAGACGCTCGAAAATCGACAGCCCAAAGAACCACACGGTGTATACGAGCCAGCATATGGTGGCCACGGCGTACTTTTGGGCGTGCTTGTTGAGTCTGGAGGAATTATGAAGGAGAAGAGTCCACCACGCTAGCGAAAACCAGATAAAGCCGAATTCCTCAACAAAGAATTTGTTCACCCAGAATACAAACGCACTGCGCTGCACAACAAACGAGTAGCCTTGGAGATACACCAGCCATGGCCAGGCCATGGCCAACGTTATGGGGTATACTGCAACATACTTCCCATTCATGTTAATCCGGGGTGCGCATCACGTGCACTCGCCTCACCTATTAATTGCTGCTAACTGCTACAAGATGAGACCAATGCTATGGCCCAGGCTAGCCCGAACTATGAGTGTTAGTGCTCGAAGATGGAGCACCATCCCTCAAATGTCCTTCCCGTGTCTTGACAAACTTGAAAAACGAACTGAGGAGCTTTCGTCGGGCCTTAAGTGCTCGACCGATGTCACATCCATGGATACCGGTCCCGAGCCCGCCTACTCCAAGGTGGTGACGGGGTTCGAGGTGTTCAAAAGCACAAAGCCTATTTATTTGGACTACGGCCAGTACCTTCCGGAATACGAGTTGGCCTACGAACACTGGGGCACTCTCAATGAGAACAAGGACAACATGATCCTCCTTCACACAGGCCTTTCTGCATCTTCTCACGCCAAGTCCCAGCCCAAAAACCCAAAGAACGGCTGGTGGGAAGACGTCATTGGCCCGGGCAAATACCTCGATACCAACAAGTTTTTCGTGGTATGTACCAACGTGTTGGGCGGATGCTACGGCTCCACGGGCCCATTGTCAAAGCACCCCGTTGATGGGGCACCATATGCCACAAGGTTCCCTGTCATCTCCGTCAACGACATGGTGCGGGCGCAACGCCAGCTTGTGCGAGAAGTGTTTGGGGTAACCAAGCTCCACGCATCAGTCGGAGCCTCCATGGGAGGCATGCAGTCGCTAGCGTTTGCTGCCGAATTCCCAGACGAGGTCGACCGCATTGTATCCATCAGTGGATGTGCCAGATCGCATCCCTACTCCATTGCATTAAGGCACACCCAGAGACAGGTGCTTATGAGTGATCCTAACTGGAACAGAGGATTCTATTACGACAAGGTGCCTCCACACATTGGTATGAAGCTCGCGAGAGAGATCGCCACTGTGACCTACCGCCTGGGCCCCGAGTGGGAGTTCCGTTTCGGCCGCAACCGTGCCGACGAACTGAAGCCCCCGGCTCTCTGTCCTGACTTCCTTGTGGAGACGTACCTTGACCATGCTGGGGAGAAGTTCTGTCTTGAGTACGACGCCAACTCGTTCTTATACGTGTCCAAGGCCATGGACCTTTTTGACCTTGGAAGAGCCAACCGTGCCAAGGCTGAGGCCACCAGAGAAAAAACCGAACAAGAGCAAAACGACAAGACCCCAGAGTCTTCATCGCTCCCATCAGAGCCATATCAGGAGCAGATCCGCCCCAAGACCATTTCCCCTGAAGAGTCGATCCAGGACCTTTTTGATGGTCTCCGGCACATTTCCCACAAGCCCTCGCTTGTGGTGGGTGTCGAATCGGACATCCTCTTCCCTGTTTGGCAGCAACGAGAGATTGCCCAGGCCCTCAATCAAAACAAAAAGGGAAAGTATGTCGAACTTAGCAACGAGGTGTCCAACTACGGTCATGACACCTTCTTGCTCAGTCTCGAGCACATTGGTCCACCAATGAAGAAGTTCTTGGAGGATTGAGTACATAGTAATGAAGTGTATGCTATCAAGCTAGACTAGGGTTCCATGGTTTTTGTCCAATTCCACACCGAACTTCCGAGCAATGGCGTAGATTCTGTCTCTGGCACCACCAACCACGGCCTTGGCCAAGCCGACCTTCTTCTTTTGCTTGTCGACTTCCATGTGTTGAGGTAACAAATTATCGTGAGCACTCAAGCTAACAAACAATGCAAAGGGAATGAACCACACACAAAGTCCGAAGAACGAGCACACCTCGACAAAAGAAGGAATACGTGGTGGGGTGTAGTTGTGCTGGAGTCGTACTTCAAGCGGAGGAATGTAAGGGTTGTGGAAATGATTGAACCAAAGAAAGTGGTTCGCAACAACGAGCACACACGAACTCAAGAACGTGGGCGAGATCACCTGCACGTATGGGAATTTGTGGAGGTTCTGGAGGTACACCCAGTAGGAAAACACGGAAAACACCGTGAGCCAAAAGGGGAACCCGTCAAAGAGCCAAAGCCCGATATGCACGCCGGCCACGGCAAAGATCAAGCGGCGGAGAATGCGCTTGGTGGGCTCGCTGTGTTCCTCGACAAGCTCGGAAATGTAGTAGAGCCCGGAGGCAATGGCTAGCACGAGAAACGTGAAGCCCACCACCACCCCTACGAGGGAAAGCGCCTGGAGGATCATAGCGTGTCTTTTTCGCGTTAATGGATTTCACCGCGTTAATATTTGGTTTGTGCTTTTTTACCTAGTCGTAAATATCGATTGGGGGAATGCGGTCGGTGTTGTAGAACCAGTTACCGCCCTCGAGCTCGCGCATGAGCCAGTCGCCGGGGAACAACACGAGATGGCCGTGGATTTCGTCCAAGAGCCGCTTGGCCAGGTCTCGCTCGTAGATCCTCTCGCCAAGGTTGGCGCGTCGCCGCACACTCAACTTGTTGCGGCGCTTGCGGCGAGCCGGGCCGTTGTCCTCGGTGGTGCCGTTGGTCTCGTTGTTGCGGTAGTACCCGTTGGTTTGTTCGAAGTTCTCGATGTCTCCCTTCAGTGGGGGCACGTCGCCCAAAAGACCGACACCGGCAACGGGGTCCACCGCCACGCTGTTGCCACGCTTGTGCTTGTGATCATCGTCGTCGGAGTCTCGACCATAGGGGAATCTCTCGCGCCGGTGCTTGGCGTCTTGTGCTTGGGCGACAAAGAACGCCAGCTGCAACTTCGAAAACTCCTTGTAGTCCTTCCACGAGACCACGGCATCGTCGGGCTGGCAGTGGAACACAAGCCGGAACAAGTCGGTGTTCCGGCGAGCGTTGTCGAACCAGATGTCATCGTAGAACTCAGGATCAACGGGATCTTCGAATCCATAGGGGTCAATGAAACTGTTGAACTCGTCGACGCCTTGTTCATTAACCGAAGCAATGGTGTCACGGAACGACTTGTCATTCAACGTGACCACGGGCACATTGTCGTCGCCGCCATCCACCGATCGAGTGTCGGACTCGGTGTCGTTAAGACTCGTGGGGTTGGGCACGTCCACCGCACCCACCACCTTTTCGTCAGGCTCCGGCAGATTGTTTTCATTAGACAGAAGAAACCCAGCCTGAGACCGCTTGGCATTCTCCTCGTCGTTTTGCTCCTTTTCAATGGCAGCCACTCTCTGGAGGTACGAGATTTTTTTGAGAAGTTGCCAGCGCTCTCTGTTGCGAGCACTGATGATCTCTTCCAGCTCCGTGTCCATGTCGTCGGTCATGGCAAAATCATCGCTCTCAAGGAACTCTCTGACGGTGTTTTGGTCAGGCAAAAAGACCCCCGAAGGGTTTTGGTCCATTTGCTTGTGGGCGAGGTCCTTGAGGAAGCGCCCACTATTGAGGCGAGCCCGCTTGGCAAGCGTCGACCGATACTTGTCGGGACCATCTCCATACACATCCTGCTTGTGAGTGTCGTTGTGCTGGACCCGAGCGTCATACGAGTGCTTCTTCTTGTCACGAATTCCCTTATTGGCTTCATGGAGACCTGTTCTGTTGTTAAACGAAAGGGGAAGGGCGATTGGCTGGGGCCCATCCTCCTCTTCAGGCACCTCTTCATTCTCCGGCACCCGATCGCCAACAAAGTTCTTCCATCGGAATGTTCCTTCGGGCTCGCCGAGTATGTCTCGCGCCGCAAGCTCAACTTGTGCCGAAAGGATCAAGTTCTCCTTCGAGGCAAACTTGGAGGTTGCCGCCTGAAGTCCCTTGGCCGTACTTGCAAACTGCTCGAACCGTTTGAAACGGCGCTCAACAATGTCAAGCACATCCACATTCACCCCAAGGTGCTCCCTCATGAGGCGCATCCGCAACGTGTGGGCAAATTTTCCTGCAAGGTAGGGTCTACCATTCATGGTGGTGGCAATGGTCTCGTTGTCTTTGACGACGGCGGCCACCTCCGAGTCTCTGTTACCTCTCATGGACCGCTCGTTGATGTTGGCGCTTCCTATGATGGCCAAACGGTCGTCCACAATCATGGTTTTGGCATGGATGTAGAGCTGCTCGGTAACCAAGTTGCGGTCAGGGCCAATCACACCCCACTTACGCAACGAAAAGAACTGGATGTAGTCATCGGGGTCGATGCCGTACTTGCGCAACTTGGCAAAGATGGACGTGGCACCTCTTGAAATCGACATGTACTGGCATTGCATGATGACACGAACCGAAGATCCATCGGGCTCGTCGACTTGCGACTCAAATCCGGGCATGAGGGGAATGACGATGACCGCCCGCCACGCAGTGTTTTCGTTGTGGGCCTTGATGATGCGGTCGACCAACGCATCGCCGATGCGGTTGTGAATCTCGGTGCCGTCGATGAAGCACGAGGTGACGAAAAACTGGTTTTCGATGTACACGAAGTGCTCCGAGGTCTCAATAAGCTTGAGGTACGCATTTTGGATACTTTGTTCGTGTTCCTTGAGTCCGAGGGACCAGTTGCCCGAAGACCGCAAGAGCTGGACCTCACAAGAACCCTCGAGCCCCATATCGCGAACCTCTTCGTCAGAGAGATCTGGAGGAGGTGTAAGTAAAGGGGTGAACCGACTGGGGCGCTTTTGCCGAAGTAGGTAGTTCCACCGCTGTACGAAGTGACGAGCAAGGTCGCGAGCCACCTTACCGGAAGTAAGCATATGCACGTCGTGCCAGGGCATCCGGGGCACGGTGTCACGGTCATACATGCTTTCGTAAGGTTTGTCGAGACCATAGAAATCCTTGACACGGGGGTTGGAGTAGTCTTTACCCGGGAAGGTCTGAAACTTGATGAACTCTTCTGGTGAGAGCGAGTCTTTGAGCGACGAAAAGTCAACCTTAGAGTCATCCGTGAGCACGTGGTCGGGTGTGTCGTAACGACCGTAGCAAAGGTCAATGCCTCCAAGGAATGCCACGGTGTGGTCGATGATGCAGAGTTTTTCGTGGTGGGCCCAGAAGTAGGTATTCTGAAGGAGCTGATTGGGCGACCGGATGACATGAATGTTTTCCTCGTTGAGCAGGAGGATCAGGTGCTTGGTGTAGAGCGAGTCCGTCAGCACCGTGGTGCCGACGTTCCGGTACACAATCACGAAAATCTTGACGCCCTGCTTGGCCTTGCGCTGGAGAATGCGGTCAATTCTCCACTGTTGATTTCCGTTGGCCGGACGTCTGAGGTAAAGCTCGGGCGAAAGCCACCAGTCATGAATGAATATAACATCCTTGGCCATTTCGAGCGCCAGTGACACCGCCCAGAAGTAGTCTCGGGCATCGACAAACCACTGGGCAAAACAATTTTTGCGGATGGGCGCAAACGACTCGAAGCGGTGGGGCTCCGCCCACACTGTCGAGTTCTTGAGATCAGTAAGGGACTTGTACCAGAGGCGGTGCTCCTTCTCGCTCCTAGTGATCAACACGAGCTTTCTTTCGGAGTTTTCAAGGGTAATTTTGAGGTGCTTGAAGACTTTGTGAGAATGGCTCAAGGCCGGCCCGTCATTGTCCTCGTAATCACTCTCGGTATCTGAGGCCGAGTGGTTATCTGAGCCACGCACAATCACACGGAACTTGGGGTCCACCAAAAACACCTCGAGAGGAAGCGTCGAGTTGATGTCGTTGACGTACATCACATAGGTGTTTCTCACCAACAACCACTTTTCCTGGCGACGGTCAATCATGCCCTTGAGGTCGTTGGCCTTGAAATGGCCCACCCGCCAGCCCTGCAGCTTTGTGTTGCCTCCGACATGAATGACACCCTGCTTTCCCTGAAAACCAGTTTCGTAGCTGAGCAAGGCGGAGATGGGAGATATCTCAAAAAAGTGAAAGAGCCTGTTCAGTTGAGCCTTGAGTTCAACAATCTTGACGAGATCTTCGAGGTACTTAGCCACCTGGGAAATGTAGTCGCTGTTGCGCTGGGCCCGACGACGAAGGTCTTCGGGAGACTCTTCCGAAACCAGCGACGCTCGACTGAGGTGTGCCCTTAATTGCGCCAACGTGCCGCCAAAAGTGCCGGCGCTGAGTACCGAATGGTTGTCATCTTGGGAGGTCCGGATAGGACTGGCAGCACGCTCCACCTGAAGGTGGTCGTCCTGAGTTTTGCGGAAGTTTTTGAGCTTCAGACGCAAGGGGGGGATGGGATATCGTGGGAGCTCCTCGGTTCTTGAGAAGTCGCTCTTGAAGTTATCGATTTTAAATTTGGAGTGGAGGTAAAGCAAGTCTTTGGCGGTCTTTTCGACCGACCATTGTAAGCGTTGTGGACCGACGCCGTACTCGAGGTCAAGACGAAACTTTCTGTTTTTCGTGAATGGTGTCTGTGAGGTATCACTGATGGTGAATCCTAGAAGCGACAATAGGAGGGGCGCCCGGGCAATGCCGTGCTCGTCTTCACACAAACACGATGCAAGCAAATTGATCGAGGGGCCCGCTGCCATCAACGAATACACCAACTTATTGGCACGATCACTGGTGGCAGCGTCGTGGTACGGCTCATGGACTGGGTTGGGCTCGTTCTTGTCTTTTTTCTTCTTGAAGAATGTGAACTTGCGGCGGTTCTCTTCTCGAAACATGCTGGGAATGAACATGCTGAGCTGCCGTTCAGGCTTGGCCCGATCAGCAACATCGTCATCTCGGTGAGCAAGCTCAATTGAGTTTTCATAGGGCTGGCGGTCCTGCTCCTCCTCCTCCTCGCTGGCATACCGGAGCTCATTGCGGTCCACACGGCCCCGATTGAAGAACAGCCAGGGGTTATCGATGACTTTAGGTGATTCCTGAGCAAAGAAACGGCTCTTGGTGGGCGACGACACTCTGTTGCGTTTGTCAATGGGGTCGTTCTGGGCAGAGGGTCCAATGCCGGACTCGGGCATTTCATCAGGTGCAAGATTTTCGCGGGCATCCTGGTACTCGTTCGGTGACGTGTCAATTGGGTCGACCTCCTTCACATCATTTGGCTGCACCGACGGCGGCAAAGACGTTTGGGGGGTCTTTTCTGCACTAGGGGACATGTGGTAGCAAAACAATCGCTTAGCGGAAAATGCGCGGCGTCATCTGGGGAAGCAACATACCAGCCTACGAAAGAATAAGTGATTGGTCGAATAATCAGTGAAAGATTGATGACTTGGTTAAACCGACGTTAACTGTCTGTGTATGGTGTTTGGTGTATAAATTAGGTGTTCCCATTGATATGGTGGGGCAGCGATGGCCGCAGTCGCAAATTTCAGGTCTCGTATTTCATACAAGTTGGAAATGAGTACCGCCCAAAATCCTGTCTCACCGTTCATAGCAAGGATGTGTCGAGACGGACTTTGTGGCCGAGCCACAACGCATGGTCGGTGTGGTCCTTCAAGTCTCCGAGACTGGTGCGGGGGTGAATTAATACCGACAACTTGCCATGATTCAAGGTGTAGAAGTTGAGCACGCGAGCAAAAAGCGCTGGGTCATAGCGGCCCTCTCCCCCGGTGTCTATCTCGAACATGTTGATGGGATGGGGCCCAATTGGCTTGTCCCAGAAGCGAAACACCCGGAGCTTTCCGTCCGCAATCTCGGGTGCAAACTCGTGCTGGATTTTCTCGCGGAACTTGAACGCAAACTGGCGCTCTGTCTCGTTGTTGTTGTTCCAGTAGGTGTGGAAGTCGTAGGATACAATGCCGTAGCTCATGGCGAAAGTGTGGGGGTGGCCGGCTTATATGCGCGCACCTTACTAAGATGAGTAAGCCATAGTCCAATGGAAGCCACGAAGGCCGACACCAGAAGGCCAAAGATCTCTGTTTCACATGAGACAAGACTTCCAGCCGCGATCCGACAGGACGCTCGAGACGGAGTGTAGGGTGGTATGGATCTGTCAACTCAATTCCCAGCACAGTAGACCTCTTCGATGGATCATCCAAAACTTTGGAGCTCAATGGAGGTCACTGTCCGCTTCCGTCGTATCGAGCACAAGGCAACGGCCATGGCGCTGCCTGCAACGTTGCATGCGATGTCCTTCACATCAAACACTCTTGCCGGGTTAACTAGCGACTGAATGAACTCCAGACCCACCGAGCCCCCAACAGTACAAATCACCACAGTGAGCCAGCGGAGAGTGCGGACGGCTGCCGTGTCAAACACGTAATAAAACTCGGCCGTGAGTATGAAGAACGTGACAAAGTGCACCACCTTGTCGTGGACGAGGTGCACCGACGCAAACCCAAGGTAGCCAGCTATCAAGAGCGAGATACCGAACGCTGGTTAGTAACTCATCGCCAAGGGTTTTATTCGTACCTATTAGCACAGGGATCCGGATGGAGGTCATGGTGCGAAAACAGCGATGCACATCTCGCTTCCTTCCCGACTGAATTTACTAAAACATATTGCCAGGGTGCAGCCGCCCGTTGTCCCGACAACGATACGATCCAAACCGGAACTCAAGGTTTTGGCCATCGGCTGCTCTGAGCTTGTGGCCAAATTTCGCAACCCCAACTATACCGAGCCATCGCGGGCCCAAATAACAAGGAGCCTGGACTTCTTCAACAACTCAACCCGGGCCCTTGACTGGACAGTTGCATCATACAACGACATCCCGGATGTAAGGGACGAACAACATCGGGCCACTGGGTCCACCCAGAAAATAAAAATTCCTCCTCACCTTCTACGGCCGCTACCTGAGGTGCTTCTTCTTGGGCACACCAACGCAGGCAAGTCGTCCTTGGTCAACACGCTTCTCCTTGAGGGTCGCAATGCCAGAGCCATTGAGCACGCATACGTGTCGAAGCGAGCTGGGTACACCAAGACACTCAATTGTTTTAACATAGGCAACCGCCTTCGCATCGTTGATAGCCCGGGCTACGGCGAAAGAGGTCAACTTTCGCAGGGCCAGGCCGTCATTGACTACGTATCCGAGCGCAAGGTGCTCCGGCGTGCGTTTGTGCTTATAGACGGGGTGGCTGGGTTTCGCGACCAGGACTTTGTCATTGTGGACCACTTGGTGGAGGCAGGGGTGCCCTTCGAGATCATATTCACCAAGGTAGACGACGTGGTGCGCCGGCACTTTCTGAAGGTGAAGCCGGGGGCTCCAAAGGACGTGATGTCCCAACACAATGAGAATGTCAAGAGGCACTTCGCATATATGATTGAGGCGTCCGGCCTCGATCAGTTGGTCACCGACCCCCGCATCTTCTTCACCAACTCTTCGACCAATCGGTGGGTTCCTCGTCGCCTGGGCTACGACATGGTGCGACAGGCAATCCACGAAGCATGCCTATTAGACAAGGCCCCAATAGACTAGTGTCCTTTCTTCTTCTCTTTATATTACATTGCTATGATCGTCATGTTCATGCTTTGGTGTGAGAGCACCAATCGAATGCTTTACTGGCCTCTTCCCCTACCACGACCGCCAAATCCTCCCCTGGCACCACCACGGCCGCCGCCAAATCCTCCACGAGAACCGCCACGACCACCGAAACCTCCTCTGGAACCGCCACGGCCACCAAAACCTCCTCTGGCACCGCCACGACCGCCGAAACCTCCTCTAGATCCTCCACGGCCGCCGAAGCCTCCACGGCCTCCACCAGGAGCACCACCTCTCTTCTTAGGCTTGGGTCCAACTTGTGGTGGCTTGGGCAAGAATCTCTCCAAGGGCAAAAGCTTATCAGGAGCGATGTAGAACTTATCTCCCACATTAAATGACGTTGCCTGGACACCCTCGGAGGTCTTGATGGTGAAGAACACCTCGTTGAGGGGTCCCAAGATCTCATCGACCTTACCAATCTGAGTTTTGTTCTCCAAGTAGATTGGAGCATTGAAGTATGGGATCTTGACGTTGATGGAACGACACACAATGTCGCCCTCACAAGGCTTCAAAAACGACCCCATCTCCAAAACAGTGTCTGGTGGTCCTTGTTGGAACTGCGACGGACCGGTTCTGCCGCCGCGGCCACCTCTGAATCCACCTCTTCCTCTGTTCATGATTATGAGTATTGAATTTTTTTCACCTCATCCCATCTAGTGCGAACGATGTCGCGCACCCGTGCAGTGCGACATTGGCGCCGGTGTGCGACACGGGCCGGCTCCCCCATGTCGCCTTGTCGCACGCCCTCCTATTCACAACATGAGTACTTCTCTGGGTAAGTACAACGAAAGTGACAAAGACTTACTAACAATAGCCACACCGCTGCTTAAGGTGGGTCTTACACCCGATGAGAAAAAGTTGTACTCACAACTCTTCAAACAGTTGGATCCCGACAACACCGGTATCATCACCGGTGAGAAGGCCCGGATCACGTTCGAGAAGCTGGGGTTGCCCCCCGCCATCTTGGGTGAGATCTGGCAGCTTGCTGATCAAGGCAACTTGGGATTCTTGACCCAGTTTGGCTTCTGCTACGCCATGCGGTTGATTGGACACACTCAGGCCGGCAACCATCCGACGCCGCAATTGGCGGACTATCCGGGCCCATTGCCCCGGTTCTCCAACTTGCAACAACCAAATCTTCAACCACAGTCTACCAGCAACTCATTCATTCAATCTCAGCCAAGTGCGGTGATACCTCAAAACACCGCCACCAACAATGTCTCTCCACAAGACCCTATTGCTCGGGTGAGCCCCCAGGACTATGCAAAGTTTTCGCAGTTGTTCACCAAAACCACCGGCAGCGCCTCGGGCGAGTTGAATGGAGCCGCGGCCAGAGACATCTTCCTTAAGGCCAAGTTGCCCACGGCGACGCTCGGCCAGATTTGGACTCTTGTGGACCGCGACAACTTGGGCAAATTGAATCTTTCCGGGTTCGTTATTGCCATGCACTTGATCCAGGGGGTGCTTGGTGGTTCCATCAAGCAATTGCCTCCTTTCTTGCCCGATTCCATCTGGCAAAGCGTCTCCTCCGCTGCTCCGGCAGCAGTATCGGCCCCATCAGCCGCTTCGGGGTCACGCCAGACTAGCCATGCCTCGATCTCGTCTCAACAAAGCACCATCAGACATCCCGTCGACGAGTGGGTGGTCAGCAACGACCAAGTGTCCCAATATACCCAGATCTTCAATAACTTGGACAAGGCCGGCACGGGCTCATTGAATCCCGACCAGGTGGCCTCGTTTCTCATGACCTCGAAGTTGAACCAGCAGGACTTGGCCACGGTGTGGGACTTGGCGGATATCCAGAACACGGGAGTTTTCACCAAGTTGGAGTTCTCCATCGCGTTGTTTCTCGTGCGCAAGAAATTGGCGGGCGATCAGTTGCCAAACGTGGTACCAGACAAGTTGATTGATTCAATTCGTCTGTTGCTCCAGGGCCCTTCTGCGTCTCAAGCCAGCCAGCCACAAAATGTACAGGTCCCTGCTCTGGCACTTGCCCCCGCCCAGAGCATTCGCTCCGAGCCAGTGCCATCGCCACAAGCCCCAAAACCTTCCAAATCCGCCTTGGACGACTTGGTGGACATTTTTGGCTCGCTGCCTGCGCCTCCTGCCGCTGCCCCTCCTGTCGCAACGAACACAACAGGCAGCCGCCCCGCCTTGGCTGCTCGTACCTCCAGCAGCGACCTCACCCCATTGCCAAAGGTGCGCCAAACGTTGACTGGCTCGTTCAAGCCAACCTCGTCATTTGGCCAGAGCTTGCTCAAAAAGGATGACGAGAGTTTGTTGGGCGAGGACGTGCCTTCGGGCGCTGCTTCTCCAGCGTCATCGGCTCCTGTCCCTGCAGCTCCGGTTGCTCCAACGTCTGCAGCAGAACGCAGGATTAACTACGATGCCCTCAGAAGCGTGCCACCCCCTCCAAGAAAGGAAGCCTCTTCGACATCTAGTGCCCTCAGCCCGGCCAACACCGGCTCGCGGCCGGCAGCTCCAGCTGTTCCCTCAGTGCAGGCACGTAGCGTCGCTTCACCCGCTCAGAGGGTCGACTTCAACAACGACTTGTTGGCGGAAAACTCCGAGGTGGCCGGCCAGTTGTCGCAAACCACTTCCGAGATTGCTAATATTTCCAACCAAGTCAAATCGTTGACGTCGCAAACCACCGGATTGCACGAGAAGAAGACGAGAGCAGAGCAGGAACTCGCCAAAATCTTGCAAGTCAAGAAGGACATCGAGAACAAGCTTAAGCTTTTGAGAAGCTCCTACAATAATGAGGTGAAGCAAGTGGAACAAGTGGATTCCGACTTATCATCCGCCAAGGAGGAGACAGAGGCTTTGAGATCGGAGGCATCCATCTCCGAGGCCAAGCTTAATCATGTGGCGTCTCAATTGCATGAGAAGCAAGTGGCTGTGGAGGAGTTGCAAAAGACCAATTCATCGTTGAAGGAGAAGTTGGGCTACTTAAATGCCGAAATTGTGGAGCTCGAGAAGCAAGTGGCTGCCAAGACCCAAGAGCACCAGCAATTGTCGAACCAAACGTCGGTAAAGAAATCACAGGTGCAAGTGGCCATCGTTAAGAGCGAGGAGCTTCGCAGAAAGATCGAGGAACTTGAAGCGGCCAACATTGCCTTGCAAAACGAACACGACGAGGCTATCCAAAGGGAGGCTCAGTTGGAGCAGGAAAGGGTGGCTTTGAGCGAGAGACAGGCCAAGGCCGCCAGCTTTAAGCCGGAAACAAAAGAGTTGAAGCAGACTCAAGAAGGTCTGGGTCTTGGATTTGGTGCTCTTGCAGGAGCTGGTGCACTTGCTGGTGCTGCCGTCGCGGCCGGCACCAATCTTCTTCTGGGGGGCAACTCCAAGGATGACCTGTCTAATGAGGAGCCAGTGGAGACTCATGCCACCGAAACAGGGGCCATCAAGTCTAAAGAGATTGTCCCAGAGAACGAAGATGAGCCACCGCTTCCGGTGACAGAAGCCCATCGTACAGAGGCACCTGTCGCGGAGACTCTAGAAGATCCTGCCAAAGAGTCTACACCTGTGCCAGATATCACACCTGCTCCAGAGACACCTGAGCAGTACAATAACAAAGACCTCCAAAGTCCCGTCAACCAGCTCACCGAGGCGCTGTCTAGAGCCCACGCCCGTGACGTTGAATCTACGTCGATTCCCGGCGGCTTCAGTGTTGCTGGTCTCGTGGACGAAGTCAAGGACAAGCCCAGTGCTGACTTGACGGGCATCGATGACTTGAATGCCATCGACCACGACAAAGACGACGAGTTCAACGACATCAACACACGGTTCCCCGACTTGAATGTCAACGAGCAGACGGCTCCCTCGTCGATTGCCACCAATTCCTACAGAAACACTGAGGAAACCCCAGTGACCAGCCCCAGTAACTCGGACTTCCAATTTCCTCAGAGCTCGAGCGGTGTCACAGGCGGGTTGGCTGGGTTGCCAGGTGCGTTCGTGGGCGTGCAGAGAACGGATTCGTTGACATCTAGTGTCCAGAACAACGCTTCGTTGTCTGTTCGTGACGACAATATCGAGGAGATCAGTGATCGTGACACGTTGGACGACACTAGCGCTGTGCGCGAGCCCACGGAGGAGGTGGCACCTGCTCATGACGACGCCAGCGAAGGGGAGAAGCTTTCCTCCGGGGTGGAGTCGTTCGAGATTGTCAATGCCGACGACGCTCGTCCGGAACAGGCAGAGTACAAGGAGACCCTGCAGCCACTGACTTTGCACCCCGCTGCCGCCGTCGATGACGAGTTCCCACCAATCAGAGAGCTTGACTACGATGAAAGCTCTTCCGACGACGAGGAGCAGAACTTCGACGATGCTGTTGAAGACCTCCAAGGGTCAAAGAAGTCGGCGAAGCTGGAGTTTGATGGTGCGTTCGATGACTTGTCACCCGCCAAGGCCGAGCCCAAGGACGATTTGTTCGATGAATTCGACGACTTGGAGGCCGCGCGGCCCGACGACACCAACGACGATTTCGAGGCCAAGATCGACGACCTCGGTTTCTCGGATGAATTCACTGGCACTCCGGTTCCGCTGAACGTGCCTGACTTTTCTGAGCAGCCACAAACGGGTGGCAACGACGAGTGGGAGCAACTTTTTGCCGGATTCGGCAACCAGCAGGTGCAACCGGAGCCCGTGGGTCAGCCAGAGAGAGTGCCCGAGCCAAGCGCAGCTGACTCACTCAGTGTGCCGCAAGAGGATGCCGTCCAGGAGCTTGTAGGGATGGGCTTTGATAGAGACACCGTGGTGCAGGCGTTGGTGAAGCAGGGATGGAATCTCGAGGCGGCTACTAACTACCTCCTCGACAACGCTTGATTTTAGTAATAGTATATACGAAACTGGCAATCGATATAAATTCTCTATACTTTTGTTGGCATTTGGCAAAACCCTAGAGAATTGGGATTTGCTAAGAATATAGATACCACAGGTACCGCTAAGAAGCCATATGTCCCTGAAAGCCGCAAACTCCAGAATGCACCTCTGCTTCACTGACATTCTGCCTCTTTTCTAGCAATTCGTCTCTGATCTCCTCTTTTTGTCACTCGGGTTTCGCCGTCTCGGCACCCGGGAACCGTCCATTGGGTGCGAAATGTCGTTCCGCAGATGCGAGTCGAAACATAAGTATTAAAACATAACCATAACGCCAACCACCGCGGCTACCACCGCCAAAATGTGACTTACGGTGATTACGAAACCAGCCGAGTCTTTCACCGAGCCGGAGTCGTCATTGTCGGAATCAGCAACGTTCGTGGGATATCCAGTCGGCGACCACCCCGTCAGAAGAATTGTCAGAGAGTAATTGGCGGCCTGTACAGCGGACGGCACAACCAGGCTGATTATCTCAATATCCTCCTCGTCTGTGTACTTTGCCTGAGCAAGGGAAATTTCCTTATCCTCGAGATCATAGACCACATACGCACTGCGGAGCACGTTGTCGCCAAGAATAATGTGACTGCGCGACAGGGTCAACACCCCAATATAACAAGAACCGTCGTACGTGAGAATGAGTTCCTGAATGGGAACTTGAATAGTCTTACCGGAAAAGTCAAATGTCACGGTAAAGTCATCTCTGTCGCAATCGATGGCGTAAGCGCCAATAAAGGGATCGTAGATGCCGCCAACCGACGTGGAGAAAGATCGTGACAAGCTGGCTGGAAAGTACGAGATCGTGGACCCAGAGTCGAGCAACGCTGTATAGTCCCTCGAGGTGGTGTTGGTGAACTGGTACGAATTGTTCACCTTCACTCCCAGCACGGCAATCTCGAGTCTGATGGTCTCATCGTACCCATAATTTCTGAGGGTGTTGATGAGGGGGACCGTCTCGAGGGTGCCTGTGTACTTGGCGTGGTCGACCGCCCCAAAAAGCACACTTCCAGTTTCAGCATCCGAGGAACCAAGATAAAGACTGTAAGCGTTTTTTGCAATGGAGCCCTGGTTGCGGAGCTTCAATGGGAGGTTCTCGTATTGGTAGGGCGTCACGTCGCGGCCAGAGGAGTAAGTGGTCTCGAGCCCGGGGAGGCCTATACCGAGGACCCCCACGTCGGAACTGGTCTCATTCACCACGGCAAAACTGAGGTCATCCACGGTGACATTGCCGACGACAACTGTGTCATGGGCCCACACCCCCGTGGCATTGGTGCGATCTGCATACTCTATGAAGAAGTCGGGGGCAGTGCTGTTCACCTGGAACGAAGAGGACTCGTCTGTATTCAATGACCCCAGAGCAAGACACGCGTTGCTCCCCTCATAGGAGGAAGTCGCAAGTCCCCCACCTCCCACGCCGACATCGACACTTTCTTTTGCATCGGCACGCTCCTCTAGCTCCACGGGGCTTGACTTGGTGGAGAACTCTCCCACAACCACGTCACGGGCGGCCAGTGACGACGAGGACTCGAAATTACAGTCCACGTTGCTCGCCACAATCCAGAGGTCCGACGAGCCAGTGTCCACAACGACACTAATCTCCTCCTCGTGGGAGCCGAACTTCAAGGTTGAAATGTAGTATGACTTCTGGTTGTCAAGCTCCACTTCAACCGAGTCGTGACGCTTTCTGAAGGTTGGCTTGACCCCACGTTTCATATCGCGGGCCGATTTGCCTCTGTGCACCTCAAACTCGAGCTTGAAGGACTCGAAGGCAAGTACAACACCGGCAAGCACCACTTGAAGAAACAAGGACAAATGCATTTGGCGAGGGCATGGGCAAGTCACAGTATTTAAGTGCTGCGGCAGGGACATTGGATTTACGAATTCACGGTTGCGAAATTGCAATAATCTGCAGCTCACTTGATTAATTTTTTGTACGTCTTTTTGCTACTCGGGGATTCGTGATGGCTGCAAACCAAACCATAATTCATTTTTAATGACTAATTCTTTATTTCGTGAGCACCTTGTTGAGCTCCTTTTCGAGATCACCCACGTCGTACTCCTCCTTGTTCAAGTCCGCAAGGTCAGCCACAGGTCTCTCGGCTTGTGGAGTGATTCTGAAGGCATGACGGTGCACTGGGGTGTCCCAGTCGACGATGGCCGAGTGGACGGTTCTTCTGTTGTCCCAGACGGTGACGGTATTGTCCTCCCAGTTTCCTCTCAACTGAAGGTCGTGCGATTGCTCAATGTGTCTGAACAAAAATTGAAGGAGGTATTCGGATTCCTCCTCTTTCAACTCGACAATCTTACGCGAGAAGGGCTTATTGAGGTAAATTGCCTTTTCCTTGGTGACGGGGTGCACTCTGATCAAGGGGTGGATGTGGGACACCGGCTTTCTTCTCTCGATACCACCGAGAACACGCGAGTTGGACGCCTGGTCGGCGGAAGTGTGGAGAACGTGCAATCCCTCCAAGCGCTTTTGGAACTCGGGCGACAACCTTCTGTAGGCCTCGACGGTGTCGGCGAAGATGGTGTCACCACCAGCCTCGGGACCTTCCAAAACGGCAAAGAAGGTTGTTCCGGGTGGTTGTAACTCATACGACACATCAGAATGCCAGCCGACGTTGTTATTTCTGTTAGCGAAGATTCTGTCGAATTCGCTGGGGTCGGGGCGTCTGTAGGTGATGTGCAATTCTGGATGGTTTCTGGGAGCACCAGAAGTGGGATGAATGTGCAAGCGACCAAAGTGCTTACCGTAATCAACGGCGAACTGAGGGCCCTTCTCGGCAAAATCCTGGTCACGGAACACAACCACTCCTCTCTGGGCAACAAAGAGGGCCAAGTCATCCTTGGCAGCATCAGACAATGTCGAGAGTTGCACACCACGAACCTCAGTTCCAAACTTTGGAGTGATCTTCTTGAGCTGGACGCCTGCGTCTTCGGGGAACAAGTTTTTGAGGTTCTTGTCGGCTCGGAGTCCAGGGTCCTCGTGCTTAAAGAACTTCAATGGTGGAAACTTTTGCTTGGGATCCCAGGTGGGCAAGAAGTCCGGGTGTTGCGAAAGAGCAGCGCTCTTCTTGTTGATGACAAGAGTGCCGTCTTCGTCGACCTCGTCGGTGCCGTGGTAGAAGTGAATATCGAAGTTTCCGAATGTTTTTTGAGACATGGTTGCTGCTGATCAGCCGTTGGATCGGGTTTATATATAAAATTCTTTCGGCTGCAATTGTGGAGACCTGCCGTCGGCCGGGCCGTCCATGTCGCGCGGTCACGTGGTGTTGCAACCATTTTCGCCACAATCAACGCGGAGATTTTTTCGCAATCAGATCGGCTCGGCTCGGTCGACAATGGGCTCACCTTGTGGGCAACTCGTAAGTGGATGTTAATGAGGCAATTTTGCATAATCGAGCACCTGCTTACAAATGAACAAGTGCCGTGCACATTATACCCGCCCTGGTCTATCGTATGTTGCATCGTCGTTCATTCTCGTACATCTAGCTAGATTTTTTTGAGGGCCTCTTGAAGAGAACCCACATCAAATTCCTCCTTGTTCAAATCGGCAAGGTCCGCAACCGGCCTTTCGGCCTGTGGGGTAACACGCACCGCATGGCGGTGCACAGGAGTGTCCCAGTCAATGATGGCCGAGTGCACCGTTCTTCTGTTGTCCCACACCGTAACAGTGTTTGGCTCCCAGCGAGCTCTCAACTGAAGATCGTGGGACGACTCGACGTGCTTGATCAAAAACTCAAGCAAGGCTTGCGACTCCTCTTCCTTCAACTCGACGATTCTCCGACCAAATCCCTTGTTCAAGTAGAGAGCCTTCTCCTTGGTGACTGGATGCACACGCACCAAGGGGTGGACGTGATTCACTGGTTGTCTTCTCTCAATACCACCCTGGAACCGGGAGTTGGAGGCCTGGTCGCCAGATGTATGAAGCACATGCAACCCTTCGAGACGCTTCTGGAATTCGGGGGACAATCTCTTATAGGCCTCGACAGTGTCTGCAAAGATGGTGTCACCACCTGATTCGGGTCCCTCCAACACGGCAAAGAAGGTTGTGCCGGGTGGCTGCAACTCATACGAGACATCAGAATGCCATGCCACCACCGAAGTTCTGTGGGTGAAGGCACGAGCAAATTCATCGGGGTCGGGGCGACGGTAGGTGACGTGCAACTCCGATCTCTTTCTGGGGGCACCGGAGGTGGGGTGGATGTGCAACCGACCAAAGTGCTTACCGTAGTCAGCAATGAAGTCGGGGCCTTTTTCGGCAAAGTCCTGGTTGCGGAACACTACCACGCCTCGTTGGGCCACAAGAAGCGCCAACTCGTCCTTGCCTTTGTCATCCAAGGTGGACAATTGCACGCCCAGGATCTCCGAGCCGAACTTGGGAGTGATCTTCTTGACGCCCACCTCTGAGTTGTAGAATGTAGGCAACGCTGGGTCAGCGCGCTTACCGGGGTCTTCGTGCTTGAAGAAGGTCAATGGTGGGTATTTTTCATTGGGGTCCCACGTTGGAAGGTAGTCGGGGTGCGAGGACAATTCTCTCGCAGCCTTGTTGATGGAGTACACCCCATCCTCACCAACCTCGTCCTTGCCAGCAAGAAAGTGTGTGTCAAAGTTAGCTGATCTGCTCTTAGCGCTCATGTTGGTTGCAATCTACATCGTTTGCAGCCCTTAAGTAATATGGGTCCGCCACAATTGCGAATCCACACCTAGATCTGATGTTGCGCATTCTCACCAGAATGACTGCGAAAACGGATAACGGTGGCAGAGTCCCGCGGTCACGTGGGCCACCCGAGCCGATCAAGCGGGCAGATAGCCAAGCGGACAGATGGCCAAGCAGCCAGTCGGAGCCAAGCACTAAGTGGAGCCAGCGAGTTGACCAAGCACCGTGCAGTGACGTAATCGTGAACTGCGCCATTTCCTCGACAAAGTGTACCTTGGTCTCACCATAGCCACTCTCTTGGCCCAGCCCACTATCGGCCCACGATTTGTCGCTTCACTCATGACCTGCTGGCCGCCAAGTTGTTCTTCACTTGCACAAATGCACCTCTGAGTTGTACGCTCCCGCCCACGCGTGAGTTTCCGTTGCGCCTAATGAGACGCCGAAGTAGACACTCCCCATTTGCTACGCATCTGAAACCTTCGCTGACCGCTTGCAACTATACGTAACGTATATCCTCAAATCAATCACAACTTTCCAGCTGCGCTACTTAGGTGTGAGGTCCACCGCACGCAACCTCTCCGTTACAGATGCTCACTCCTCAGTACCACTAGTTTTACCGGCACCCCTGGTGCATTACCCTAACCTAACCTATTAAATTATGCCCGCACATGACAAAGCTCATTGTCCACGTTGAACGACGTGATGATAAACTTGGTCTTTTCCTTGCTCTTTTTGTCGCAAGTCTTGCTTGCCTTGGTAATCTTGTACGACTTGCTTTGAGGTAGCGAAAATGACTTGATTTCCTCTCCCTCAGAGTGATACTCTGAACTAGGAGAATGCACAGGAGATGGGTATGCTTCGGCGCCCTTGGAGATCTTGACGGGCTCGGGGGTAGCGGGAACGCATGGTTTCTGTTGTGGGGTGTGGATGTGAGTAGGGGCATCGGGCCATGAACATTCGAGAAAATTTCTGATGCATGCCTGGCACTTGCCGTCTGTTTTTTCCATGTCACACTTCTTCTTGCGACGACGACACGTAAAACAGCCGGTTTTCGTTCTTCTCTTGACGGGTGCGGCGGGTGCGGCAACTGCGGCCGACTTTTTGAGCGGTTTCTTCGCCTTGGGTGTGCTTGAAAGGTTGAGCACCTGTTGATAGTCTTTGTAGCCCATGAGACGATGTGTATAGTGACAAAGATTTTTATTTGTTTTCATGGATGGGGTGGTTGCATGATTCATAGGCCACTGCTGGAAACGGCAGGAGATGGAGCCAGACGTGGAAAATTTCGCTCGTTCCGACAACTGAACGCGATCTTGCACCTCAAGGGGAAAGAGCCTGCGACGCCGCCTTCCGTTCTCGACGCGCCGCATCTCACGCCTCCACAGTGCGCACGTGATAGGCCTTGAGTCAAATGTGACTTGTGATGGACGAGTCTGGAATGACTTTTTGAGGATTCAGACCAGCGTATTGCCATAGATGGTTTGCAGTCATCCCATCGAATCACAATTGTATGAGAAGGATTGGTTGGAAATGGATGTTTTGTGCACTTTTGATAGAGGGCTGACTCTTAGTCGCATGACTCGAATGACTATGGTGACTATAGTGACTAACATGACTAGGGTGACTCTCATAAGACACGCTGACTACCATCAATGTAGAGCCTGCAAACCCCATCTGACTCTCCCAGAGGAAATTTGGGGATCGTGACGGATTGCATCGTCCACGATGAACTCACTTCATCTGCTGCAACTCCCGTCATAAACTCAACGAGCTAATGATTCAAATTTTCACTCCACTAGACTCAATCACCAATTTTAGCTCCATCTGTCTCTTCCTGAGGCCGACTTGCGTAATTGGAAGTGCCTTGATGTACGAAAAGTATAAGCAAATACTTACGCCATATTAGGCTTGATGATGTCCTAATTGATCCCATATTTCTGATACAACAACAAGCCTAACCTAACCTAACCTCTCATATGATCATGAATCATTGACTAAATACAGATAATGCACATTTGGTATCGCCATACCTTTTCTCACCTATTTTGGTGATGAGATACACCTAAATTGGTGATGAGATTCCCCTAAATCCGATGTCTGTTGTCCTTGTGGGTATGCATGGGGGACCAGATACCTCTCACCGACTCATTCAAGGACAACACTCTCTGGTTGAATTTTTGTGGGGCATTGCCCGAGTTTTGGGAGTGCTCGGCAATCTTGGCCACAATCTCAGACTGCTCCAAGTTGCGGATGTCAACCTCTTTGACAGCATCGTTGTTGTAGTAGAATTTCAACTGTGGGTGGCCTTTTCTCTTCAACACATCAAAGTAAATGTTTGGGCGGGACGATGCAATTTGGTTCAACTGACCATTTTTGAGGAGCTGGCGGATTCCGTGGGAAGATCCTCCCCAGTTACAGTACTGGATGGAGATCCTATGACATGGTTGGACAAAGGCCCCGACACCGTTGCGTGCAATGGAGATCTTGGGGATTGCTTTCACGGGCATGTTGGTGAAAATTTGAGACGCGGAGATGAAGTCACGTGAAGGGCATGTGACCTTATTCTCGCACGAGTCCAAAGCATTTGAGACATGGCCAAGGTGGTCTTTGCCCACCTAGTGGTGACGTGAGTTGGCCTTCTGCTGATAACTCTTTGGTCTAGTCGGTCACCTCTCAACCACAATTCTCATCTGATCTGTAATGGTTTTGCTACATTCGTTTAGTGCGTCAGTATATTCATACTCGTATCCATTATATTACTTATCCTCTGAACTAGGCACGTCACGGAACTCCTTGGGCTCCTCCGAGACCGTGTCGGAATCGTTCGAGATGCGGTAGATTTTGTTTCTCCAGAAACCGTCCTCACCAAGCACTTCCTTGGCCTCCAATCTGTAACCTCCGAAGTAAGGCAACACTCTGGTCCAGCCAAACCAGTAGATGGCACCAATGGCGAAAATGAGCCATGTGACAACAGGGTGGATCCAGTAGGGAAGACTCTCGTACACGCTTTGGTCACCGGTGGGTGGAATGTATGGAGCCACCACCAAATAAATACTCGAAAGGAAGAAGAAAATGGTCACAGGAGTGGAAGCCTTGATTGGAGGCACCCATCTTTCTTGGCCCTTGTAGTTCTTGTACTGGAGCCACAACAACCCACCGGAAATGGTGGCATTGACAATATTCAAGGGGTAAGAAACCAAGTTCAACACGAAGTTGTAACCATCACCAGCTGGAGGAGCGGTGATGGTCACCACACACACCACCCAGTGCTGGAACAAACCAAAGAAGGGCGAGTTGAAAGGCTTGGAGGTTCCCCAAACACGGGAAAGTGGAAGCACACCCTCTCTACCCAAGGATTGAACGATTCTACCTTGGGAGAAAATGACGGAAAGAACGTTACCGAGGGCAGACAAGGCAACAAAGACGGAAGCAGCCTTTTCGGCGGTGTCACCGAAAGCGTACTTGAAGAAAGATGCAGCGACAATTCTTCCAGAACTAGCAATGTCTTCCACTGGGACAACAGCAAAGTAGGCAACGTTGACAAAGATGTACAACACGGCCAAAAGAAGGAAAGCGGAGGGAGCAGCGACACGCAACACCTTGACGGGGTTCTTGATTTCACCCAAGGCGTAGTTTGCGTTGGAGTATCCCACATACGACCAAATCACATTGTAGAGGGCATTGACGACACCAAATCCAGTGGGGTTAGAGCCTCTGAAGGAGTGGTCGAAGTTGTGGGGGTCAGTGAAGTTGTTGGTTTTGATACCTCCGCCAAGAGCGACCCATCCGGTAATGGCAATGAAGAAGACAATTCCAAGCTTGAACACACCCAACACGTTGGCAAGGAACAAGCCCGACTTGACGTGAAGACCATTGACAAGGAATGCAAATGTAATGACACCAAGACCAATCCCACGAGAGTTCCAGGTGGTGACTTCCTTGCCAGCAGCATTAAGAAGGTACTCGCCCACCACCACGGAGTTACCCGCAGCCCAACCAAGGAAGAACACGTACGAGCCGTACATGGCGGTCACAAAGAACTTGGGTTTTCTGAAGATGTACTCGAGGTAATTCTTCTCACCACCATTTTTACGAATGGCCAGTCCAAGTTCCATGTAAACGAGCAAACCACTGAAAGCGATGAGGGAGCCGGCGGCAAAAATCAAAAAGAAGGTACCCACCGAACCGGAGAGGGTATAAATTGTGGAGGTGGTGGCAAAAATACCAGCACCCAAACAACGGTTGAAGATGAGGAAGGTGGCAGAAATGTAGCCAATCTCCTTCTTGTTCTGGTCAATCTGAACCACCGCAGACAGACTTTCTGGGTCGGAGTACTCAAGGTTGTCGACCTCATGGTCGTCGATGGCCTTTTCCAGTTTGAAAAAGTCGAGGCCCATTGTATGGAGATACCAAGGGAATTTGGGGCTATTTAACCAAGGGTTTATCCACTCACGCCTGGAAAAACCTGGCGAGGAAAAGCCACGGTCGGAAGTACTGGCGATGCCGCATTTGCAGCCGAAACTCAGCCCACAGAGTGTCAAGGGCGCGGTCGGGTTGGCCGGATAAACCCTCGGATATTTGTGCGCACCACGGCGATGAGCACCCAAATCGCCTCTCCACCGGCGACTACCTGAAATCGGGGATATTTAGGGCGGCCACAAATGAGGCCCAGAATACGGCAGGTGCCACAGTTTGTGGGGTAATATATTAGGTAATTAATTGGCCATCATGGCCATCAGATTCCATTGCTGATCTTATCCTGTTTATACAAGGGTCCCCCAACGGCTGTCAGATGGCGCCGTTTTCGGTCCGCTATGGTAGCGGGCTTTCGGCAAGCAGGCGGTGTTTGCACCAGCGCACGTGACCCCAGAAATTGACATGTGCGCGGCGTCGACTGTGGCGTCAGCGCTGTGACGCGACACGGCGCTACCTGGTGTGGTTGCAAATGCCTGCAACACACGGCGGCAGATACGGAGATCACCGCCTTATGCAACGGAGGTAAAGCTACCAACCCCAATAGGCGAAACTTTACGAGTAGAGACAAGAATTCAGAAAGTCCATGTGAAGCGTTCTTAGATTGCTAGGTTGCTACAACGGTTTACAGTAGACAAAATGGGCGCAATTGAAAATCTGAAAATACACCATGGCGAAGAAGGCAAAGATTGAGAAGCTCCCTCCCTTTAGTGCTCCGTACTATGGCCGTCCCATCAGGACATCCACTGCTCGTGAAAAGTACACCAAGGAAGAAAACCAGCCTTATTTTCTTCTCAAAAAGGCAATTGCCGATACCAAGCCCAAGGCCGAGCCCGGCCAATATGTGGCTCACTGGTTCCAGCGAGACCTTCGTCAGAACGATAACCGGGGGCTCTTCGAGGCCAAGAAGTTGGCGAAGAAGTTACAGATCCCCTTGGTGACGTTTTGGGTGTTTTGTGTGGAGGACTTTTATGCCCATGGGGTGAGCGGGCACCAGCTCCAGTTTCGCCTTGACTCTTTGAGCATATTGAAGAAAGATTTGGCCAAGCTGAATATTCCCCTTCATGTGGTGGATGTGGAGAAGAAAGCTGACCTTGGGTCGGCGGTTTTGAAGTTTTTGCAGCAACAAAAAATCAACCATGTTCTCACCAATCTCGAGTACGAAGTGGACGAGCTCCGGCTTGCAACCGAGGTTCTCGAGAAGGGGGCTGAAAAGGGTATTGAGGTGAAGCCATTGCACGACTCGTGTGTGGTGGAGCCCGGCCTTCTTAAGACAAAGTCCTCTGGAAAGCACTACGCCGTGTTCACTCCCTACTGGAAAATGTGGTGTGACCACCTCAACCTGTTGGACGATGCACTTCCCGACTACCTGATTGATTTTTCCAACAAAACCAAGTTGGAGGGAGACGACATCCCTAGAATCCCCGACGACTGGAAGCTCACCAAGGATCAAAAGAAGTTCTACGATTCTCACTGGCACGCGGGAGAACATGCTGCTTTGAAAGAACTCGACCAGTTCATCTCTGACAAGATCTCTGATTACGGCGAGCTCCGCAACGAGATCGACACCAATGCCACCGCCCACATGAGCCACCACTTGGCGCTGGGCACCATTGGCGCTCGGACTGTTGTTCGGAAAGTGATTGAGTCCGGGCTTGCCGAGTCGGTGGACGACGGAGACGACGGGGCCGTGGAGTGGATCCGCCAGGTGGCTTGGAGAGACTTTTACCGTAACATTGTTGCCCACTGGCCGTACGTGGTGATGAACAAACCCTTCCAGCTTGACTATGAGGGAGTGGAGTGGGAGTACAACAGCGATCACTTTGAAAAGTGGTGCCAGGGCCGGACCGGGTACCCCATTGTCGATGCTGCCATGCGCCAGCTCAACCACACGGGCTACATGCACAACCGGGGCCGGATGATTGTGGCGAGTTTCTTATCGAAGCACTTGCTTATTGACTGGAGGTACGGCGAGCGGTACTTTCTTGAGCACTTGATTGACGGGGACTTTGCGTCCAACAACGGAGGGTGGGGATTCAGTTCTGGGCTCGGGGTCGATCCCCAGCCCTACTTCCGAGTGTTCAACCCGTGGACCCAAGCCGACAGGTATGACCCCGACGGTGACTACATTCGCCAGTGGGTCCCTGAACTTCGCAAGATTAAAGGAGCGGGGGTGCAGAACCCTTACGACAAGGGACACGCCGACGAGGCGAAGAAAGCAGGATATCCGGAACCCATTGTCGACCACAAGACGCGGCGTCAAGAGGCCATCGACCGCTTCAAGGCAGCGAAGAATTAAAACGAAATGTACTGTCTATTTACTACTGTTTTTCTTTAAGCAAGTCGGGCCTTGATTTGGGCCGCAGCCGCTTGCACCTCGTCGGCACCTCCGACCACATACACGTAGTTGCCGTTGGGCTCGTCGGAACGGGGCACGCTGATGAAGGTGTTGGTCTTGGTGCGAATGTCCTTGATGGTCTTACCCTGAGGACCCACCAACTTTCTGAGGGCCGAGCCATCTTCAGAGTGGTACCATCCCACGGTGGTGGCGCTGGTGGCGAGGGTCAACCGCTCCTCCACAAGTTTTGCCGCCTTGGCGGTGTTCTCAGGGGAGCCCTTGAACTTCCAGGGAATCACTTTTTCGCTGGCATGATCAAAGTCGGCGGTAGTGAACCCGGTGGCATCAGCTGGTGGTGCTGGAAGCGACGCCGACGACACCTGCGACGCCTTTCTCGAGAGATTACCGTGGACAACATCCACCGAAAACCGTCTCTTCAAGTCCTTGAAGATGGCACCACGCTCGCTGACAAGCGCGTGGAGGTGGAGAGGCACCTCCACCACCTCGTTCCAGTCGTCCTTGGTGAGATCAGCCAATTTCTCCTTCAATGCCTCGAGCTTTTCGGGGAGGCCTACCAACTTGATTTGGGTGGACTCGTCACTTGACCGGGGCACATTGATGGTGATGCCAAACTGCTCCTCGAGCTCACGGCGCACCAGGCCGCCGGGGCCAATGATCAAGCGGTGCTTCTCCTTTGGCAACTCGAAGTTTTCAGTCACGGCAGCCTCCTTCAATGCCACAAGTTCCTTCACCTGAGCAATGATCTTGTCGACAATTCTCTTGTCACCCTTGGAGGTGACCTCGTCATTGCCGGAGCCCGCGTCGGGGATCTGCAACAAGATATTGTACTTGCTTCTGGAGACGTTTTCACCGCCGGCCTTGGAAATGATATCTCTCATCACCGACCCGTTGGGTCCTACCAAGTCGCGGTGGTATTTGGGGTCCACCTTCACCGACACACTGACGAAGTTTTCGGCCTCGTCAACAATGTCAGTCACGCGCTTGACAGCATCCTTGAGCGCGGTCTTGGAACCGGTGAGTTCGAGCTCGATGACACCCTCCTCATTGGCCTCCTTGGCAATGTGATACTCCACACCAGCGCCGTCGGCAATGTCTCTGATGGTCTCACCGCCCTTGCCAATCACCCGGGAAATGGCCTTTTGTGGGATTTGGAGCGACTGCTTGAAACCGCTGTCCTTTTCAAACTGATAGAGCTCCTTCAACTCGTCCACGGCCTTGGTCACCCCCTTGGAGGGTCCCTTGACCACGACCTCGTCGTTCTTGGCGCCCAGGGGCGACGATACACCGCTGGCAGCGGGGAAGTTGATCTTGACGGAGTACTTGTCTCTCAAGCGGTTGATGTAGACACCTCCAGCACCAATCATTCTGCGGTGGAAACGCTGCTCGATCTTCACCACCACGGTGGTTTCGTCGGCGAGCTTCTTGGATTGTTGAGCCAACGCAGTCGCAGCGGCATCAACGTTGAGCTTGGGGCCGTCCACGCGGACTTGAGCAACGGAAGACGCCTCGGTCTTGTCACCGCCTTCAACATGGATGGAGACGCCGTACTTCGAGCTCAATGCGTCGAGGCCATTGCCGCCCTTCCCGATAATTCTGCCAACCACACTGGCGGGAATTTCAAACTCGGAGGACTGTTTGAGGAAGTTGCCCTCCTTAGCGAGGGCAAGGGCATTGGTGACCTGTTTCTTGATAGTAGCAACATCCCCCTTGATTCCGTTGATCGAGACCTCGTCGTCGGACACCTCAACGGTCACAGAGTTTGCATCCACGGACTGTTTGATGATGGCCAAGGTAGTGCCTCTTGGCCCGAGAATCACGTCCTTCTGTCCCTCCAAGGGAATGGAAACCGACTCGAGATCACCAGCAAGCGCTCTCAACGAGGCGAGCGATTGGTTCACCGCACCAAAGGCCTCGGAGTCGTCGGCATCGTCAAAGTCGTCAGATTCCTGTGGAGCCTTGAACAAGGTGATTCTGTCCCCAACAATTACCCACTCAACAGCGTTGTCGGTGGCCACGGTGGAGATAGCAGCCGGCACCCGTTTGAGCAAGAACGGGTTGATATCGTCGATGACGTGGGTCTGGGCGGGGGTGATTTGGTTCACCTTGGCGACAATGGCCTTCTTGGCACTCTTGATCTTCTCAGGATCGTTGGCTTGGTCCACGAGTTCGATAGGGATCAGATCGCTGAGAAGACTGGCGGGGGTATTGATACTGAGACTGTGGGCAGACGAGATTTCGTCAAAGGTACCGTTCTTGGTCAACAACGCGGCCACAGCCCGCACATGAGGCAAGTTTCCCTTGTGGGCCTTGGACATCTCAATCACCTCCACCTTGTACTGGGAGGTGGTTTGTCTGGCGGCCTCCTTGGCGGCAGCCAACGCGTGAGAGGGCCCAATGAACTTGACATTAGAGTCACCAATCTCAATCAAGACGTTATACTGTTCGAGCACTTCATCAATAGGCAAGAATTGGTGCTTGATTTTGGGGATGGGCACCTCTTCGGCGGAGAGGGTTGACTCGGCAAAGTTCAAGGCCGCCAAGATTTTGGTCTTGGCCTCGAGGACTCTTTGGGTCTCACCGACGATGGAGATTCTTGAGCCACTCGTCTTGTAAGTGGGGACGTCGATGACAAGATCGGAATACTCCGAGACAATGGGGTCCACGGCGGCCTTGGCGAATGGCTTGATCGCATCGCTAAGGGGAACTCCCACCAGCCAATTCTTGGTCTCCTCTCTCACAATGGCAAGGATCTGGTGCTTGGCGTTGCGACAGCCCTCAACGTCACCCTCAATGACCACCTGGACGGAGTTTTCAAAGGGGTCGTCAGAACCCTCCACATCTTCTTTGGGTTGTTCCACGTCGATCCTCACCTCGTTGGCCTGGATGATCGGCTTGATCACACGCCCTTGTTGTCCAATCACTCTCGACCGAATCTTCGCCGGAATGGCCACCGAGATCTTCACCGGCTTGGTCAACTTCTTGATGACAAGGCGCTTGGCGTGCTTCACCTGCTCGGGCTTACCCGTGATGAGAAAGGTTCTCTTCTTGGTGTGCTGCGACGTGGTGCACTCGATGTTGGTGTTGGTGTCGTTCTTGATGCTGGTGAGGATCTTAATGAAGTCGGGCCGAGCCACATTGAGCTGGTCGTCGGCGTCCAACGAAAAGGCGTCCTGAATGGTGGAAGACTTAAACTTGTGGCCATTCGACACAGGAGCACTCACCTTGGCAGGAGACGAGACCTTGACACCGGGACCCCACGAAGGTGTGGCCACGGAAGCACTTTTTTTTCCACCCAAGGTCGGGAAGGCATTCTCGTCCAGGAGTTTGGGCGCGGCCTTTTCCACAACAACCTCGGCAGCGGCAACGGGCTGCGGTTCATCCACGTACGTGCCATTGACACGGGCAGCGATGATTTCGGCGGGGGTGGCCATGGTTAAAGTGAAAAACAGATCAGAATACGAAAAAATACGAGTGCGCGGGTGCAGGAATTTGATCGGCGTCGTCAGATGACAAGTGAAAAGTCTGGAAGACGGAATTCGCAGTTGTGGAAGAAGCTGCAAAACAAAAAGAAGTCAAAAAGTTAAGTGATCAGTTCTTGTTTCTCACAAGCCAAGGTTGTCTCGCGAGCATGAATCTTAGCTTTTTCGTGAAAACATGAACACACCTAGGAAATTCTCAAAATGAACATACTCAGCGTTTGTCAATAATAAATAAGCATCTGATGGTTGAAGCCTGATGAATGATTCAGTCTCCATATCATAGACTAGAGGTTTTAAAGACGTCTTGTCCTCAGAAAGCTAAAGCTGAAGCGCGCTTCCTCTTCAGAGAGCTAGAGTGTCTCATAGAGCAACTCCCGAAGGCGGTACTCTTCGTTGGCCTCATCAATCTCCTGCCAGTTTCCAATATAGTCATCACCCCGCACCACCCCGGGAAGCGTCTTTCCTCCCGCCGAGCGCTTCCAGATCTTCTTGGCCTCGTCATCAGTGCCAAGATCACGGTACTCGAACTTGACCCCATTGGCTTGGAGGATGGTTGCGAGGCGATTGGTCCGGGGAACAATTTGCATACCGCCGGCAAACGAGGTGAAGAGGTAGACGGGCTGCGACTCGAGGTGTTTGCGGATCTCCTCGGGGGTGATGGAGGAGAAGTCCTCGTCATCGGAAACGGTCTCAACAGGGGCTGAAGCAGCATCTGCAGCGTCGGAACTGGTCTCAACAGGGGCCGAGGCACCAGCCTCAATGCCGTCTTTGGGGGTTTCAGACGCTTCCTCGCTCTTGTCAGCGAGATTTTCCTTGGTGTCCTCTTCGACAGCTACGTCAAAAGCAACGTCCTTAGATTTTGCTTCCTCCACAGCAGTGTCCTTCCCGAGATTTTCCTCCTCGACCACCGAGGTGGCTTTGGTTTTTTCAGACTCCTCATCGAATGAGGTGTCTTCTGACTCCACCTTCTCCGTGTCCTTGTGATCATCAAGAGTAAGGCTTTTGGTGGAGTCTTCAACTTCGTCAAGAGTTTCCTTCTTGCTGGTCTCAACCTCGTCAAGAGTGTCCTTTTCGTCGGCCTCTTCCACAGTAGTGTCCTTTTCGTTGGTCTCAACTTCGTCAAGAGTGCCCTCTTTGTCGGCCACAACCTCGTCAGAAGTGTTCTTGTCGGTCAGAACCTCTTCCGCTTTAGTGTCCTCGTCAGTCTCTTGATTGTCCTTCGTCTCTTCCTCCGACTCTTTGATGTCGTCAACAGTGTCCACATCTGCCTCTTCTGTCGCAACCACGTCAGTGGTGTCTCCGGTAATGCCTTTTTCATTGGCCACCTCGGCAAGCCCGTCTTCCGAATCCTTCTTGTCGGACGCATCTTCCGTCACCTTGTTGGTCAAAACGGCGGCAGCAGCGGTCGCAGCAGCTGTTCCTGCAGCTGCCTTCTCGAGAGCATCGAGGTCATCGTCGTCGGCTGCCTTGGTCGAGACATCAGCTTGGGGCTTGTCCACATCCACTTCTGTCTCTTCAGTTTCTTTCAGCTCTGTGTCCTTGGTGTCCTCCAGTTCCGGTTCCTCGGTTTCCTTCAGCTCAGATTCTTCGGCACCCTTCAGCTCAGTGGCGTCCTCTCCCTCAAGCTTGGCATCGGCCGTCACCACCTTGTCGTTCGTGGCGAGTTTCAGGTCACTGGGGTTTCCCTGAGCAATTTTGTCGAGAATTGAGCCATAGGGATCGTCCGAGATGAGCGCCCCCTCCTTCTCCAACTCCTCGGGGTCTGCATCATTCTTCTCGTGATGGTCTGGCTGTCTTGACCGAGACCGGGAAATCTGTCTGAGATAATTTGTCGAAGACGTCGACCGACCCAAGAACTGCGCATACGGATCTGGCCTATCCGCATCAAAGTGGGTGTAGTCGCCCGCCGTCACCAACGAAGGATCTCTTGTCAACCCCGTGGCCTCGGCAGCCGCAATGGACTCGCCCATGGTGGGTTTCGACTGCCGGGTGGCTCTTTCGTCGGTTTCCTCCTCTGGTGATTCAAGATCAGCGGGAAGCTCATACGCCGAGGGTTCCTCGGTATGGACGTTTTTGTATGAGTCCCCCCTCGCCAAGTGGGGCTTCACCGACCGAGATCTCAGTCTTTCTCTGTCCCTGGCAATGGAGCGAGATCTACTGCTGGGACGAACGTGCTGGGGCTCGCTGTAGAAGACGGGAGTGTGCAAATCATCCGGATGGTTCAACAAAACCGGGGCAGCAGCTGGAGCACGCGACGACGCCCGGGACGTGGCTCGGGGAGCAGGCTCGTCGTCCACCGTCGACAAGGCAGTCTTCGACCGCTCGCGGTCGTCACTCGAGGGCAACTTGTGGTGGTCGTGAGACTGGATGTTGGAGAGGAACTGGTTATGGTCGGAGATTTGGTTGTCGAGCTGGTATTCGGAGAGATTGGGGGTGGAGAACACCGCGGGGCTCTCCTCAACAAGTGGGAGGAAGCCACCTGTACCCTCCGACACCGGTGATTGCTCTGGCACGGGCGAGGACACATCATTGGCCTCCGCCAGTGGCTCGGTCAATTCTCTCTCGTCCTTCAATTCGGACTCTTGTTCCTTTTGATCTTGGGCCTTTTGGTCCTCCTCCTTGGCCACTCGCTTGGCCTCCTCCTTGACTTTGCCCTCGTCATCCAAGAACTTGGTGAAGTCCTCTTCGGACCCCAACAATGCACCCTCGTTGATCAATTCGTCCAACGAGGCCCCGATTGCCGAATTCAAAATACTCTTTTTGTTCTTTTTCTTCACGCCGGTGTACTTTTCGGGGTGGATGTAGTTGCTGTGGGCCGAATCATCGGCACTGCGGATACTGGATCCGATCAACGAGGGGGTGCTTGAACGTTCTGTGCGTTCCAATTGTTCTTCGTCCATGGTTGCGATAAGGTGCGATCACACCAACGAGATTTGGTGTTGGCCAACGAGCCTGCGAGTGGGTCAATGATTACCGGTCGAACGGGTAACGCAAGCGCGCGGGTCGACCAAAAACCGGTCGACAAAAACTCACTCGGGTGAGGAGTCGTCGCGCGGTCACCTTTTATCCGCGCGACTGAAAATACGGTGCGGGTCAGGCGGCGCGCACTCACTTTGGCGGGGGATCGCTCGACCAAATCTCGTGAGTCAAGGCGGAGGGGTGATCATTTCAGATGGCGTAAGCGCTAGCCGCTTGTCCAAGTCAGCCATACCTTTGGTCTTGTCTGGTATTTCCTCCGTCTCTTGTATTTGTATCAGCCTACTCTACTCTCTTGTATTTGTTCTTGTTTTCCTTGTTTGCATCGTCGCTTCCTTTATCTGCCTGGCACGCACTTGCTGTGAATTTTCCATTGTGGCCCAGGTGCCGCACTACCTCATTTCTTTTGTTTGTACACTAGGCAGGTTATCACCAAGTCTTTTTTCTCCCCCCACTACACCACCCCAAACCTCCTCCTTACACAAATTAATTAATTTCCACTCATGAGCTCCAAGTCTGCCGCTGCCATCTTACAACGACAGTTCAAGGAGTTGACGGATCCCAAGAAGGGGATTCCCTCATTTCACATTGATCTTGATGAAGATAACATCTTTCTCTGGAACATCGGCATCATGGTCATGAATAAGGACTCATTATATCATGGCGGCTACTTCAAGGGCCAGATGAGATTTCCCCATGACTTCCCCTTTGCCCCCCCCACGTTCCGGTTCACGCCGGCCATTTATCATCCCAACGTTTATCGTGACGGAAGGTTGTGCATTTCCATTTTACATCAGGGAGGCGACCCGACCCTGGAAGAACTAGACAGCGAAACATGGAGCCCCGCCCAGACGGTGGAGCTGGTCTTAATTTCCATCATCTCGTTGTTGGAAGACCCCAACATCAGTTCTCCGGCCAACATCGACGCCTCGGTGGAGTTTAGAAAGAACAGAGAGGCCTACGAGAAGAAGGTGTTGCAAGAAGTGGAGAGATCCAAGGCCGACATTCCCGCCGACTTTGTCATGCCAGAAAGTGAATATGCGGCGTATGGTAACGGCAATTCCACCGCCAAGGAAATGGACCAGGATCCCGTGGATGAGGATTTCTGGTACGATAGCGATGAAGAGGAGAGTTTCGACGAGGAGAGTTTGATGGATGAGGGCGACGCCGAGGCCGAGGACGACGGCGACGACGTTTCCTGGCGCTCCGAGCCAAAGTAGTCATGATACAGTAATGAATTAACCAGGCAACCATCACGCCTTGCAACAAGCGAATCATGCGAGGCAGACCCAGCTTGAGTACGAGCATAGCTCGGACTCTGACTCACTACGTTAGTCATGTCATCGTATATTCCGGTCAACGGACTAAGTGCAGGGTAAACATGGTACGTCCAGAGTTCGATATTGGCCGTCATGCGTCGAAAAGCTAGGCCCGGAATTCTGCCAATCCCTCCTCAAGAGCCTCGGCCACCTTATCAACCCTCACTTTAGCCACTGCATCCAGCAACTCGTCATAAAACACCGCCACGTACAACTCCTCCGGCACGTTCAATTTTCTCGTTATCGCCCTGGTCTGCTCGTCCAACTCCACCGCCAGCCATTCGGTTCCCTCCAGCTTGAGTTGGTTCACCACAAGCAACAGAAAGATCTTCAGGTTTTCCTGACCCTCTCTTTTCAGAACCGACAGAAGGGGCACCCCTTTGGCCGACAACAACAGGAGGCCAAAGGGACTCGGGTTTCCCTCGAGTGCCTTCGACAACACCCGTGCAATTTGTTTCTGCTGAAGCATTGGGAGTAGCGCGACGGACAATTACCTAATTCATCAAGATTTTTTCTAAAACGCGTTCCACAACATGGACCGCAAACGTCTAGCAATGGATACCATGACCCGGCTTCCGCTAAAGGAGACGAGCGGGAACTTGCCTTCGCCGCCATTGAAGAAGACCCGCCTCGAGGAGCGGGAGCGTTTCAAGCCGGAGGAAAAGAAACCCGAGGACAAGCTCAATGGCTTGGTGGTCAAACCCGCCCTTGTTCCCCGACAATTCCAGATCCACCAAGAGAAAAAGAGTGCCCGCTTGGTGGGTGACGAGCTCCGCAGCTGGCAGGTGGAGTGGCGGAAGATCATGAAGGTGTCGGTGGTCTACTTCGACACCCAGGGCTACGACTCCCTGAACCATTTGCAGTACACCGAGTTCAAGAAGGCCCAGAAGGCCCTCAAGCAGGTGGGGTGCGCCATTTCGCCCTTCTTCGAGCGCCTGGTGTCCATCATTGTCAGCAGAAGACCATTCAGCTCGCATAAGGAATACGCCAGCACCGACATCTTTCACGAGGCCCAGAACCACAAAATCAAGGTGTGGGACTACGATAAGGTGTTTCGCTTTTTGAAGAACCTTGGTGCTGAACTGTCCCCGGCCAAGCTTACTGTCAATGGGAATCTTTCCAATTTATTGAAAGAGGAAAAGATCTTTGGGTCCACCGACCGCGACCCCAATGCTCGAAGAGACGACCTCCACTACCTCGAGAAGAACTTCGTGTACGTGTACGACCTACTGCAGAACGTGCGTCCCATCGCCGTGCGCGAGTGGCTGTCGGACCTGTACCCATCACTTCATCTCACTCTCGATGGTAAGTGTCCCTTCATTTTGGACACCCTGGAAAACTCCGACCGCAAAAAGTTGCGGCGGGCACAGAAGTTTGCCGCTACCCAGGAATACAGGGATCTCCTCAAGGCCGTCACTGGCGACATCATCAACAATGCTCGCAACGGCATCCACATTGAGTCGCTGGGGTTTGCCGGTACCTCCACCTCCACCGATAACGACAAAACCGATCATGACAAAAACACCGACATCGACACCATCGTGATGCCGTCGCTGGACGCCAAACCTTTCAAGCCGCCCGCCCCACTTCTCCGCAACTCCTCCTGCATGCCCACCAATTCCAATCTGAAGTTCTACGATGTCGCTGCCTCGGGCTACAACGGCGCGTCTAACGCGGTACTGCTCTCGATGGACTCGAGTCTCAACAGCGTGGCGGCCGCCAACGGCAATGGCCTTGGGCCCATGGTGTCGCAAGTTCCTTCCAAAAACATCAACAACCTAAAGCGGCGCATCTTCATCAAGAAACAAAAGCATAAGCCCACCCGTGAACACACGCTTCGCCCCGGGTACTGCGAGAACTGTCGCGTCAAGTACGACCATTTCGACGACCACATTGCGTCCAACCGCCACCGCAACTTCGCATGCGACGACCGCAACTTCAAGGACATCGACGACCTCATTGCCACGTTGAACGAAAGCAAGTCGATGGGGTTTGTCACGTCCAACGGGGATTTCGCAGAGGTGTAGCGCGCATATAGCATAATTTTTCATTCGCATCATGTTGAGGGTAGTCCGCAGGTATTCGGTACTAAATAAATTGCCGAAGGTCGGGGCGGTGAAGAAGAACCGCTTCGCCGAGAAGTATGGCGCTGGCGGCCAGCCGAAGGCGCCGGCTGCCCTGCCAAAAAATGCATCTCAATCAAATGACTACCAACGTCTTCGCCAAAAGCTACGTGACAACCAAAGGCCACCGCAACAAGCTCAAAAAGTAAAGGGCAAGGCCCTCCCGAAGAAGGCGAAGGCTCCGTCTGCCAAGATCAAAATATCTGTCCCCACATTCGTCAGTGCAGCCAATCTCGCAACCATCCTCAAAGTCCCACTTTCCGAGTTTCTCAGCCGACTAGAGATGCTCGGGTACGAGAATGCCAAGTATGACTATATTCTTGATCAAGAGAGTGCTGCTCTCATTGCAGACGAATTTGGGTTCGAGATTGCCATGAACGACGACACCGGGCTCGATCTCTTCCCTGCGCCTGTATTCGAGCGCAAACTCCGGCCCCGTCCGCCCGTCGTTACCATCATGGGGCACGTTGACCACGGAAAAACCACTATCCTCGACTACCTCCGAAAGTCGAGTATTGTCGACCAGGAGCACGGCGGCATCACCCAACATATTGGAGCGTTCTCCGTGGTGACGCCCGAGTCGAAGCGGAGAATCACTTTCTTGGACACCCCCGGGCACGCCGCCTTTCTCAAGATGCGCGAGCGTGGGGCCAACGTCACCGACATTGTCATTTTGGTGGTGGCCGCCGATGACTCGGTGATGCCGCAAACCATCGAGGCCATCAAGCACGCGCAAAAGGCCAGTGTGCCAATGATCGTGGCCATCAACAAGTGCGATAAGAGTGACATCAATGTCGACAAGGTGTTGAGTGATTTGGCAAGGTATGGGGTGGACATTGAGGATTATGGTGGAGACACCCAGACGGTGCGTGTGTCGGGAAAGACTGGGCTCAACATGGACAAACTTGAAGAGGCGGTGATTACTCTCGCCGATATAGAAGACTTCAAGGCCGAGCCCAAGGCCGTGCCCGTGGAGGGCTGGGTGGTGGAGTCGGAGGTGGTGCCTGGGCTCGGTAACACCGCCACGGTGCTTGTACGTCGGGGTACCCTTGAAAAAAACAAGGTGCTTGTTGCTGGAACCACCTATTGTAAGGTGAGGGCGATGAGGAATGAGTTTGAAAAAATTGAAAAAAAGGCGGGCCCCTCGACCCCGGTGCAGGTGACAGGATGGAAGAAGCTTCCCACTGCGGGTGATATGTGTCTTGAGGCCACCAACGAAAAGGTTGCAAAAAAGGTGGTGCAGAACCGAAAAACTCGGGAAAAGCAGATGCAGGCGACAAAGGACATGGAGAAGATCAATGAGCGCCGCCAGGAGGAGGTCAAGGAGTTGAAACGGCAAGAAAAACTCAACGAGTTGAAAATGGCGGGGGTGGAAGTTGAGGCGCCTGTCCAAGAAAAGCAGGCAGTGGTGCTCAAGTACATCATCAAATCGGATGTATTCGGTCTGGCAGAGGCAGTCAAGGATAGCATTGATGGCCTAGGCAACGACGAGGTCAAGGCGGTGGTGGTGGACCATGGTGCCGGCCCCCCAACCGACCTGGATGTTGACACCGCCGATGCGCTCGGGGCCAAGATCTTGTGTTTCAACGTGATGCCCGGCAGACCCACCATCACCAGAGCCGAAAGCAAAGGCGTGACCATCTCGGCGTACAATGTCATTTACCACTTGATAGAGATGGTGACGGAGGAACTCCAGGCCCATCTTGCCCCAAGAATAGAGACGAAGGTGCTTGCGGAGATTGATGTCAAAGGCGTGTTTGTCGTTACGGGAAAGAACAAATCCAAGAGCAAGGTGGCGGGGTGCAAGGTTAACCTGGGAGTGTTGAAGAGGGCCAGCGCAGTGAGGGTTCTTCGAAAGGGCGAGGTGGTGTTTACTGGCACCCTTTCCTCATTGAAGCACGTCAAGGACGACATCTCCGAGGCCAAGAAGGGCATGGAGTGTGGTCTCACCTTTGACAAGTGGGACAAGTTCGAGGAGGGCGATGTGGTGGAGGTCTACGAAGAAATCAAGCATCAAAGGTACCTATAAGTGTATATAGAGGGATCATGTACAGTTTTACCCGAGCGTGAGTTGTTGCAACACGGCATGCATCGCATTAAGTAAGCATGGACGTTATCTTGTAGTAAGTCATCGCGAATTTCCAGTCTTACAATGAGCTCCCACGATGAGTACTCCTCGGACGAGGAGTCGATCTCACAACCCACCGACGTGTATCTTGGTTTTCTTGATGAGGAAATTGATGAGACTCCAAGCATCGAGGATACCTTTATTGGCGGCCAGCCCGTTTGGCTCCACCCCGAGCTGAAACCCGATGCTCGTTCTTACACTTGTGACAGCTGTGGCAAGACCATGGCGTTGTACCTCCAGGCGTTTGCCCCGATAGATGGGAAGCTTTACGACCGGGTGATCTACATCTTTGGGTGCAAGAACACGGCGTTGTGTTCGAGAAAGAAGGGAACAATCAAGGCCATTAGAGGAATTAGCAAGGACCCCAAACGAGTGGCTCAGATCAAACAAGAGCAGGAGGAAGAGGAGCGTAAGCAGTTGGATGAAGTACTCCAGCGGGAGACCCAGAAGAAGCTCCAGGTGGAGCTTACGAAGGACTTGTTTGGAGGAGGAGCGGCAGCTAATCCTTTTGCAAATCCTTTTGCAAAGCCGGCAGAGCCTGCGCCACCAGCCGAGCCGGTTCAGAAGAAGACTGAACAAGAAAAGAAGGTGGAGTCGTACGCAGAAGTTGCCAAGGCCGCTGCCCCCAAGAAGGCTAACAAAGCCGCTGTGGACACGCAGTTCCCCTCATACAAAGGCTACTTCGTGTATGTCGAACCCGAAAAGTTCAAAAAAATCACCCAGGAGCCCGAGCTCGAAAAGTACAAGCACTTGATTGACCAGGACAACGATGACGAGCCCCCTCGCAAGGAGCGCACCATGTCCTCGTCGTCTTCCGTGAACCCTCAGACCAAGCGCATCGCCAACATGCTTGACGACAAGTATTTTGGCAACTTTACTGCGGTCGTAAACCACAACCCCAGCCAGGTGCTCCGATATGACCTTGGGGGAAGACCCTTGCTCTACAATGGGAAGGACGAAATTGCACAGAAGCTCTCGGGGGAGCTTAACATTCCTAACCCCGGCTACAACCCCTCTTCATCTAGACAGTTTGAGTTGCAGCTCATGCCGCAGGCCATAATGATACTTGAAGATCTTGGTGACAATGCGGGCATCGCAGACATTATCAACGGTATGTCGTGGGGGACCATCATTGTGTGCACGGATGTTGAGGACTATGCGCCTGTGGACGAACACCACGTGGGATACGTGGAGGAGTATTGTGCGGTGCAGTGGGAGGAACTGGTGTAGGGGTAAAAGATGAGGCTTATCTCGCGTAGCCAGGGCGCCGTTGCTGTCAAAGTGACAGCCGTTATTTTTGACACCAACTAATGGGTGATGATCTGCAACCCGAGGCCGACGTCGCTGACCTTGGGCCGTTGTCGGGGTTTCGGCATGCTCTCCGACACCTTGCTCTCGAACATGAGGATGAGGAAATGGCTGTTGGCATGGGGTTGCACCCAATGCTGGACGATGACCCTCCACCCGAATTACCCACAGCCATGTTTGCCAACGCCCGACCCAAGACACCAAAGAAGCCGAAGACACCTCTTGCCAAGAAACTCCGCAATCACCGCCGGGCCCTGGGGTCTAAGCACCGCATTACTGTGCATGTTGGCGAGGTGCTTCAGCGGCAGCGGTTCATCATGACCATGTGCCGAGCGCTCATGATGTATGGGGCCCCCACTCACCGCTTGGAGGAGTACATGGTGATGACCAGCCGTGTGTTGGAGATTGACGGACATTTTGTGTATTTCCCGGGAAGCATGATTGTGGCCTTTGGCGATGCCTCCACCCATACGTCTGAGGTACACATTGTCAGATGCTCCCAGGGGGTCAATTTGTCCAAATTGGCGGACACCCATGCCATTTACAAGGACGTCATCCACGACTTGGTTGGGGTCGACGAGGCCGCCCGCAAGCTCGACGAACTCATGTGTGCCCGCAACGTTTTTTCGCCGTGGGTGTGTGTGTTGTTGTACGGCCTTGGTCTGGCGGCGGTCACGCCGTTTGCCTTCAGTGGCAATTGGCTCGACGTGCCCATCGCCTTCGGCATTGGCCTCACGGTGGGATACCTCCAGTTTTACATCTCGTCCATCTCCAATTTGTACCTGCTGGTGTTTGAAGTCACTGCAAGCATCATTGTGTCATTTGTGGCTCGGGCAATTGGCTCCGTCAACAACGGCAACACCTTCTGTTTTGGAGCCATAGTCCAGGGCCTGCTTGCACTCATTCTTCCTGGGTACATCATCCTCTGCGGCTCCCTCGAACTACAAAGCAAGAATTTGGTCGCCGGCAGTGTCCGCATGTTCTACGCCATCATCTACTCGTTGTTCCTTGGATTTGGCATCACCCTTGGCGCCGCACTCTATGGCTGGGTCGACAAACTGTCAACCAACAATGCCCAGTGCCCCGCCGGCCACTCCATCGACGACCGATGGAGAATCTTACTTGTACCTGTGTTTTCTGTCAGTCTTGGCCTCATCAATCAGGCCCGTTGGTCACAATTGCCCGTGATGATTGTCATTTCGTGCGTGGGCTACATCGGCAACTACTACGCCGGCAAGCACTTTTCCGAGGTGACGGAGTTCACGGCGACAATCGGGGCCTTCATCATCGGCATCTTGGGCAACCTGTACTCGCGGTTATGGAAGGGCATGGCGGTGAGTGCCATGTTGCCGGCAATATTCGTACAGGTGCCTCTGGGCATTGCGTCCAAGGGAACGCTTCTAGCTGGCATAAACTCCGCTAACCAGATCACCCACTCCAACCACACCAATACAACAACGACGTCATCTTTGAGCTTCGGTGCTACAATGGTGGAAGTCTCCATCGGCATCAGCGTCGGGCTATTTGCAGCCGCACTCGTCGTATACCCGTTTGGAAAACGAAAATCGGGACTCTTCTCTCTTTAGCCGAATCTGCCCAGATCTAATCACCGTAGCCTCCCCTCTTATCATCCGGCCCTAAATGCACGAAATTCCGAGTGGTGATCGGCAATTTTTGACTGAAAACCCGCGCCAGTGTGCAGGAGCTTATCGCCCCACTTGCGGCCACTTCATTGTATATAATGGTGGAATTGGCGGGGTGAATATCATGAGTGACATCGAAAAGGAAAACGTGGCGGTCGATGTGGCCAGCAAGAACCTCGACTCGTACGAGGAGATCCATATTGATCCACAAATCGAGAAGGCCGCCGTTCGCAAGCTCGACTACAACGTGCTCCCGATCCTATGTCTCTTCTACTTCTTTGCAGCCTTGGACCGCTCCAACATTGGTAATGCTGGAAGTGCCGGTCTCACCGAAGAATTGGGCCTCGCGTCGAGCCAGTTTTCCAACGCGGTGACACTATTCTTTGTCACGTACATCATCTCTGAGCTTCCAGCCACATTGATCTTGAAGAAGGCACGCCCTTCAAGATTGTTGTCAATCTATGTTATTGGATGGGCGGCAGTGTGCATCGGAATGACGTTTGTCAGCTCCTACTGGAGTCTTCTTTTGTGTCGGCTTCTCCTTGGTGTGTTTGAAGGAGGATACTTCCCCGCCATCACAGTGTACGTCACGGGTATTGCCGGTTACACCAACGACGAACAGGGTCTTCGCGTGAGTATTCTTTTGTGTTTCGCAGCTCTTTCCGGTGCCGTGGGAGGCTTGATCAGTTATGGCTTTGTCCAGGTGCAAACGCCTGCACTTGAGGGGTTCCGCTTCATATTTCTTGTTGAGGGTCTCATGACCATTGTGTGTGTCCCCGTCTTGTTTTTCTGGTTACCCGATGAAATCACCACCGCCAAGTTCTTCACCGAAGAAGAGAAAGAAGTCATGCGCCTCAGGCAGAAGCGCCGCGACCAGTTCCAGCTCGCCAACAAGGAGTTTGACTGGAAATTGGTGAAGCTGGCTTTTCTCGACATCCGCACCTACTACTCCATGACCATTCAATTCTGTCAGGATACCATTTTGTATGGATTTTCAACTTTCCTCCCTGCCATCTTGAAGGGAGGCCTTGGCTACGGCGTGTTAGAAGCCCAGTACCTCACCATCCCCGTGTATGTGGTGAGTGCCATCTCTGTGCTTGGAAACTCCATTCTCAGTGACAGGAAACAACTCAGAGGCCCCTTCATTCTTGCAACCAACATCTCCGGCATTATCGGATACATCATTCTCTTGGCCAGCTCCAATAACCCCGTGAAGTACTTTGCTACGTACTTGATTGCCATCACGTTGTATGTCGGGCCAGCCCTCAACATTGCCTGGACTTCCAACAACACCGCCCCCTACTACCGCCGCGCCACTGCCATTGGCTGTAATCAAACAATTGGGAATCTCTCTGGTGCCATTGCCGGACAGGTATACCGTTCATCTCCTTACATTTTGGGCCACTCCTTTTCCCTCGGGTGCTTGGTGGTTTCGTGTGTATGTGTGGTGTTGAACACCCTTAGGCTTCGACACATGAACCGCCAGAAGCAGGCGGTGCTTGCAGGAGAAATTGAGGACCCCAAAAAGGAACGCATTGGTGACTACAATCTCGACTATGTATATGTATATTAACGATTGTTGCACCCAGAGCCTAATTTTGCAGCCACGGTCTATTTCGTCCCAATGCCTATGTTTAGCAAATGGCACTCTGGCCGAGTGGTCTAAGGCGCCAGGGTAAGGTCACCTTACCATACATTCCTGGTCTCTTCGGAGGCGCGAGTTCGAACCTCGCGGGTGTCATTATTTTTTTTTTTGTTGCGACTTACTTGCCATTATGTCCAAGTACGATGACGATGATCTAGTGGATCTTTCCGACGGAGAGGAGTTTAACGAAGATTCGTTGAACGATGAGGACTATGACAAGCTCTACGAGTTGCTCCCGGAAGTGAAGAAGTTTGCTGCGTCATACAATCCCACCATCGACGAGCTCCTGCTCAAAGAGGCATTATATTACAACTACTTTGAGGTGGCCGGCGCCATTGACGAACTCAAAGAGAAGTTCCCCAAAAAGAAAGGTATGTAAATCCCCACGAGGAACTCCGTTTGACTAAGTTCTAGGATGCTAATCGCAGAAGAGAAGCTATCGAAGCTTCATCAGCTAGCGCAAGCAAGGAGGGCAGCAGCCGCTACAACAGCCTCGGCGGGGCCGAAGGCGCCTCTGAAACTAGAGGCCCTTGCAAGGGCGAGGGCAACGAACGCAGGGGAGAAGAAATCAGTGGGCATACTCGAACTGTTGGGACGAAGAGGTGACTCACCAAAACCACTTCAGAATTCCTCACTCCTGCGACCGCTTCGACGCCCGGTGAGCCGATTGCGGAAGCCAGAACGCATTGCATCAGAGCCACCAGTTCAACCGGTGGCCGAACCAGTGGAGGTCAAGATGGAGGCCCGGGCCAAATCCCCATCGCCCGAGCCCTTTTCTTATGAAATCTACACCGACGCCCAGTACCTTCTTGACAACCCTCGAAGTGACATTTCGGTGCTCCTTCTTGCCAAGCGCCCTAGCGACAGCATCAAAGAGAACAAAATCAAGCGCAGGCGACACTCGCAAAATCTCTTTGTTCCGATTACTAACCATGAAGTGACGACTGATACTGCAAAGAAGGTGAAGCAGACGTTTTCGAGCCCCAGTCCCGATGATAGAATCATTGAGGCTCAGAAACAAGCATTTGAGGAGAACTTGAAGGGTCTTCTGTTGGTAGAGAAAAAGGCCGATGTTCCTAAAGCCACCAAGCCGTTCAAGAACGTGGATGTGGCCAAGGAGCTTGCGCAGGCCACTTCTAACAAACCACAAAAGTCCTTCGTGGTAATTGGGCACGTCGACGCCGGCAAAAGTACCTTGATGGGCCGTTTATTGTATGACCTCGGGGTCGTCGACGCCAAGACCGTCAACAAGTTAGTGCGAGAGGCCGAGAAAACCGGAAAGGGCTCGTTTGCGCTCGCATGGGTCATGGACCAGACGTCGGAGGAGCGGGCCCGTGGTGTCACCGTGGATATTTGTGCCACGGAGTTCGAGACCAGCACCACCAGATTCACTGCTATTGATGCTCCTGGCCACAAGGACTTTGTGCCGCAAATGATTGGTGGTGTCACGCAGGCGGAGATTGCATTACTTGTGGTGGACGCTATCAACGGCGAGTTCGAGGCCGGGTTTGACATGGATGGTCAGACCAAAGAGCACACGTTGTTGGCAAAAAACCTCGGTATCGAGCAGATTTGTGTGGCGGTCAATAAGCTCGACAAGGAGGAGTGGTCGCAGGCTCGTTTCGAGGAGATCGAAGCCCAGCTCACGGCGTACTTGACGACGGAAGTGGGATTTGCAGCCTCGAGCATTACGTTTGTGCCAATCTCCGGGCTTGTTGGAACCAATGTGGTCAAGAGAGATGAGCCAAAGCTAGGATGGTACACCGGACCCACGCTTGTGGAGTACCTTGAGAAAGTCCACATTGACAACAGGCAGTCCGATGGTATACTTGTCGAGGAGTTCACACTTGCCGCTAGCGACATTCAAGAGGTCACCAACTCTGAATTTGTTATTCGGGGCCGGGTTGCCAGCGGGTATATTCAAGCCGGCGAGACCGTCAAGATCTCTCCCTCGCTCGACTACGTGCAAGTACAAAGCATCAAAAAGCGGGGCAGTGGGGTGGACGTTGCATTCCGAGGCGACAACGTGACGCTCTCGTTCAAGACTAGTGGGCTCACCAACAAGTCGATCGACGACTTGAGTTTGGGCGACTTGGCGACCCGAGTGGACCTGGCAGTGATGGCAGTGCAGAAGTTCTCGGCGCAAATCACCTTGTTTAACATGAACAAGCCGCTCTTGGTGGGGTCTCCGTTTGTGTTATTCCGCAACAATTCGTATGTGCCGGCGAGAATCAGCACCATCGTGGCGGTGGAAGGAGCCAAGAAGATAAAGAAGCACTTGGTGTCGAAACAAAGTGCCACGGTGGAAATCGAGGTGCAGGGCGACCGGGCGTTGCCATTGGCGACTTTTGCCAATAGTCGTGTGCTCGGGCGTGTGGTGATTCGCCGAGAGGGGGTCACTGTGGGGGCTGGCCAGGTGTTATAGATTATAGATCACGAAACATAGTCGATGAAGAGGAGCAAGAAACCTAGCACCAAGCACGTGGACACGATCATGTTGGCGCCGCGCTTGTTTCTGTGGGTGGCCTTGTGGAGGGTCTTGTTGCCCAGCTTGAGGTCCAAGTCGATTTGGTCTTGGTTCTCGAGAAGGCCCGAGATCTGGTCCGCCTGAGTCTCGAGCTGAAACAGTAGTTCCGATTGGAGGTTGACAATCTCCACCATTGAGTTGTGGAGCTTTTCCACCGCCTCAAGCTGGTTGGTCTTTAGTGTGAGGAATTGTTGGTTTTCCTCGTCGAACTCCTGGATCTGGGCCTGGGTAAGCGGCTCGTACACCTCGGGCTCGTCGTCAAAGTCAAGGTCCACATCGTCGTGTAGGTTCTGGAAATTGAGCGAGTTGAGCTGGCGCTCGCGGCGCTGTCGTTTTGCATGCATGGACTCGAACTGCTTGTTGACGTGGTTGGCAGTTTCCGTGAGATGACGAAGGATTTGGGTCCTGTGGGTGGCAATGGTGGCGACGAATAAGCTCGAGTCGTCGTCGGATGTGTCAAAGAACCCAAGAAGACCCTTGGGTTTGGCACTTTCGGCAGCGGCAGCCTGGCGCTTCTTCTCGTACGCCTGGAGAATCTTGAGTTTCTCGTACGCCTGGTGGGACCGCAACTTGAACTCCTCATCGGTAGCATTCTTTTCCTCTAGCGATGCTTGGTCATTGGTAGCAAGGTACGCCGGCCGGACACTGGAGACAAAATGCTGGAGTGCCACGAGGTGCTGGTGCACCTGTTTCAGCTCGGCAATGAACGTGTCATTGATGGTGGGGTGGACACGCCGCCGGGGCTGCGCCACGGGGTTGGCTTCCTCCACAATCAGCACACACTGGCGAAAGATGGGAGTAAGGTCTGTCATGCGCGAATGTGCAAAGTTGCAGAATGATTTCTACCTTTACAAACAGTTGCCATGGTGACATGACATATATATTCGGGTATACCTGACATTTGTGTGTTTCCAATTGGGTGAGTTGGTCTGTTTGTTTATTTTGTTGCGTCTTTCTCTCCCTTCACCCACTAAGATATTCCACACAACGGGTGATCTCCACCGCATCGTGCCACCCGTTGTGCTCGTTGTCCACCGGCACCGTTTCTGAGTCGTAAAGGATGTTCCAGCGCCCCGCAAACTGCTTGCCGCTGGGATTTGGGGTTTTTTTGTTGTAAATCTGGCGCTCCTGTGGAGACGACTGGACATATTGAGCATACTCGGGGGCCCCAGGCTTAATGATGTTGTCGGCAACAATGACCGTGCCGGGACTAATGAGATTGAGTGACTCAAGTACTCGCAAGTCGGGCACGTATAAGTCCTTCCAGTGGTCAATGAAGATGAAGTCGACCGCGAGAGCCCCGGCCTTATCCAAGCGGGAACGGAAATCCACGAGGGACTGGGCCGCTGGGCCAACGATGATCTCTACCTTGTCGCTAAGGCCAGCTAAGTCGACAATTTTGCGGGCAATGGCTGCGTAGTCCGCATTCACCTCGAAACTATAGTACTTTCCTTCTGTTAGCTCGTTGGCAAACAAGATAGCCGAGTATCCTAGGTATCCGCCGAGCTCGATGGCAATCTTTGGTTGCACCTTGCGGATCTGCTCCACCACCACCTTTCCCTTGAACTCGCCAATTGTCATGAGAAACTCCTTGGTGTAGGCATATTGGTCAATGGCTGCAAGGATACCGGCGGGATTATTTCTCAACTTCGCCAACTCACTTTCTGGTAGGTTGAAGATGGCATCATGTACTGCTTGGGCGTTGGCTTTGGACATTTTTGTAAAGTGGTGCCATGGCGGGGGACGCTTTATATAGCGCAAGAATCGGGCCGACTCGGCGTGCGATTTGCACCCACAGTAAATTACCAATGCCATGCCGAATGCCATGGCGCCATGGCAACAATGCTATAGCAACGGGTATGAGATAATGAAATGACAACTCAAGAGGAAATTTAACAAACAATGGCACCCAGGCGGCTTAGGAGACCTTGATGTGATAAGAAAACTACCCCACACAGGGCAGATGGCAGGCAGAGTGCCCTCTATATGAATCACGACACCTCTGAGGAGACCCCCTTCCTTACTGAGGTGTATTGTCATCCCCTGGAGCGATGTGTCACCTTGGACTTTTGTCCTGTCATTTATGATTCGAGCCTCCTTTTGTCTCACACAAATATGCGATGGAGAAACCCTCACGAAAAGGGCGGCTAGAACAGCTCCGGGCAAAAAAGGCCCAAAGCCAGCGTGACAACCGTCGGGATGTCATTGCCGACAGCAGGAACAAAACGGTCCAAGGAGTGGACGTGGCTCTGATTGAGCGCAAGAAGCAAGCGGCCCTTGACGAGGCTCATCGCCTAGAGCAAGGGGAAGCCTACACCCGGAAAAAGACGCTCGAGTACTCGCTCGAGGAGTGGGAGTCATGGGACACGAAGCAAAAGAACAAGGCGTTTGAAAATTACTCCCAGCTAGCGGAGCAGTCATATAAAAAGGAGGTGGCTCTACTAGATGTGGACAAGGCTGACTACGAGAAGAAGAAACAGCAGCTCATGAACAAGTATGGCGTTGGAGCCGATGGGCTCCGGAACGTGGTGGAAGTGGACCAGATAACAAGCAAGGAAGCCAAGGAGAAGTTGGTCCAGGCCATTGAGGAGGGCGACGAGCGGCGGTTCAAGCGCCGGAAGAAAGAGTCGAGCGGAGGACACATCAACCAGAAGAACAAGGACTTCAACGACAAATTGGATCGCGAGTACGGCCGACTGTTCAAATGACGTGCCAATGGGAGCACCTCACTGAGAATCAGCAGACGCAAATTCAACTAAATCAAGACCACACATTGGAACTCGACTGCAACTACATGTTTCTGCATCGCTGATGGACCGGGTGGGCGGTGTTGTCCCGTATATAATGTAGTAATGATTACGACCCCGACCTGGTGCACTGGTGTTTGCAAATTTTCCACTCGCACAACAACACCATGTCCCTCGAAGAAAGAGAAATTCGGGACGATGTCAGTGACCATTCGTCTGAGGAAGGAGACGACGTGATGGACTCATCGGAAGAGGAGGAGGATGATGACAACGTCGAGGAAGCGCAGAAGATCCGCGAGGGGTTCATTGTGGACGACGACGAGGAAGATACCCCCGAGCGTCGTCGACGGAAAAAGCACAAGAAGCGGCGGAAGGAGGACCACGCCGATGCGTTGGACGAGGACGACCTCGAGTTGTTGTTGGAGAATAGCGGCGCCAAACCCACCCAGGCTGGCAAGTTCAAGCGGTTGAAGCGAGCGCAGGCCGACGACGAGACTGCGGAAGCCGGTGCGGGCCAAGCTGGATTGACCGACATCTTCTCTGATGACAATGAGAAGGGAGAGGAAGGTGCTGGTGAGGAAAGAAACATCCTCGATGAGTTTGAAGACTTCATTGAGGATGATGAGTTTTCCGATGAGGATGAGGCTCGCCAGAACAGAGAGGCCCGGCGTAAGGAGCGGGCCAAGAAGACAGGTCCACGTCTCGATACATCCAAGCTTTCGAGTGTTGACAGAGAAAGTTTGCAGCAGTTGTTCGAGGTGTTTGGCAATGGAGCTGAATATGAGTGGGCCTTGGAAGCACAAGAGATCGAGGACGAGGGCAATGGTGAACAGGAGCCCACGGGGTTGGAGGAGGTGTTTGAGCACGCCGAGCTCAAGGAGAGAATGTTGACGGAGGAGGATAATCTTATTCGGATCATCGACGTTCCCGAGCGCTTCCAGAAATACCGTGCCAACATGACGTATACCGACCTTGTTGGAGACGAGTTGGTGCGGGAACAAGAGTGGATTGGATCCATTCTTGCCCGGGAAAAGGGGTTCGTGCATACTGCTCTCGAGCAGCCGTTTCGGGGAGCTGTCGCCAAGGTGGTGGAGTTTGTATCTAAGGAAAGTTTGGAAGTTCCCTTCATTTGGGCTCACCGCCGAGACTTTTTGCTTTTCACCGAGGAAACGGTCGATGAAGAGGGCAACACCTCCAACACCATCCACAAGCTTTTGTATGAAGACGACTTGTGGCGGATAGTGCATCTTGACATCGAGTACCACTCGCTCTACGACAAGCGCAAGAACGTGGAGCAACTTCTCAAGCTGTTGAACGTGGACGACGACATGGGTGACATCAACCAATTGGACTCCATGGTGGCGGTGCAGGATCTCTACGACTACCTCAACTTCACCTACTCGAGTGAGTTGAAAAAGACCGACAGTGATAAGCGCAAGCACCCACGGTTCATCAACTACGAGCGGATGCGGGAGAACATTCTTTATGATGTGGTCAAGGCATACGGAATCACCGCCAAGCAGTTTGGTGAAAACGTGCAAGACCAGAGTTCCAAGCACTTCGAGGTGCCATACCGTATCCACGCCACGGATGATCCTCTTGAGCTGCCTGAGGATCTCATCGAAAAGTTCATTGAGGATGACGAGATTCTTTACAAGGATCCAGTGTCCGCACTACGGGCAGTGCGGTCGACATACGCGGACGAAATCTTCCACAACCCCCGGATCAGACACGAGGTCAGACAGACCTTCAAGAACTACGTGTCGATCAGTGTGGCGCTTACTGAAAAAGGCCGATCCTCCATTGAGGACCACAGCCCGTACGCCGACATCAAGTACGCCATCAACCGATCCCCCGCGGACTTGGTGCGCCAGCCCGACGTGCTTCTTCGGATGTTGGAGGCCGAGCACAACGGCTTGGTGGTGCTTAAGGTGCAGACCCGCGACTATGCCGCGTGGTACCAGAGTATCTTCAACTGTTTGAAGTCGGACGGAACATCGGAGATTTCGGAGTTGTGGAACAAGGAGCGGGACTTGGCCCTTCAGGCTGCATTCAAGCGGCTCACGGAGATGGTGGCCGCCAACACCAAGGAGGACTTGCGCCGTGAGTGTGAGCGCTTGGTGGCTGCGGAGGTACGCAAGGGATTCCATGCCCGTGTCAACCAGGCGCCTTTCACACCATATGGCTTCGACAAGGGCACCAAGCCCAACGTGCTCGCCCTCTCCCTCGGTAAGGGTGACTTTGACAATGCCGTGGTGGGTGTGTTCATGAGAGAGTCTGGCAAGATAGACGACTACTTCAAGTCGGACACCAACCCAATCAGAGACCGTGAATCCGAAGAGTCCTTCAAGCTCCAGCTCAAGGAATTCTACGACAAGAACCTCCGCCAATACAAGCCGGACGTGATTGTCATTTCGGGATTCAACACCACTGCCAAGCGCCTCTACGACATTGTCCAATCGTTTGTGCAAACCTACAACATTCAAGTCAACACCGAGGAGTTGGCCGAGGCGGACGCCTCCAACGCGCTCATCCCAGTGATCTGGGGCCAGGACGAAACCGCCAGATTGTACCAGAACTCGGAGAGGGCCACGGTGGAACTCTCGGATAAGCCGTCCATTGTGAAGTACTGTGTTGGATTGGCCCGGTACGTGCAGAGTCCTCTTCTCGAGTACATTTCGCTCGGCGACGACATTCTTTCGTTGTCGTTCCACGAGTTCCAGAAGCTTCTCCCCACTGACCTTGTGAAAGAGACCATTGAGGCGGTGTTTGTCGATATCGTCAACATGGTGGGGGTTGAAATCAACGAGGCCCTTTCCGACGACTACATCGCCCAATTGCTTCCTTATGTGGCCGGCCTTGGTCCCAGAAAGGCTTCTGGTCTTCTCCGTAACATCAATGCCAACCTCGGCACGTTGACCAACCGAAGCGATCTCATCGAAAACGAGTTTTGCACCGCCAACATCTTCAACAACTGCTCGTCGTTCTTGAACATCCCCTACACTGAGGGAGTGCGAGACGCCGCCGTTGAGCTTCTCGATGCCACGAGAATTCATCCGGAAGATTACGATCTTGCCAGAAAAATGGCTGCTGATGCCCTTGACTTTGACGAGGAGGACATGGCCCACATTGAAGAGCAGGGAGGCATAATCTACCAGTTGATGCAGGAGGGTGTTAACAAGGTGGACGACTTAAACTTGACTGCCTACGGCAAGGAGTTGGAGACCAAGTTCGGTAAGAAAAAGTACGCCACGCTTCAAAGTATCAAGGAGGAGCTTGTTAACAATTTCGAGGAGTTGAGACGCTCGTTCCACGTGCTTGAGAGCGCCGAGGTGTTCCACATGTTGACGGGTGAGACCACGGAAACATTTGCCCAGGGTACCATTGTTCCTGTGACCATCAACCGCGTCGGCAAGAACTTCCGTGACCCCCAGTCTAGCATCAGATTCCTCAAGGTGACTACGTCCTCGCTCATACAGGGATCTGTTGAAGAAGAGGCCATTCCAAGAGGTGCCGATTACATCCAGGGCCAGGTGGTTCAAGCAGTTGTCACCGACGTGGCCTACGACACCTTTAATGCGTCTTTCAGTCTTCTCGAAGAGGACATCAAGAATGCCTCGGTGCCCAAGTTTCGCAAGGAGCCCCTCAAGTGGGACTTTGATGCCGAAGAAGCCAATCGCCAGCGTGAATTGGCCCGGGAAAGAGCCAAATTGGCCAAGACGAGAAACATCCAGCATCCATTGTTTCGCAACTTTAACCACAAACAGGCCGAGGAGTATTTGGCCCCTCAGGCGGTGGGCGACTGTGTGTTGCGTCCTTCGTCCAAGGGAGCTGAGTACTTGGTGGTGACGTGGAAAGTGGGTAACAACCTCTTCCAGCATCTTCTCATTGAGGAAAGACAAACCGCCATGGGTAAGCAGTACATTGTCGATGGACAGGAGTACGCCGACTTGGATCAGTTGATCTTCCAGCATGTGCAAGCCATTGCCAAGCACGTGAACGAGATGTGTCGCAACCCCAAGTTTAGAGAAGGTGCTCTTGCTGAGGTGCACGAGTGGTTGGAGTCGTACACGCGGGCCAACCCCAGAAGCAGTGCCTACGTGTTCTGTTACGACCACAAGAATCCTGGCTGGTTCTTGTTATTATTCAAGGTCAACGTCAACACGCCAATCTCAACGTGGTATGTGAAAACCGAACGTGACGGGTACCGCCTCAAGGGCTTCTCGTACCCCAACATGCTTCGGTTGTGCAATGGTTTCAAGCAAACCTTCAAGTCGGTGGTGAGATCCAACACCAGTGGCCAGTACAACTACGGGTACTAATGTAATATATCTGACTGTATTCTATGATAGTCTGAGACGAGACCGGAAACTATCGCCGTCCACGTAGGTGCCCATCAACCAGCGGTCGCCGTTGTTTCCGTCGGAGAAAGCGTTTCTCGAGTGGAGGACTCTTCTGTTGTCGAAAAGTACACACAGGCCCTCCTTCATTTTGACGAGGTACTGGTTCTTTGGGTCGTTGATGAACCTCTCGAACTTTTGAAGACCCCTGATGAAGTTCTCTTCTTGCTGTTCGTTTTCAAGAACTCCATACTGCAAAGGCCCTTGGAAAGGTGGAGAATAGTTCACCACCTTGATCTTAGGGAGACCATTTTCGTGGTCGTACGGCTCTTCCTCCACCAACGGCCGTGCATAGTAGTAGTATTCGCCGTTGTTGTTGTAGTGGTATGTTATGGGTACTTTCTTAAGTGCTTCATACGCCTCCGGGTCGGTGTCTCTGATGTAGGCCACGGCTGCGAAAGAATCAGCAAAGATGTTCTCCCCACCAAGAGTGGAGTTCCAGATGAAATGAAGAAGCTGAAGTCCAGGAGGTGACTCGTAGTAGAGCAAGTCCATGTGGAGGGGAAGGAACGTGTTGGTATTGGCGATGTTCTTAGCTTTTTCCTTTTCGTTCTTCACGTCAAACAAGGTGCCGTAGAATGTCTTCTTGATGTACCCGAATCGGCTGGCCAACTCTGCCACAGGCCACTCATATGCATTTTTCTCCGACATGGAGGTCAACCCCTTTTGTGTCGGATCAGGGATGTTATCAACAAAACTCAAGCCAAAGCGGTCGAGATTCTGAACAGTTTGCGAAAATTTGTCGTTGTAGTCGGCGTACTCCACCTGGAGATGGGCCATGTGGGAGGTAATGGTGGCATGATCCCAAAGAGTCCGGTGGAATATGGCATTCTGCGCAACCACCTTATTGTCGGAATGGGCTTTGAGGAATGACTCGGGGTATTCTGAGCGATGAACGCTTCCATCGGCGTTGAGCCATTCAACCTCGAGAAACTTGTGGTTGTCTTTCTCGACCACCCGAGGAGGACCTTTTAGTCTGAGTCCATTGGCAATTTCAGCCGTGGTGAAAAGCTTCTGTCTGGAGAAAGGGTCCACCGATGTTTTCGACGTACACAGGTCTCTCAAAAACAAGTTGCTGAACCGATACGTCTTGTCACCGAGTGACAACGTTGTTGCTTTGTCGTCAAATGCCTTCACCGACAACCGTCGACAAAAGAGTCGAATCATGGAGAAAATGTGGGGCAGCGCGGATCTTGGCCGGAATATATGGGTCGATTCGTAGGCCGAGGAAAAAATAATGACACCCGCGAGGTTCGAACTCGCGCCTCCGAAGAGACCAGGAATGTATGGTAAGGTAACCTTACCCTGGCGCCTTAGACCACTCGGCCAGAGTGCCATTCGTGAGATATGTTCGATTTGGTGAATACATGAAGAGATGCTAACGTAGTGTGGTGATCGCCCATTGAATTTAGTTTAGTTGAAGTTGATTAGCAATTTGCAACCCATTGGCATTTACCTACGTTAAAATTGTTTTTCAATGTAGTTCTTTGGTGCAGCGGAATACCAACAAAATTCAGTCAATTTGTTTGATTTTCGCAATTGTGCAGCAATACTGAAAACTAACATTCACCACATATTTCATTGTTTGTATTTATTGGTAGAGTTTGTACAAATCCACACCCAACACGTCGGTGATGGTCTTGGAGGCAGCCACCACCTCCTCGTCGAAGTAACGCTTTCCACTCAATTGCAAGGCAATTGGCGCACCCACAAAGTCATCGGGCTTGTAGTTTTCCAACTCCAACTCCTCCAACTTGGACCTATACTTGTAAGCGGCATGCGAATTGTCCCACTCGTCGACCTTCGGGTCTTGGAACAAGCCGGTCTGGAACGCCACGGTGGGCAAATCGAGAATGTTGAACAACGAGGTGTAGGACCAATTGTAAACCTCCTCAGGCTTGGGGGCCACGTTGTTGTACACAGGACTCAAGATAAAGTCGATTTTGTTATCGTTCAAGAAGTCGGTGTACTCTTGTCTCAAAGAATCCCTGATGGAGTTCAACTCACGGTTCTTGGCGACAGAAAGAGCCTCGGCTCCCGAGCCGTAGTTCAACGACCATCTGGTCAACTTCAACACGGGCTCACCAGAGTCCGCCAACAACTTTCCTTGAAGGTAATTGCCGTCAATATCATACATGGTGTGGACGGTGTCGTAAGCCAATTGTGTCTTGATGGGCTTAAACTCCACCACCTTGGCTCCCGCCTTCTCCAACTTAGCGACAGTCTCCTTCAAACCACGTTGAATTGGAGGAGTGGGCTTGACTAAGCCATCATCATATAACACACCGATGGTCAACTGCTCTGGCTTGGGTTGTTCGACCTTTCTCCATGGCAATGGCACCAAAGTGGCATCCAAATTCCATGGCTTACCCTGGTTGATGTAAATGTCCATCCAAAGATCAAGATCCTCGACCGACCTGGTCATAGGGCCTTGAACTGCCATCACGGACTCTTGACCAGCACCGCCAGAAACACCACCCTTCAATGCCACTCTTCTGCTGGTGGGTCTCAAACCAACACATCCCGAGTATGCCGCAGGAGCACGAATGGACCCGCCAATGTCGGATCCAATACCAATTGGAGAACCTCCAAATCCAACAATACTTCCCTCACCCGAAGATGATCCTCCAGAGGACAACCCAAGGTTGTGGGGGTTCTTAGATAAACCAGTGATGTTGTTGTTGGAGTCCAAATGCATCAAGGTTTGGGGTTCGTTGGTTCTCACGTAGAACACGGCACCAAGATCCTCCAAAATGGCGGTGGTGGCAGCATGCTCAGTGCTCACTTGGTCAATCAAAGACACGTATCCGGCGTGGGTTTGCTTGCCCTTGTAGTGGAGGTGCTCTTTTAAAGAGATAGGGAGTCCATGAAGTGGACCAATGGGCTTGCCATTCTTCTCAAAGTATTCGTCAAGGTATTTGGCACGTTCAAGCCCCTCATCTACGAAGAGTTGCATGGCACAGTTGGTGAACTGTTGAGCAATGGTGGCTCTTTTGGCAAACGCCTTGAACACCTTCACCGCAGAAAGTTCCCCACTTGCGATCCGGGGTAACAATTTGGTGGCTGAAGAGTCGGTAATTTCCAACTCCTCTTCACTCAATAACTTCTCATCATACAAGTACTTGAGAGGATTGAACTGATCAGCAGCCAATTGGTCGAGGGAACCCGGAACCTTGACACTGTATTCCGGTAACACTGATTTTTGCAATGCCTCCCTGTATGCCTTGATCTTGGGCTCGTACTTGGCGAACTTGGCCTTGTCTTCGTAATTGATGGGGTCCTTGGTCAAGAACTCGGTATAGTCTACCATGATGGGGGGTATGCGATGAGGTGAGGGGATTATTTGGGATTTGGGACAATTGGGTCAATTTATATGCTAGATAAGCGGGTAAAGCGCGGGTGCCACTTGGTGCGGAATGCCCAAAACGGCTGCACTTGATTCCGCACTGAGTTTCCCCATCGGGCAGGTCCATGCCCAGTCTATGGCGGGATGGCCGTGGGCCCAGTCAGATGTGTCTGTGTGAGTGTATGTGTCTGTCGGATGCAAATCATTCAAGCCCCAACCAAACATCGCCGTAGTAGGCAAAAAGATCGGTGGCATGCTGATCAAACTGAACGATGCGACCCACTTGTCTGGTGTTGGAGCCGTCCTTGGTCTTGCCTCCAATGGACGAGTAGGCACACCAAAGATATGAGTTGCAGTATTGCTTGTCCATGTGCCACGATTCCTTGGGTTCTTCCTCGTCATTATCGCAAAGTGTCTCGAGCTTGTTCTTGAATGGGGGAATCACCATCTCGGTGATTCTCAATGGGTGCGAGAAGAGCTGCTTGAGGGCCTGCGCAGACTTGATGTTGGAGAATCGGTTGTGGTGACCGAATTCCTTCTCGTAGTCCACCTTATCAGACTGACCACAAAACTTGAAACCAGAGTTGAACCACGCAAGCGTCTTGCCATCTTCGCCGTTGAGATGACCGGGATGCGCCGAACACATCTCCACGCTCACGCGCTCCTTGCCGTTGGACTTGAGCCGCTCTTTTTGTGGAGTGCGTTGGCCGATGGCTCCAGCCGGGAATTTGTTAAATTCGTAGCCTTCGTCTCCATTGACCATGAACGCCAACCAAAAAAGCTCCTTGTCTCCATAACTCCGGTCCGTGACTGCTCTGAAGAAGTTGAGCTGGATCATCATGAGCACCGACGAAAAGTGTCGGTTGCGGTCAATCACAACGAGCCCACTTTCCATCTGGTGAAACATTCCAGCAAAAAAGTCAAGCTTGAGCGTATGGTTGGAGACGATGGGGATGTCAAACACCGTTGTGTCGATGATCGAGGGACTCAACTTCTTGAAGATGACGCCGTCGGAAATGGGACGGAATTCTTGGGCCTTACGGTCCTGGTAGAAATACGCTCCTTTTTGAACGTATCCCTTCAATTTGAAGAAGAATTCGGGCGTCTGCACTGGCACTGTGTCGGCATCCATAAGAATGTACTCCTCGAACGAATTGAACACCGCAGCAAGAAACTTGTTGGCAAATTTCTTGAAGTTGCCTCTATAATTGTCATTGATGGTGTTCCAAGTGTTCACAAACCAAATCTCCTGCATTGGGAGGCCATTGTCGTGTTCGTTGAGGTAGTCATCGGGAAAGTACTGGTGCACCTTGTTGAAAGACTTTGGCAACGCCGAGATTTGGTCTCTGGCCGCATGCACAATCTTCTGCTTTGTATCCTTGGAAAGGTTCTCATAGTACACAATCTGGATTGGGTAAGGGTTGTTCAACGCCCGAAGTAGGTGGATGAGCCGGACAGTATCGTCCACATGCAGATTACCAATGGAAAGCACAATTCCCTTACCGTTCATGGCATTCTTGAATTTGGTCAAGTAGCACCCTTTCGATTCAGCAAGCTTGTAGCTGGGCTTGTCAGCACCCCTGCCACGGTGAGCTTTGGGACTGGTGAATTGAAAAATCTCTTTCGACTCAACAAAGTCCGACATCTTGGGTGGGGAGTAGAACTTCTCTCCGGTCCATCTTTCGAAGATGGGGTCACTAAAGGACAACCATGGGTACACCCGCTTCTCAAGGTCCGTGCACAAGTTGTTCTTGTTGTGGTTAATGAGGGACTCGTCTTCGGTCTCGACAAACGGCTTGATTTCTAGTTCAGGTTGAGTCTCCGACAAAACCTCGAGAAACTCCTTCTGATACTTGGTGAACTTCTCGGTGCGCTTGATTTGTGGCGTGTTGTCGCCGTCAATGTAGCACTTGTTGAAGAGACGGAAGTGGGACACGTAGTCGGTCATGCCCTGCTCACTTTCCTGGGTCTTTTTCCAAAAGTCGTTGTACTTTGCTCTGACCCGTTCAATGATGGCACCCTCGTCGACCTTGCTCTTGTCAACCTTCCACTCGCCGGCCAACTCGTTCTTGGACTCCTCCCATTTGTCGCTTTTGAACTTCTCAAACAGGAACGAGTGCCGGTTCTCAAAATAGAAGTCGTGATGAGGACTGACTGCCCAGTTGATATCCTTCTCGTAGAGATTGGTGAAGTACAAGTCGCAACGTTGCTGGAATGAAAGCGATGACAACACGCTATTGACATCATGCTTAGCGAAGATATCGTCGTAGTTTGTCGAATGGGAGTCGATGCCCCTGACATCCACCACGCCCGATTTCTCGTGAAGGAGTTGGACGACGTTGTTCTCGAGAAGGTTCTCTTTTGGTTTCTGCTCGTCTGACTCCTTGGGATGCGAGAAAGTGTCGTAGATGGACGAAGCAGCGCCGCGATAGGAGTAGGTATCCTTGTTCTGGTATAGCCAGAGGTTGATTCCCAAGATCCAGGTGATAAGAATGGTGTAAACCACCACCTTACGGGTGGGTCTAGCAACCATGGTGGGAGAACGAATGTGATGAAACGGAGAAGAAAACAACCAGAAGAGATTTCAGACAATCAAACTATACAATCGAAGTCAAAAACGGTCCACGCCCACGTTGGCTAGGCTGCGACTATTTTTTTTTTTGCTTTTTTTTTTATGAATTGAGGTGGTTCTTCAGTCACCGAATTGGACTACAAAAGTGGATGACTCGGCAGCTCGTGTGATACTAGCTGGCGTGAAATAGTGAATATGGAGGTGATGTTAGGGAGACGTTGCGCAGCCAGAAAAGGGGAAGGGGGAGGCTTACCGAAGACACAGCCCCATTTACGTCATAGCAGATACGAGCGCAGTAGCCGCACCCAGTGCTAATGTCTTGATGTTGCAGTAGTGAAAGGGTGGTACGATGAGATGTAAAGAGAGAAGGCCAGATCGTAAATGCTGGCCACCTCGAAGGTCCCGAAACGAACCGGGCAACTTCACACGTGTGGGTGCAAATTAGACTCTGTCTGGTGCAGGCCAGGTGCATTTTGCCGCAGGGTGTAGTGTCAGGCCAGCGCGGGCGGCCGGGCACCATTTTTAGTGGCAGAGATCTTGTGTTGGGAATGTTGTGTTTGGTTCTGCTTTCGGGTTCTACATTGGTAAGCAAATTTGCCAGGTCAAGACAAGCGGGTGAAATACGGGGAAGTTTACGGGGGTTACAATAATGCATTGAGGGGCGCATGCTTAATGTTGTTTGTGATGATGGTTTGCACTACACCAGGCAAGTAAGTCATGCATTGAGGGTCGAATAGATAAGGGGAGGTTGCTGGCAACATCGGTGTTAAGGCTATGTGTTTAGCAGCCTCGAACGCGATGATAAATTTGTATCATTGCTGTGGGGCATTCGAGGGGCAGGGGCCCTGATGGTGGCATTCATGCGTGGAACATCAAGGGCAATTGATAAGGAGTGTCACGTTAGAGACGTTGGAATTGAATTGATGAATATCAGTTGGTAGGGGCAGCCGGCTGCCACGTGGATGACGGATCATCATGCAAGGAATGACAAATTGAGACTGGCTTGATCGAAAATCTCTCAATCGACTAAGAGCACTTCTTCAGGTGGGAGTCCACCGTCATTAGCTCCACCCGAAAGTCACCACCCCATCTGGATGCAACGTATTCTCTCCATGTTTTCGGCACCCGCTCTTCCCGCATCACCCGCTGCATGTTTCGTTGAACTGCAGCTTTCAAGTGTCTTCTCATCCAACCCCTTCCTTTGAACACAAGGATACTTTCCTCCGTGACATCCCTCACCACATGGCGCCACAAGTACATCATCACATCAGCAACGAAGCACATGAGTATGGGCAAGCTCAACCCAGCAATGGCAGCATAGCATCCGCGCTGCACATACTTTTCCACTTCAACTAGACTCATCGGTAGCGTGTTATCATGCCAGGGGGTTCTGTTCATCTTATACTGGCATCTTTATCATGCAGCGCACGCTCGCAACCCGCTTCGCCGAACGCCCGCCCTGGCGCGCCTCATCGAGCGGTGGACAATAGCGTGGTGTTCGCAGAAATTTTTCAACCCACTCTTTTCTTCACACATTCACACACCCTCTTCACCGTATGTAATGATGATTAACACTTACTTATCTACATTGTCTGAATCCTGAAGACACCTTAGAATCTGACTAACGCATACAGCCACCAAATTCTATTAATATTTCTGGTTACATCCACGGTGCCACCCTCGGCGCTGGCTCGGGGTCCGGAATGCTCCGATCAGTCCGAACTCCGAACTTCCGTGGGCCCGAGCCCCTGGTCCGCCTTGGACCACTTCTCATTGTGTTGATCGACCGATTGATCTGTGGCATGGGTGTACTTGCCACATGTCACATGTCAATTTGACTCGCACAAGTCATCACCACATACTCTCACCTCTCACCGCGGGTGGATGTGTCACGCTCCCACTTTGTTCTCTTCTCTTGCCTTTTGGCCTGTAAATCTCTCCTATTTGCATCCACTCCGCCGCTGACTATCGCCCTCGCCTCACCTTGACATCGCTCTTGACTCCATCTCGCCTCACTGTCCCTTGCATCTCATCCGTACTAGCCCCATGCTTAGCACGGCCTCCCCTATTCTACCATTTCTTGCTATTATCGTTTAGCCCTCTCAGCACCATCAGCCCACAATGCGCTTATGTATGGACTGCGGGTAGGAAATCTTGTTTGGGGGCCAAAAACGTGCAAAAAAATACCCCCGTTCGATCGCTCAGAAAAAAAGGGTTTTTTAGTCTCCACACACTCCGGATCTCCTGGGGTACGGGGTTGCGATCGTCAGTGGTTGCATGCTCGTATGTCAGTACCGTCGTGCCCGCATCTACCAACCGCCGGGCGAGATGCTAAACATGTTTTGGAATCCCACGGTGATGGAACCCGCTTACACCACAAGTCCGTGATCTTAAAGCTGACGCACGTGACGCAACACGCCTTACGTGTATCGCAGAGTCGTGGTTATGAACACCAAGTTTAACTCATCCAACTTCTCGTGTATTTGACTCACGACAGCCTTCCATCAAACCCTTCCACCTGTCACGTTCAGCCACCCCGTGTTGTTACCCCCCAACCATTCCCCCCAAATCAATGCACTTTGCCGGCTACCCCGAAACGTCCGCCTTCATGTTCCCTCATGCACCTCGCATGCACGCTCGCTTGCGTCGCTATTGTTGTCTCATCTTGTCGCTCAGGGAATTTGTCTAATTGACGTCTTGGATCCTTTTGACTGATCCGAGGCCCATCCCGCATACGCCTTTGAAACGCTCCTTCCCCTCTTAAAACTTGGTTGCACCTTTCTTCATTCCTGTTAGACACATCACTAGTATGACAGGCTCACACATGTCAAGTGACAGAGCCAACAGATTGTGCCACCACCTCGATTAGCCCTGGACGTACCCCACAGGACTTATCGATAATCACTCTCAACGTCCACCCAATTGTTTACACAGGTGCATGCGTATAACGTTTCCAAGACTTCCCGGCGTGGGAGCGTGGTTTTCGCCAAAACTATTTTAGTCCAAGATAACCACCAACGCCGCGATGTTGTTTTCCACCTTTCCCAATTCTACCCGGTGCGCAGTTTTCGCCTGGCGCCCAGTCGAAATTCAGCTCCTAATGCGATCTGTGAACATTCGTCTTCTGCGTCTCCTAACTAGTTGGGTAAAAAATTCATGCATTTCGAATATGTGCTTCGCGCCAAGCAGCTCACACTCTGGCGCCGTCGCTGGGGTCGACGCCGTGCCATCGGTCAATGTCACGACTCCCTGACATTTTAGGTACACGAAGAAAATTCCATCACCCTTGGAAGCTCACACTAATGCATTGGATACATCGCAAACATGTTGCATTCGGATTGTCTTCATGTTCCCCCCATCTCCATCACCTGGTGTGGGCCAGGGTCCTGAATCTCGTCTCGCACATTAAGGGTCTACGTTGCGAGCCCGCGCACGCCATACTAAAAGCCCAGACATTTTTAGGCATGAGAGGTCAGGAACACCACGCCGCTGTCGAAACGAAATGCACAGCGGAAAATATTGCCGCATCATGGGGTTGCGTGCCGTTCTGATGTGCCGTAGAAACCTCGGGGGTATTCCAATTGGACGTTAGTTGTGGCGATGTCTCCGTCTGTTTCATCGCCAGTGTCTGCTTGGATATCCTGTTTGAGAGCCTTGGCTTGTTGTAGTGTGGCTCCAGTAGCTCTTCGCGTCTGCATACTTTATCGTAATGCGTGTCTCATTTCTCGCTCTTGCAATCTCTTTGGCTGCTTTCTGACTTTTTTCTTCTGGCAATTTTTTTTTGTTCCTTGGTCTCGCAACCTTATGTTGCATACGCACTTACCACATGCAACCTGCATCAGAATATTATCTTAAACTGACTTTTGTGGGAAATCGTAAATTGGATGGGTTATAAAATCAAGGGACTTTTCAATTTATTGATGATGCTTGGATCCACCTACCCATCGACCGTCCTTTTCTCCTTTCATAATGAAGCTCACAAAGAAAGTCTTGCTGTCGCAAGTCAATTCTCTCAGACCATACAAGTCAAGGAGTAAACGTCCGTGTGATTTCTGTCGCAAACGCAAAACTTGTTGCATCATTGAAAAGTCCATCCCGTGCTCTTCTTGTATCCAGTTCAACAAGGGCAATTGTACCTTCAATGAAGGACCGGTGAAGCGAAAAAACAGAAAGGACGATCCAAAGAGAATATCAAAACCTCGTATCCAATCAAACACTCTTCCTTCCCCTGACTATACCTCAAGACCTCCATACCCAGTGGCTTCCACATCATACGCTAATGTACAAACTCAGCAACCTCCCAATATCAAACATGACGATTTCCAACTCAAATACCCCTATACTCAAGACCTTTCAAGCATACACCAGCCTCAACTTCAACCCTTTCAAAATCAGCCGGCTTATATTTCACAGCCTCCTCAATCTCAGTATTCTCTACTAATGGAATACTATCAACATGACCATAACGAACAACCAAAAGCCCACAGTTTCTCCTATTCGTCAACCCTGGTTGCCCCAATGATTGCCCCCATTACCCAAGCACCTCCATCAGTTGCAGGTCTGCTTCCTAGTTCCATTTCAGGGCCTTCATCGTCTGCCACTGGCTCAATCTCCCTGATGTACATGCCCCACTCACAGTACATTAATCAACAATATCACCACTCAACAGCCACCGAACACAAGGAGTCATCATCTCTGGTTGATCTGTCCGTCTTTGACAATTCGCCTACTGGCATGTCCCCATATCCAATTCCAACAAGTGAAAACCCTTACCTGGGGTATGAAATGATGGTTCAGACACAGTACGTGCCGAAGTTTCCGGAACAGCCGTTGAAAAATGACTCGCTAGTGCGTTACTCCGAACCTCAACTCGATGTGAAGATCCCGGAGTACTCTGATGTATTTCACGGCGACTTGGCCCCGGTAGCCTCTAATAATCCGTGAACTAATGAACAATGCCCCCAATGACCGTAGGCTGTTGAGCAATGTCAAATCGTACATGAATTCATGACGAAACTTTGCAGCTTGATGACGACAGCCTCGTGGTGACGAGGTGGAAGCGACACACTACATGTCCGAGCCTAGGCCGGATCGTGTCCGTGTCTCATGGTCAGTGCATGAGTTGGCTTTGTATAAACTAAACTTGTCTGCATCCACTTCATCTCGTCTGTATGATTATCGAAGACTGGCATATGTCTGCAGCCGTGCCACGCACAGATGTTCCCTTGAAACAAACCCGATATCTCAGAAGCACCTCCGGCATGAAACACGACAGACGGTTTGAGTTACCCCTATGCTCAACGAGTCAATTACGAGAAGCATTCCCCTTGTGTGTGCCGCGACGGCCATGCCGGCTTCGCCATTGTAAATTTGTTCCTCTCATGTGAAAGCGGAGATGCCTGGGCGAGAAGGCCTAGTCTGGGACAAAAAACGATTTGAAAATCCCACCCTTACAGGGTTTTCATGCATCCACAACCAGTACAAATATCGTTTTGCAAAAAAAAAAAACAACTTATATTTGGAAACACCACTCACTCAAATAGGCGGTCGCATTTGTCGCATGCCACGTCGCCTAATATGGTTTTCCTTGCATGAAGTAAAAAGCCGCCTTGCTCCAGTCTAGTCAATTTTGCCGTGTCCATACGATGTCGCCAAATCCCTAATCTCTGTTCAACAAGGGGCCTCCTTGTGACAATCACATCAAACGACCCCTCACCCTCCGCTCTGTGCATACACTATGCGATGTACATGCGGGTTCACTGGGGCAGGACGAAAAAATATGGACAGCGCCTAATTTGGCGGCGTGCCTCCCCCGACAATGACGCCGATCGATGTCAATGGGCGTTAGCGATGGAGGGTGCGGGATGCCAGCGCGGGATTACTTGCCATGTCCATTCCTCCTACTTCACCATCTGACTATAATGCCACTCCAATACATTAGCTAAAGTATGACATCACGCCACCAGAACGGATTTATTCACAACTTCAGGAATCGTTCCTCAGCCTCGTGCCAATTGATCACATTCCAGATGGCTTTGAAATAATCAGCCTTGACATTTTGATACTGCAAGTAGTACGCATGTTCCCATGCATCAATGGCAAGAAGCGGGACAAGCTTCCCGGTTACAGTATCCTGGTTTGGGGTTGTCACCACATCCAATTTGCCGCCATTCTCAAGGTTCTTCACTAAAAATGCCCAACCTGATCCTTGGATAGATGCCAACTTGGCATTGGTGACTTGAATCAAATTGTCAAACAGTCCGTATTGATCAACAACCTGCTTGTAAAACTTCCCATTTTTATCTGGAAGCTTACCTCCATGAACATTGGCGGGAGAGAGCGACTTCCAGAAGAGCACGTGATTGGCATGGCCTCCAGCAAAGAACCGAATGTTTTGTTGAAGGGAAATGGTGGCAGTGGTGTCTCCCTCGGCTTCTGCCTTGAAAAGTTGCTCAATTGATGTGTTGTATCCAGTCACATAAGTTTGGTGATGTTTTTGGTGGTGGATCTCATTGATTTTACCAGAAATGTGTGGCTCAAGAGCATCATACGCCCAGTCGAGTTTAGGCAATTCCACCTTCTTTCTATCAATTGACATGTTGATTGATATGCCTAGTGACTTTTTCACCCTTTTATACCACTAGGGTGCTGAGCAATTGATGCGCCAATTAGGCAACCGTGGTGGTGGCGGTGTGGCGGAACAAGGCCCACCAGGGGCCGTTGCTTACACAGCTGAGTTTATCAGAGTTTGGAGCTATGGACCTCGAACCAATTCACGATCAACTCCCCTACTTTGGTAGGATCTTCTCGGTGCAAAAAGTGCCCCAAGTTGGTCAACACCTGGGTCTTGAAATTCCGGTGGCTGACACGGGATGCCGCCAATTCGAACACGCTCTTGTTCATGCACCCATCGACTTCTCCTGCCAATACAAGCACGGGTACCTTGTCAAAATCAACCGGGAAGTGAACTTCTCGATGAGGAAGATTGCGGAACAAACTGCGGTAGTAAGACGTGGCCAGCCGAGTAACCCCGGGCTGATGTAATGTGGACCTGACACTCTCAATGTCCTTCCGGGAGTATTCGTAGGTTGGTGACCAATACTTCCATAGTCTGTCCAAGTACGACGATTCCCCCGTTTGCTCCAACCATCTACTGTAAAAAACCGAGAGGTTCATTGTCACCATGTACGACGAGTAGTAGAGTTGTTGGGGCACTCGCAACACATAGTCGGTTATGCCTAAAGCGGCAAGATATGGAATGGCCAACGTCACCACCGACGCAAACTTGTCAGGGTACGAGCTCGCAGCCTGGTACGTTGCCAATGCTCCCCAGTCGTGACCGACCAAATGAATAGGTACATCGCCATTTGGAACCAATTCATCGGCCCACAGCGCCACGTCTTGTGCAAGGTGACGAATCCGGGTTTGGCCTTCGAGGACCTGACTAGATTTTTCGTATCCTCTCAATGCTGGCGCAATCACTAGCGTGTTGTCAAATTCTCTGGTGAGAATGGGGATCAAGTCGTTGAAGCTCTCATGGTTATCGGGAAACCCATGGATAAGGATGATCACTCGGTCCCATTTGTGAGTGAATGCCTTGTCCAGAGGGGCATTGCTGATGGCAGTGAATGTGAGGTTCTGGCTGTGGAGCTTGATCAACGAGGACATGGTGGAATTAATGTGGACGAATGCATGTGAAGTGTGGGGTGCGACCGGATGCGAAACGGAGTCGGGCCAGTACTTGAAAGTTAACTCAAGAAGGTGCACTCCAAATCACGCAAGTTTCCGACTTTGTCCATTCCAGACAATTCGGACATTTACTTCGGCACTAGGCGGAGTCACAAGATCTTTGCCGCACGTTTTGGTGCTTTTACCGAACACAATGCAATAAAGAAGATTCGATACAGTGGGCGCTCAAAATCCCCATTGGGAAGTGGCTCAACGTCATGAAGATTGGCACCGTGCGTTTTTCAGGTAAAGCACAGGAGATAAGCCTGAGGGTGGTGTCGCATTTCCCGGACGACAAGAGATCGAAGAAACCATCATTCCTTGTCTGCATCGTAAGCTGGTTGTTGCCAAACATCATCACTGACCCCTTTTCGCATTTCCTAATACATTCTGACACCGAAACCCCGGCGTGGAGTGCATTCTTAGTCTTGTCGCATATACCTACATGCACCTGCTGGGATCAGCCGTGCTGTCGTTAGCGGCTACGTCGCCAACACCTTCCCCATATTGCATTTTGCTCCGCTCATGAATTTTGACAGGCGTCTATGCAACAGTCGGTGGTCTCCCGGGATCTGTGCATCTGCGTACATCAACATGATGCAAATGTGAGGTTGGATCCCTAGGGGGTTGGATGCCGGTAACGGACTGGTCTGCTCCTCGGTTCACCCTGTTACTGTTTGCAGCAAAATGGTGCAGTTTACCTTTAAAGCTATCAATTTTTCTGGCGCAAATTTGCACCCACCGTCACTGAGCCCGAGTTCAATGACACCACCATCATTGATGGTCGCTTTGACAGGAGTTGTTAGCAATGAACTGGTATTCGGTCCATTTCTTTTCATGCACCGCGACCTCTGGAACGCACTACTGCCGATCTCTATTGATGAATATTTTTTACTCCAATCCGTGGTAGGACGTCGCAGCGGAATGAGAATTTGACCCTCACTGACACACCGACCTTCCTTCATGAAAGCGATTGCATTCTTTGGTAAGAATGATTTACGATTTGTGGATGATTTCCCCGAGCCACAAGTTGTTAGAGGTAAAGATGTGAAGATACGAGTTCATTATTGCGGAATTTGTGGCTCCGACCTTCATGAATACAAGGACGACTACACCTTCTTCGTTCCTCCGGGCCAACGCAATGTTATTTCTGACAAGCCTTACCCGCATGCAATGGGACATGAAATCAGCGGTGAAATCATTGAGGTTGGCGACCGCGTCAAGCACTTGAAAGTGGGTGATAAGGTGGTGGTTGAGGTCACGGGAACGTGCTGGGATCGACCTCGATTTCCCGATTCTCCAAATGCAAACAAGCCCATGTGTGCAGCCTGTGTTGAAGGGTGTTACAATGCTTGTGAGGACCTCGGACTTACCGGCTTGGGTTTCACCGATGGTGGTTTTGCGGAATTCCTAGTCACTGATAGCCATAAGTTGGTGAAGTTCGACGAGTCCAAAATCCCCATGGATGTTGCGGCTCTCACGCAACCACTTGCTGTCTCGTGGCATGCCGTACGGCTCTCTTCATTTCAGCCGGGTCAGTCAGCATTGATCCTCGGTGGTGGTCCCATTGGTCTCACCACAATCTTTGCGTTGAAGGGCCACAAGGCTGGCAAAATTGTGGTATCGGAACCTGCCCTCGCACGGAGGCTTTTGGCAGCCAGTTTCAATGTTGAGGTTTTCGATCCCATTGGTAAAACTACCGAACAGGCCGTGGAGGAGCTTCGACAAATGTCCCCAGATGGAAACGGGTTTCATCACTCCTATGACTGTTCTGGCGTTCCGGCTACCTTCGAGACGAGTATCAAAGCATTGAGAGTGAAGGGTATGGCAACCAATGTGGCCGTTTGGGCCAACAGACACGTTGAGTATTATCCAATGTGGACCACGCTCACGGAGAAGTTCGTCACTGGGTCGATTTGTTTCGTGAAACAGGACTTTGAAGAGGTGATTCTAGCCATTGAGGCCGGCTTCATTCTGGTGGATGAGCTCAAGACGCTCATAACGAAGAAAATTCATCTAGAGGATGGCGTTGAGGGGGGTTTCGACGAATTGGTTGCCAACAAAGAGAAACACATCAAAATCTTGTTCAGCCCAAAGGAAGAGTATCGCAAATCGATCTAAATCATATGATCTTACCAATGCCTCTGCATACTTTCGTGACCCAGTTCCCCACATCAACATCATATATTCAAGAGGTACGTAGGCCGTTGGTTGCACATTTCATCGCCTTCACTCCTCACGCTTGCAACCATTCTGCATATATTCCCCTCCTTTATAATGCAGACATTTTTCTAAACCTTGTAGAAATCACATGCTACAAGCCATTACTACTGTCAAACATTGAAAAAATACGGGGTTGGGAGGCTAGATTTGATAAAGTCAGTGATAAGCCAGGGCACGAATCCTAGATGAAGCATACAGGCCCCAAGAGATGGGCTCTGAAGCATGAAGAGTCGCATGTGATAAGCGCCCACATTCGGCCTTCACCAAACTTGGGGTGCTGCATTGGCTGCGGGGATCGTCCAGACTACAAATATAAAGCGTGGAGGGCCAGGTGTATCACACACAGCTATGAGTGAGAATGAGATTGATTTGAGTGAAGAAGGCTTCGAAGGTTCCTTGCTTTTGAACTTCATGAGAGATGTTCTCGCCCAGGAGCCGAAATTGCGGGCGGACTCCGTCAAGCAAGTGGGGTCCACGATTTTGCTCACATTGAAAAACAAACAAAATCAGACTAAGGCGTGGTTTTTCGAATTCCGGGACAAAGGCACGGTGGCTAAAGCAGCCCCTACTGATAGGGCCGACATCCAGTTGTTCATGAAGGATACGGACTTCGTAAAGCTCGTGGACAATAAGGTTTCGTCCCAGAAACTCTTCTTGTCTGGTCGCCTCAAAGTCAAGGGCAATTTGATGAAAGCAGTGAACATAGAGAAAGTGCTTCGTGCTGCGGACCCTCGTCCGAAGTTGTGATTCCGGAGTATTGATTGGACGTCCGTCGCCAATGTCAAACCGTTGATGTGAGACCTATTGTGTAGACGGCAAACAAGGACTTTGACGTCGAGAACCTGTGCACGACACAGGAGTGCCTCAAGAAATCCAGGCCTTGTGAAAGCCTGACAATTTCGCCGTTATGTCAAGAGAAATCACATGCATTTGGCTATTCTATGTGTAGAAACATGAGAAATATCCAGAGGCTAAATAATGTCGCACTCATGAATCATCGAAACCCCCACAAAGTCAATGTCGCTTTTTTAGTTTGCCTACTTAGTAACGAGGGCACTGATGTTGCTCATAAGACATCTCATGATTGGTTTCAACAAGCTCGTCATAGGTTCAATCTTGGCCCATTCTGTAAACAGTACGACCTAAGGTTTCTTGAACCTCGTGAAATCATTAGTCTATCAATAATTCAAGCTTTGAGCCAATCGATTTTGTTCTTGATTGGCTTTTGACATACTTTGCATTCTGGAAACTCGTACATCTCAGCTCCCTTGTATTTGACCTTGTACTCACTGTACAACGCCTTTTCTTCTTCAAGAACCACGCTGAAGTTGATGAATGGAAGCTTCCTATGTAAGTATATGTGTAAGTGAAACATCCTTGTATGCTTCAGTTAGCTTGCCTCAGGCTTTATATATTTGGGGGAAATGTGTCAAAAAAAGCCACTCAATGCGCGGTTTGACGTGATAGCCAATTGAGATAAGGACCCTGAACCGAAAAAACAAACCGACTGATAATCACACATGCAACCCCCTTCCACTACACGGAATTCTTGCCTTGATTTTGTCCATGAACCTTTTACCATGTAGACAGGTAGACGGTGCAATGAATGTGATACAAATGAGGAAATTACATTCCCATCCCCACATGGGGATTTGTTGTATGCACTCTGACATTTTTTTGGACCACCCGACCCCACACAATGCGAAATTGAGTCGAGGAGTGGTGTATTTTATGTCCGGGCTCCAACTTTTGTTTGCTAATAGCGGCAAAAGTCAGCTTTATGGGGATTTTACAACTAAAAGTTTACCTATGATATTACGTGGCACAGCTCTTTTGCAACATTGCTACCATATGCACAAGTTTATTGGTTCGTGTTTTCTCATGAATAAAATAAATCACTAGTATCTAGTACAAGGCGATGTGAGCACCATCGGTGAGGGACAATGTGAGTTGCTCGTTCATCCGTGGAGGGTATTGACCTGTGGTGTCATGGTTTTCCAAGTTGGGGAACATCTGACAGAGTCTGGCAATGATGTATGATGCTTCCGTCAACGCAAACTGCTGTCCCAAGCAGATACGAGGACCACCATTGAAAGGCAAGTAAGCCCATCCTGGCTTCAAGTTCTTGTCTCCCCATCTTTCTGGCTTGAAGACGTTGGCGTCCTTTCCATAGTATTGAGGGTTTCTGTGAGTAGCAGAGATCACGTACCCAACAGCTCTTCCTTTAGGAATGAAAACGGGTTCTTCGCCGCTTGGTCCACCTCCACGTGGCAATGTGGTGTTTTTAGTGGCCACACGGAAGTTGATTGGCACATTAGGGTAAAGACGCAATGTCTCATTGATGACCCATTTGAGGTAGTCACACTTTTTGAGAGACTCGAAAGTGATTGCTTGGATGTCACTCTCACTTCCTTCTCCAAAAGCAGTAAGCACCTCTTGCCTTAAGCGTTTCCAAACATCTGGGTTTCTGGAAAGTTCATAAAATGTGAAAGAAAGAAGTCCGGCAGTGGTGTCTCTTCCAGCAATCATGATGTTAAGTAATTGATCCTGCAACAACTTGGGGTCTCTGGTAGTCTTGACAAGCTCATAAAGGAAACAATAGCCACCCTTACTTCTTTCTTCAATTTCTTCAGGTGTTGCCAGTAAGGCCTTGTTGACGTAATATTTGGCAAATGTGTGGACAACCTTGTTGCACCGACGGAATTCGAAGTTGTCAATGACAAAATACAATGCCTGGGACCACGATCTGGAGGCAAGGTACGATTGAGAAGTGTTGAAAGCATCGTAAAACTCGGACTTACCCTCAAAGTCCACCACAGACGACATGCCCACACGTTCATCCCTCAATCCATACAACGACTCACCGAAAAGAAATTCGGTGGCAGTGTCAACAGTAAGACGAAAGAAGTACTCTTGAATGTCAAATGGCTTGCCATTGTAAGAACGGAAGTGTTTGGCGAGAGTCTGGAGGTGATCCTCCAACGACACAATGTGAGCAACCTTTTCTCTCGAGAAGTTTGGTCTCAACAAAGCACGCGAATGCTTCCAACCTTGGCCATCCAATGTGAAAATTCCATCACCAAGCAATGGAAGGAAATGGGCGTGTCTGTCACCCAAAGCAAAGTCATTGAATTGAGTGGCCAAGACCGCCTTGATGTTGTCTGGGTCCGCAGTCACGAAGAGAGTCATGCCACTGATGTAGATGTTCCAGTTTGGTCCGTAGGATTCAAAGAATCCCCAGATCATTGGCAACAATGTTCCATCTCTCTTGCAATCCAACATCATTTTCCAAGGTCGACTGAAGAACCAGCCAGATCCTGGCAAAAGAGGTGCCTCTTTTGCATTCAATTTGCGTTTGAGAACATTGTATCTTACCACGCTAAGAGCGTAGTAAACCACCCCGGCAAGAACCAAAAGGACGTACCACTTGCCAAGGGCTTCCTTTGTAGTTTCCTGGAAGTTGAATTCAGTCATGTTGTGGTCAATTGACACCGGCATGGGTAACTTGGGTTTTATATGATGGGCTATATGGCATGTGATTTTGCTCTCCGCAGACAAAAATATTGGCTTCCATGCAGACCCCACATGAGAGAGGGGTACACTGAAGGCTCATGGCGTAGAATTACATAAATTGCAACGGCATGGGCTCATTATCCAGTGAAATGCAGGTTGATGGTTTCGCTTGTGATTTGGCTTGCGGATCAAACGGTTCGAGCAAATTCTGTAAATACTCGTGTACTGCGACCCGTTTGTCTTCACCTAGCTGACATAAGCTCAATTGCCCCAAAATTTTGCTCGCGCAGACGCAAGGATTACATAACATCTTGCATCAGATTACGTCAGCCGGGGCTCGGAGTCCGCAGGGGCTGCAAAAGCCATTGACTAAAGCTCGTGAAACGTATAATCGCCGTTGCGCCAACAATCCAAGACTTTCATACGAAGGGCCCGATGAGAACCCTACGCACGCTACTTACTCGTGGTTTAAGCATCGTCTAGCATCGGTAATAGCGGGTATGCGCCCTATTGTCCTCCATCAGTGATTCTCGTCAAACTTCCGTACCCCAATTGCAGCACACGTCATTGGCTGTTGCATGGCACGTGAGTTTGGCAGCCAATTCACAGCGATTGAAACTCCGCTTATGTGGCCTAAAATGCGCCACTTTCACGATTGAATTTCAATGGCTCGACTACAGGTGGGGGTGATTTCGCCCACTCCCCTTCACTGGACTTTGGGGCAAGTGGCTGACTTATCTATTCATGAGTTTGGCCGTGCGGAAAGATTGCACGCGCCAGTCCATCCATCCGTAGTCCCCGCGCCAGCACGTGCAAACCCCTCCTTGCTTTTCACGCTCATGTGGGGTGGGCACAATCATAGCGTGCACCCTCGACGGACTGGCGGGGGAGCGCTCATCGCATCAGAGGTTCGTTCCCTCACCCACCAAAATTTGGGCCGTCTTGTGATTCGCACCACGGCCCATTTCCTATTATGGCAGTCGACCTTTGTGACCAACATTCCTTATTTATATACTCAGGGTCGGCCCTCAGATCTCTACTTTTATCAATTCGACATCAATAATGCCCGAAGCCGCCAAGTCTTACTCCTGTGTGGAGCCATTGTCCAAGGAACATGAGATTGTGTTGAAGCAAGTCTATGCTTGGGCTTTCAAAGCGTGGGGATACGACATCCCGTTGTCGGTGAAAGAGATTGGTGACCCCAAGAACTTCACCCACTCTAAGGCTAAGATCGATACGTCCTCCAACCCTCCCGAGGTCACTGTGAGTGAGAACACCAGCAAGATCTACTCACAAGCGCGTCGTAACCTTCACTTCTTGGACGCAACCGATGACGATTCCTCTTCCCAAGAGACTCTTGACGAGAAAAAGTCCAGAAAGTCTCTGCAAAAGGCTGTTGCCAACAAAGACAACTTACATGCTCATTTGCAACACTTCAACCCCGAAGACCTCCACACTGCCTTCTTCAAAATCTTGAGAAATGACGGCCCTGACCTTAACTTGCTCCACTTTGTGGTGGCACGTAAATGGAACGCCGTCGATGCTCTTAACATGGTGGCCCGCTGTTTGGACTGGAGAGTCAATTCTCATCCAGTGGATGATTGGGTTTTTGCTGGTGACGCTGAGGTTTACTGGGGAGGAAAGCACCCGAAGATGATCCAAGCCTACGAATTGAACCAGGTGTATCTCCGTGGACACGACAAGGAAGGCCGTCCCATTGTCGTGGTGCATGTTCAAAAGCATTTGAGAAAGAATTGTCCCGATGAGGAATTCGAAAGATTCATTTGTATCTTTATTGAGTGGATTCGTCTTGAGTTGAAATCTCACCAGACGGGTGTCACCAAGGGATGTCTTCTTTTCGACATGACTGGCTTCGGTATGAAGAACGCCGATTTGGCAGCCGTGCACTTCTTGGCCACGATGTTTGAGGCCAACTACCCCGAGTCTTTGGGAATGATTTGGATTCACAATGCTCCATGGATTTTCAACGCCGTCTGGAAAGTCATCAAGGGCTGGCTCGACCCTGTTGTTGCTTCCAAAGTCCGTTTTACTAAGGGAGTCAAGGACCTCAAGGAGTTCATTGACCCCAAGTACATTCCAAAGGACTTGGGTGGTGACGACACTTACAACAATGAATTCATTGTACCAACAAAGGAGAATGCAGGCAAACTTCCCAAGGACGACAAGTTCAAGGCATTGGTCAAGGAACGTGACAACCTCACATTGGTGTTCCTCGAGGCCACGCAAAAGTGGATTCTGGCCAAGACTCCCGAGGAGTCGCTCGCTTTCGAGAAGATCAGAACCAAAGTCCAAATAGACTTGGCCAAAAACTATATTGAGATCGATCCATACGTGAGAACGAGAGCCTACATCGAACGCTCTGGAGAGATGGGCCCTATCGGATATTAGTTTCACGTTGATCGTATGCATGTTCGAATAGACGAGGATTCAATGTATGCTTGTTCTTGATATAAATCAGGGGTAGTAAAGTGTCTCGGTCAGTAGTAGTGCTTGTAAATGCAAGATAATAAATAAGTTCAGCGGTGTATTCGGCTAGGACTCCCATTTCACCTTCTGTACCCTCACATAAAGTGTGAGTGCTATGAGAAGTAAAGCCACGGTTCCGAACAAAGTCATTCTCTCGATGAATTGTTTACGCTGAGATCGTAGTCTTCTCTCTCGACGGCGAGCTCTTTTTTCTTCGGAAACGTCTTGTTCCAGAATGAGTGCTTTTTCATAAGCCACACAGTCCAGCTTGTGGAGTTCACCCACGTAGTAAGGTTCCAACATATTCAAGGCGTTTTCGGAGTGTGCCACATCCTCGAAAGCTGCGGTAGCATCAACGCCTCCACAATCAAATAGCACTTCCACACCTCCAGGGTGGTCTCCTGCAAACGAAGTGATATCGTAAACCTTGTTGTAAACGACCATCCATAAATCATTGGGTTTGTCGTGTAAGGCAATTTGCGAAAGCAGGTATGTCTGCGGCGAGTCTCGTCGGCTCATCGTATACACATTGGGGGACTTGTATAAGGGCCAACAGTTTTGGGGAATGAAGGGAGTATAATAAAGTAGTGCTAGAAAATGTCGATGATTGCCTGGCGCGATTTGTGCACGTGACGTGAATCTATCTCCACGTAATGAGCTCGAGACAAACGGCGTTGCCCTCTTCAAAGAAAACGCACCATGAGCGTCATTCACAGATCCTCAAGCAGTTACTTCGGGAGCCTGCAAATAAGACATGCGCCGACTGCAAAACTGCGTCGCATCCACGTTGGGCTTCATGGAGTTTGGGATGTTTTGTTTGTATCCGGTGTTCAGGTATCCACCGAAGCATGGGCACTCATATTTCCAAGGTCAAGTCGGTTGATTTGGACGCATGGACTGATGAACAGGTTGAATCCATGGTCAAGTGGGGAAACGCCAAGTGCAATGCATACTGGGAGGCCAAGTTGCCTGCCAACTACACACCAGATCAGTCGAAGATCGAGAATTTCATTCGGACCAAGTACGACTTGAAGAAGTGGGTGGCCTCGGCGACCATCCCTAATCCTGCTGCTATAACTCAAACTCAGGCTTCGGCCGCTGTTGCTTCGACTCCAATTAGCACCTCGGCCCCAACTACTCTGGCTAATTTGCTCGATGATGATTTTGGAGCCTTTACCCAACTGCCCACCCCACCAAAGGCAACCAAAGATCCAGTTTCAACTCCTGTTCAAGCCACCCGGGCCCCTCTTCAAGCGGCTGCAAGAACCAAGGCCCAACTCCCCACTTTGCCAGTTCAGCCACAGCTGGCGCAATCTACCGGTGGTAGTCTCAAGAACAACGGGCGGAATGACTTGAAGAAGTCGATTTTGTCATTGTATCTGTCTCCCCTGTCGTCGTCTTCTTCGTTCATTCAACCTCAACGTACAGAACCATTACCTCAGAGCACCAACGTCAATAATTTGAGCTCGTCTTTGGCCGACCTCAACTTTGGTACTCCTCAACCACAAACCACACAACAACAAGTGAAAACGCCCACGCCTGCTCAGAACCAAACACCTACTTACAACCCTCCTGCGGCTTCAGCAACCCCGGCATCGTCGTCCACGTCGTCGTCGTTTCTCTCCAACATTCCTGGGACTTCGTTCGGACAAACCGAATGGAGCAACGAGTGGTCCGGAACCCTGACGGTGAAGCTCAACAAACTTGACGACGATCTATTCAAGAATGTGTGGGACTGATCACAAAAGTGAACAATTTCATTTAAAAGGGGTTATGTAGTCAATGACCACCTGTGGTGGGTAATCCGACATAAACTTTGAATGAGTCGTACAATAACCATTGAAATCCCGTTAACGTACCCACCATGATGATTCTCACGGGTAAACCATTCCACACACCAGCAAATCCGATCTTGCTGTAGATGCGACGCAAGGCTTGCACAGTGGACTCAGATTCCTTCTTATCGGAATTGATCTTAGACACCATCACATCGGCGGGATGAGATACTGCAGCACAGAATATACCGGCAATGTAGCCTCCGAGAAACGAGACCCCCGTCTGTTGCAAAGAGGAATAACTCGAAACAGGTTTGCCCAAGTAAGCATAAATGAGTTCAACAGTCTTTTCAAAAGAAGCAAACTTCACCATTGTATATGGCACTTGTCTTGCCCAAAGAGGCACAAGACCCTTGTAGAGACCAGCATGGCCCTCCTTGGCAACAATTTTCGACCAGCCCTCTGTAACTGACTTAGCAAAAGGAGGAATGGTTGTTTGGGTTCTGACCTTGATGGTTTCTAAAGGACACAACGCAAGGTCTGCCAAAAACTCCGCCGACGCCGACGCCGCCAAATACACTCCAGTTTTGTACTTGGAAGCAAACTCCTGACCAACAGCATCAGAGTAGGTCTTTTTGAAGAACTCATAGAATCCGTATTTACCGGCTCCCTGAAGTGAGTACCCAATGAAAGTGGCCCCCAAACCCGTGAAGATAGAGTCTCCTGGAGTCTTTAAAATGGTCTTCCACCCTTGAACATTACTCTTGTAAAGTGATGAGTCCACTTGCCGACGACATTTGACCAAATCCAAGGGGGTTACCGCACTGTGGGTGGGTCCACAAGCAACAATCCCTCCAACGGTGCAAGCAGCATAATATTTTGGCGAGAACAACTCAATTGGCCCGAAAGGTCCTGAAGAGCCCAGGGGGACCGTCAGTTTCCCTTCCTCGATGAGTCCTTTCAATTTGTCGTTGACTGGTTGTACAATGGCGTCTGATGAAGAAGAGCCCATGTTGGTTGCTATTACCGCAAATGCCGGAGTGAGGATATTTATGGCCCATCGGGCAAACCCTCGTAGGGGCCTCTCGCACGATATGACGGCATCATTTTTGGCCGATAGCCGGGGGTGCTCGATCCAGCTGCGCCCAAAGTGTTTGTTCCGGCCCCATCGGATGCAACTTTTGATAAGCATCGGTCGGAAAATCTACGCAGTTGCCGACACATCACAATGCATTGTCAGCTCTTAGCACAAACATTTGCTCAATGTATCATCATTGAGGAAGCTCTGGCTTAGTATGACTGTATCTGTCCTGAGTGCAATTCGTCGCTTCATGTAAACTAACATCTTACCGAGGTAGTTCAATTTGCAGCCAATGTTACAGATGCAGTTCTCTTTTCTCATCCGAGCAAGACTACGCAGACACTTCCCCATCCTGAACCTCTATTACCATGCTAGTTACGGGTAATCTCCCACTTGACGTTGGTCACACTGACCTCGGCGCCCGCATCCTCGTCATAATCATACCACTCACCGTCTTCTAAGTCCACTTCTTCAAACTTGGCACGAGACTCCGCTCCAGCGGCACTGAAACGGCCATCGGGATGAAATTCGTTGAAGTCAACTCCGCGGGCATCGATCTCGAGTATGCGAATGTCTTTGCTGTTCTCGGGTGTCAATTTGTCCGAAGTCCGTGTGATGGTTGCTCCATGTTCACTCTTGCATCCTTTACACTTGTAAACGAAACTTGCTTCTCCACGTGAGGCAGTCACGTCGTGGGACTCAAATCGGTTGATGGTGATGGGCTTATCGTGAACCTCGCGACAACGGGTACATTCAATAATGAATGTATACTCATATGGGTTCTCAGGAGTATCAAAGGGCTGGACGTCGGTGACGCCATCCAAATCGGCGCTGGCTTTAAGGTAAAATTTAACCATGGTGATGAGCTTTCAGACTGCTAAACACTGAGACTTTATACTCGATCGTGCGAGAGGTATGGGTGCAAATGCTCGGCCGAAGTGAGTCAGGCGACTTGGACCGAGACCGAAATCAGACATCGTAATGCTCGGAGGATTTGATAGTCTAATCTCTGAGCCTGTTCTATAAATGCTAAAGAAAGGAGCTATAACCTCGAGGAAGGCTACTCATGCTTTTGTTGGAGAGAGTGCGGTGCATGATTCCGAGGGTCGCAACCAAGTCACAAAAGCACCGCAAATTACGTAGCTCGTGACCTATCACATCTCCTCTGTATGATTGTGTTGTATGACAAATGCTCAAGCACCATCAAAGCTCAAGTGACTTGACACACCCTGGGGCTTCGTAATTGCTTCGCTTCTCCCCACTCTTCGCACTATTTTCTTATTTCATTCGCACGCTATTCGATAGATCCCAAGGTCTCGTCGTCCACCCATCGTCATTCTCTCATCGTTACTCAGCTGGCTGTGATTCATAACCTTGTGGGAAAAGTCATACATACACCACATGGCTCGAGACACGAAGGCGTCCGTCGAATCGTCCGCGACACCTCCCGGTCGGGATTTCTCGGATCTTATCCAGGGCGAAGACCTCGAATTCCGAGAGTCTGATCGATCCAACTTCCCAATCACTCATAAACTCGAAGCATTGGGACATGTCAAGCCACCCAGATTCATTCAAGACCTTTCGCAAACCCAGTTAGTATCAATTGCCGGAGCCGCGTCCGGCTTTCTCGCTGGGGTTGTTGTTTGCCCTCTCGATGTGGTCAAGACAAGACTCCAGGCTCAAGGCGCTATGCAGAAGAATATCCTTCTGAAGAAATTCCTTAGCGCTTTCAAGGAGATTTTTCGAACCGAGGGAGTCAAAGGACTCTATCGCGGACTTGTTCCCATCACCATCGGATACCTCCCCACATGGACCATCTACTTCACCATTTACGAAAGAGCAAAAACATTCTACCCCACGTTTCTCCGACAGAATCTTGGCATTCAATTGGATTGGGCCAACCATTTTTGTTCCGCCTTGACCGCCGGCATGGCATCTTCCATTGCTGTCAACCCTATCTGGGTGGTAAAGACTCGTCTCATGATCCAGACGTCCTCAAAGACACCTTTGCATACAGATCGAACGTTCTACAAGGGAACATTTGACGCGTTGAAAACAATGTACAAAGAGGAAGGCTTCCTGGTGTTCTACAGCGGCCTAGTGCCGTCTCTCTTTGGCCTTTTTCATGTTGGCATTCACTTCCCTGTATTCGAGCATCTCAAGTACCTTCTACGGTGTAATGAGCCCGATACTAACCACCGCCTTTGGCGGCTCATCTTTGCACTGGCAGTATCTAAAATGATTGCCAGCACCATAACATATCCTCACGAAATTTTGAGGACAAGACTTCAAATTCAGGCAGCTGATCACAAGAGAGAGACTCTTCTGGCGGCGGTTTCAAAGATCTACCGCAAAGAGCATTTTAAGGGATTTTATGCTGGCTACGCCATCAACCTCATGAGAACTGTCCCAGCCAGTGCAGTCACGTTGGTGAGCTTTGAGTACTTCAAGACGTTCCTTCTTGACATCAGCTCCAAGAGCAAGCTCCAGCCGCACGATTGACTCAAAACTCACACTAATTTCGTGTCACACCCATCTTGAATACCACCACCAACACTTCCGCATTCACCAACCACCCCTTTCTCGGCCAGGTATTCGAATCAGATCATCATAGACAATTAGAGGGGTTCTCCCCACATATATTCAACTTTCGCGCCATTTTCGGTAATCATGAGACTTGGCTGGTTCTTTATCGCTGCCCTAGCATTGGGAAGTCCGCCGCCGAAAACTCGAGAGACACCTGATCCGGATAGTTTCCAATTACCTGAGCCTCTTACCCAGGCAAATTTCGACGAGGTCACCAGTGAACGTCTCACTTTTGTGGAGTTCTTCTCACCATACTGTATTCACTGCAAGCAGTTGGCCCCCACATGGAGGGCTACGTACAAACAATTCGAAGAGCAGATGAAGAAGCTCAATGTTGACATGAGGCAGGTGGACTGTGTCGAGAGCGGAGACTTGTGTGACCGCGAGGATGTGAGCTCTTACCCCATGTTAAGGATGTACGCCCCAGTGAAGGACAAGGAAACGGGTAAGCCGATCCCCAAAAAGAGCAAGATTGTGGAGCACTACCCCAGATCACTCAAGAGAACAGAGAAGCACTTCATGAACTTCATGAGAAACGCGGTTTTCGAGTACGACACTGGGGTGACCGATATGCCCAGCTCGTCAGTTCTCATGACAGTGGACGAGTTATTGCCCCTTGTCACAGGAGAGCATGAGAACGATCAGCCAACATTTGTGTCGTTTTACTCGGCCACTGACGAACAGTTCAAGAACACCGACAACACAGGTAAGAACCATTTTGGCTCTCAGTGTCTTGACTGCTTTGAATTCAAGCACAGCTGGGACAAACTCTCGAACCATATTCTCACCACAGTCAAGACCGCTCACGTGAATTGCTTGTCAAACCCGGTGGTTTGTGAGAAGCTCGGCTTGAAGCAATTGACCAACGAACGTACTCGCACCAGTCCGAGGGCCGTGATGTTTCTTCCTAAGGTGGCTAAATTGAACAAGGTCGACTACAAGGGCGAGCACACTGTGGAGGCCATGAAAGACTGGGCCATCCGCACCTACGAGAACAGTCAGTACGAAGTGCTTAATGCCAAGGGCTTGTTGGACGTTATGGCATTCTATAAAGAATTGCCCAAAGAGCCATTGGAAGTGGACCCATCCAATCCACAGGTTTCGATTGTGTTTTACTTCGATCAAGAGACTGACGTGGAGGAAGATCGAGCCATCTTGCCTCACATCCTCGAGCAGATCACTGACAGTCCCTTCAACGTTCACCTCTACACCGCCAAGCATGCCAAGATTGCTGTCAATCTCAAAACACAGGAAGAGAATCTTGTGAACTTTATTAACTACGACTCATCTGCTACCAAGAAGGAGTTCAACGAGCAGCTGTATATCGCTCGCACCATCAGCACAAAGCCATATCTCTTCATCTCGAAAGACAACGCGTTGTTCGCTCCTGTTTTCCAAAGCTTTGCTCCAGAAGACATTCGCAGTGCATCCAAGGTGTACGACTTCATTGAGGAAAACCAGTTCCCATTGTACCACGAGCTCACTCCAAAGTTGCTCAAGACATATTTCACCAAGTCCAACAAGTACAATGACCGGGTGGTGGTGGCATTTTTTGACTCAAAGAGTGCTGACAATGCCAACAACTTCTACCACAGCTTGTCGCTTGCGGCGCACGAGTACCATCATTTCCACCAAGATTACCACTACAACAAGATCTTAGAGCAGCGTCAAGACAAGGCCAACGTGGTCCAGAAACTCCAGGATAAGGATGCCAATACCAATGATATTATCCAGGCTTTGCGCAAAGAAGTGCCCCACGGGTTTCAAAATGACAAAGTCCTCTTCACATTCATTGACTTGGCTAACCACCCTAATTTGGTGAGTGCGCTTGGATGGTCCGGTGACTTCAAAGCCGGCGACGCTGTGGTTGTCTCGAGAGACAATAAGTACATGTGGGACACCAACATCAATGGCGACAAACTCACCAGTGATCCTCGCCAGATCAGAGATGTTCTTCGCAAGTTGCTCGATCCCACTCTGGTGGCAGCAAGTGTCCCCAGAAAACCAGTGAGCAGTCCATACCCATTGTGGTTGCCGCTCATGAACAATGTGCATCAATACGGTATTCTTGGGTACCTTGGATTCTTCACGGGATTGTACGGCATCTCGTACATGATTCGAAACATTCGAAAGAGACGGCGGTCGACATCTTCGGCACGCGGGATCTTAGATAGCCCACCCAAGAAAGACTAGCCCAATAAATGAAGTCTCTTAGCCTCATTTTCAATGATTTTTTTGTATGCACTTGGTAGGCTGGTGATGACGAAGTTGTTTCCTGGGTTTCCGCTTACCTCTGAGAAAGGAGGCACCACCGTTTTGGGTGGGATTGTGGTGCCCTCTCGTATTAAACAGCACTCATATATGATCACAAGATCGTGAATGTGACAATTGTCCTCTATGAGCACCCTGCTGCCTATACTAGCACATGAGATCTTTGTGTTCTTCCCGATAATGGTGTACGATCCAACTTTTATCGGTCCATGTAGGTCATTCTTGATGAGAGGAGGAATAATTTGGGATCCAGTGTCAAGATAGCAAAATCGTCCCAAATCAATAGTTACCTGTCCCTCGGGTTTGAGTAGTGGGACGTCGCCTCTTAGTACCACGTTCTCATTGATGGTGGATTTCTCGTTGATTGAGATGTGGTTTGCACCAGAGATTTGGGCTTTTTTCAGAATTCGGTTCCCATTATTGGTTTCAAACCACATAGTTTCGCGACTGGGTGCAAGTGTCGAGAATATGCAAAATTGTAGAATTTCAGAATTGGCACATGGAGGGTCTCGTCGCTTATCTAATGCCACACCATAAACATGCAATACAGTGCATCATACCCAAGACTAAAATTCTCATTTTAGTTAGGATTTCTTCTCGTAGATAAGGCCCCGTGCCCCTGATGAGATCCGGGCGGGCGTCGCGCGACATCCGACCAAAGTGAAATGCGGCCACGCGGACTTTTGTTTTCGGCATCGCCAAAACTCAACTTCCTCTCATAAACATGTCCGAACTCCTCTTCAGAATCGACTGTGGCTACCAAAATTACGACTGGGGTAAGATCGGCTCGTCGTCGGCAGTGGCCCAGTTTGCCAGCAAGTCTAACCCCGAAACCAAGATCGACGAGGCGAAACCATACGCCGAGTTGTGGATGGGCACTCACCCTTCTGTTCCCTCCAAGGTTGTGGAGCAAGGGTCCGCAAACAACGGGAAAGTGTTGAGAGACCTTGTGTCTGAACACCCAGAGCAACTTTTGCATAAGGACATCATCAACAAGTTTGGGTCCTCTAAAGAGTTACCCTTCTTATTCAAGGTTTTGTCTATCGAGAAGGTGTTGTCTATTCAAGCTCATCCAGACAAGGCGTTGGCAGCTCAGTTACATGCCAACGACCCCAAGAATTACCCAGACGACAACCACAAGCCTGAGATGGCCGTGGCCGTCACCGACTTCGAGGGCTTCTGTGGTTTCAAGCCTTTGGAGGAGATTGCCAAGAGTCTTGAGACCGTGCCTGAGTTCAGAGACATCATTGGCGAGGAACTCTCCACGGAGTTTGTCTCTGGTATCAAGAGCAACGTCGAGGCTGGTAGTGCCGATGATGTCAACAACAAGAAGTTGTTGCAGAAGCTTTATGGTAAGTTGATGAGAACTGATGAGGCTACCATCAACAAGAAGGCTGCTGAGCTCGTCAAGAGAGCCGAGACTAGCCCCGAGGTGTTTGAGACCATTGCCCCCGGCCTCGCCAACTTGATTGGCCGTTTGCACAAGCAGTTCCCCAACGACATTGGCTTGTTCTGTGGATGTCTCCTCTTGAACCACGTCCCACTCAAAAAAGGTGAAGCCATGTTCCTTCAAGCCAAGGACCCTCATGCCTACATCAGTGGTGACATCATGGAGTGCATGGCTGCATCGGACAATGTTGTGCGTGCTGGATTCACACCCAAGTTCAAGGACGTTGAAAACCTTGTGAGCATGTTGACGTACGACTACGGGTCTGTTGAGAAGCAAAAGATGCCCTTGTTGCCATTTGCCAAGTCTCGTGGGGATGCCGTCAAGTCGGTGTTGTACGACCCTCCAATTGCTGAATTTGCTGTTTTACAGACTATCTTTGACACCAAGGCAGGCCAAAAGCAAGAGTTCGACGGCTTCGACGGTCCTTCCATCGTTATCGCAACTAACGGTGAGGGTACCATCCAACTCAAGGGAAAGGAGCCTAAGGAGTTTGTCACTGGTTACGTGTACTTCATTGCACCCGGTGCGGAGGTTGAGCTTGTGTCCAAGTCTGAGGACGAGCCATTCACCACATACCGTGCTTTCGTGGAAGCCAACTAAGTATTTATATGTGAAATAGAGGATTTGCGGTGCGCAGCCGAAATGCCAAGAGGAAATACCATTCATGACGTGGGACCCATCAAAGCTCTCAAATGATGCTTCTGGAGGATGCAATGACCGACTTATTGCTGCTGTCGAGTCACCGAGTACAGGTGAAGAGCATGCCGATGGTCTAAATTTAGGACCTAAAGAGAGTACGAATGCCCATGTGAGGACGAATGAAAAATTGGTGAAGGGGCCACCTTCAGATTCCGATGCTACTCCTACGCAAATCCCGAACCCCGAAGATGCTCGGTCCATCTTTGTGAGCAACTTGGCATTTCATACTACACCAGCAATGTTGGAAGAACTTTTTGTCAAGTATGGTACCATCCAGCGGTTGACCATTCCGCAGGATACAAAGACCGGCCTCCCGAAAGGCCATGCTTTCATTGAGTTTGTGGAGGAGGCCAGTGTGACGCGAGCACTTGAGCTAGACGGAGTGGAGTATGGTAAGCGGCCATTGAAAGTAAGTCTCAAAAGAACGAACGTGCATCGTCCCACGAGAGGACGGGGTCGCGGCAGGGGTCGTGGAAGAGGAAGAGGCAGAGGTGGAAGAGGTGGACGAGATGGAAGAGGTGGACGAGGTGGAGGACATAGTCACGAGTAACGAACATACAAGATAACGACACACTTTTCATGAGTAGTTGGAGACATTGGGGTGACGAGATGGACAGTGTTGTGGACTTTCCGAATGCCCTTTTGTTCCGGAAGCGTGGCAGCTCTCCAGGTCGGTTGCAACAACTCATCTGTGCGCACAATTTTTTGTACCTCATCGCATCATGGCATCAGTACGGAAGAGAAAGATGGCCCGGTCGTCGGTCAAAAAGGTCACTCGGAGAACCAAAGAGGCCAGAAGAAAGGTCAGAGTTTCTGGAAGTGCCATTGTGGCTGAAAACTGGGACCCAAAACTAACATTTGAGCAAAATTACAAGCGCCTCGGGTTGCGGTCTCGTTTGGGAGTTTATGCTGGAGGAGTGGAGAAGAAAGTGGAGACTCTCACAGAGATAAGACAAAGAAGAGATGAGGAGGAACAGCAGAAGGTGGACATTGCCGCCATCGAAAATACCGAAGACCCAGCTCAAATTCCCGAGGGTGAAGCTCGGTTGATCAGAGACCCTGAGACCAACGAAGTGATCAAGGTGATTCACGGTACCATGAAGGTCGGTTCCACTTTCGAAAAGAAGCCCAAGTCGGTGGTGATTCAAAAATTAGAGGAGGAGGCCCTCAAAAATGCTGCCATAATTAAAGGAAGAGATTTGAGTGAGCGAGAGGTGGCCTTGTGTGAAGCATTATACAAAAAGTACGGCGAGGACTACGAGAAGATGAAGTGGGATCGTCGCCTCAATCCCATGCAGCATTCCCCTGGTGTTCTCAAGGCCAAGATGAGCAAATGGCTCGAGTCTCAATAGTGTACATTAGCATAAACGTGTCATAACATGTCATATTCTAGAGGGGAGCTTCTTGTCGAGAATCTTCTGCACAATATCGTACATCAATGGTTTGAGCTCACACAGGTCGTAGCGGGTAATGAGAGGGTTCTTCTCGTCCTGGAGTTCAACCATCTCAACAAATGTGGGGTCAATAGGGACATTCCCCAAAAATGTCAAGTCAAGTGCCTGACTTAATGCAAGCCCGCCACCCGAAGAGAAGATGTTGGTGCACTCCGAGCAGTGCGGGCAGATGAAGCCACTCATGTTTTCCACCACCCCGAGCACCGTGAAGTTGACTTTTTTGCAGAAATTGATTTCTTTCCGAACATCGGCGGTGGCCACCTGCTGTGGGGTGGTGACGATTATGGCACCGTCGAGCGGCTGGGCGTACCGTAACTCCTCAGCAATGGCAATGTGCTCGTCGCTGGTTCCGGGAGGAGTGTCGATGAGAAGGTAATCGAGTGGCTCGTCGTCTGATCCCCATACCACGTCCTTGAGAAACTGACGAATCATGGCGGTCTTCTTGGGCCCACGCCACACCACACTATTGCCTCTATCCCCTAGAAGAAATCCAAGGGACATTAGATGAAGCGATCCTCGTTCCACGGGTTCCTTCTCCGTGGTAAAGTGCTGATTTTGTTTGTTGTACACCGTCACAGGCACCCAGCCTGCCGTCGACTGGTGGACCTGCTTCTTTTCAACGCCAAACATTCGAGGAAGCGAAGGTCCTGTGAGATCGATATCTAGCACCCCCACATTATATCCCAAGTTGACAAGAGTGAGGGCCGTTTGGGTGGTGACGGAGCTCTTCCCCACACCTCCTTTCCCCGAGAGAATGAGCACGACGTGGCGGACGTTCTTGAGCGACTTAGGCGGTTCCTCCATCAGATTACTAACGAGCACTTTCTTTTTTGGTCGCGACGCGAAGTCACTCAAATCAATACCATGTCCTCAAGGTACCTGACGGTTGGAGGCGCCCACCAGCGAGATCTCCGCACGCAATTGTTCTCCACGCCGGCCTCGAAAGCATTCTACGGTCAGTCACCACAACCGACTCGCACCCAGTCGCCGTACGACAACGAGCCCACTGCCTCCGCCAAACACAACGAATCGTTCCTTTCTCTGTTGGAAAGCCAAAACAACGAGGAACTAGACTCCATGGGCCAAAAAGTGGCTATGCTCAAGAACTTGGGCGTGCGCATGGGCACGGAAATCAACAAGTCCATCAATCTCAATGACGATATCACCAACTCTTTTGAGAAGGGTAAGGTGACTCTCAAAAACACTTACAACAAAATGGTGCTCATGAGTCAGCGAGCGGGGATTTCGTGGAAGATGTGGTTGGTGGTGTTTAGCATCGTGGCATTGTGGTTTGTGTACGTGTGGTTGTTTTAGCATTCTATCTGGGATAGAAATACATTTCATGAAAGGTATGTAGTCATTTGTGGTCATGAGGTTGTTTATGACGACACTCTTTGAGCCCGTTGCGAAAGTAGCTTGAGCCTTGCGGTCAGTTCCTCTTGTCCCGATACTATGGTGGCTCGGGCCACGGTGGTGGGACTTTCTGCATGCTTTGGCATCTTGAGGATCGAGCCCTTGGGCTTGAGCGTCCGATGAGACGGCTGGTGCTTGGGAGTGGGGGACGTCAGTTTGCGGAACCGCCGGCGGTTCTGCTTTTTTAGGGTGCGTTGTAGAGCCAGGTAAATTTGGTTGGTATGGCTGGTGACGTCGTCTTGGTCAGAGTCGTCGCTTGAGGATGACAGACCTTGTAGTTCGTCGTCTTCACTGTTGATACCTGAAGATATCCATACTTCCTCGTCAACAATTGGGTCAGTGGGGTCACAGGCACAATCTTTTAGTGGGGTAATGGGGTTTCCATTGATGCGAAGCTTTTTGAAGAGTGATACCAGCGGCGTCAGCTCAACAGTGGCCAGCGACTTGGCCAGATGGAGAAGCTGTATCGGTACGGGCACCGAGGGCTTTCGTCGAGGGCGCCGGGTCCGGAACTGCGCAATGTTCTCCGTCATGAAGAGTTCGAACTCTGCAGGGTCCTCGAGAACAGGAGAGTGGCTCTTCTGTGAGCTTTCCCCGCTGACTATGTCACTGAGTGTATCAATGCTAGCGGTTTCGCTTTTTGGGCTGCTGGTGCTCAAAGACCCGGGCTTTCTCAGTCGCTGAGACACCCCAGACAACTCTTCCCCTCTTGATTCGTTGGGTAGAACATCATCAAGTAAACTGTCAGGAGATGTTTCCTCCGGTCGAGTTACTCTAGGCAGCTCCACCTCATCCCCAAAGTAGTCCTCGTCCACATCGAAGTCCACTGTGTCTTCCCGATCCACCTCTCCCACCAAAGCATTCACCAAGGGAAATCTCACATGCTCATTCACCCCTAACGTGCGCTCAATGTTGCGGAGAGCCCCCACCACCGTGTTGATGGAGTTGGTGACCGCCATGGAAAGGCTCACCAATTCCCCCACATCATTGGGAAGGTCCACCAGACGCAATTTCTTATCGTCCAGCCTTATTTTCTTGTGTAGAGAGTGAGCCATCCTCGAAAGCTCGATGTTTTTGTGCTGAATTCGCTGCTCAATGGATAGCTTGTTGCGGATCTCTTGCTTGAGGTCGGCCTGGTAATTTGATGCCACCGTCTTGAGTGCATCTGCAACATCAACAAACTCATCATTGAGCTCGCCAAGGATCCGGTCTAGTCGAAACACTTCGATCGGCGGCAACTGGCCCTCGAGCTTGGGATGCATGTTCATCAGGTGGTTTCTGGCCTCTCAATGTTTTTCACTTTTTTCCGCTTATCCCCACAATTCGTCCCCCACCCAATGTTGGTTGTGCCGTTGATGTGGTCCGCCACGGAGTTGGTGGCTATAACATCACAGGTCTTTGGTGGCTGTTGCAGCAACGTGTTTGTGTTGGAGAAACTTTTAGACACATCGGGGGACTTGGGCTCTTCCGTCACTTTCTTCCAGTTTGTCTTCATCAGCGCCATGGCATACTTCCAGGTGGCAGAACGCACTCAGGGATGGCAGCGCCTCTACTTACGCCCAAACATCCCCCTTCATCGCTGGTTTGTGTCCGTCCTCATGTTCTTTGGCGTGTCGCTTCTCAACAACTGGGTGTGGCGCTTCAACATCAGCATTCCTCTTCATATCATCCTTCGCTCTAGCGGCACCGTCATCACCATGTTTGTGGGTTACGTATTTGGGGGCAAGAGGTACCTGACTCGGCAGATAGTAGCATGTTTGTTGATATCAACGGGTACAATTGCAGCCACTCTCAGATCCACCTCATCGCTGGGCCAGGTGCTCGGATGGGGCGTGGTGGCTCTTTTGGCGGCGTCGTTTCTCTCGGCGTTCTTGGGCCTCTACACAGAGTCGTTATTTCGCCAGTACGGCAACCATTGGAAGGAGGGGTTGTTCTACACTCATGCATTGGCGCTTCCTCTTTTCTTGGTGGTTAGCCAAAACCTCCGCCAGGAGTGGAATACTTTGTCAGCCTCGCCACCTTGGCATGGTGTACCCCTGCTGTTGTTGTTACTAGCATTGAACGTGGTTTCACAATATGTGTGCATCCGCGGAGTCAACATGCTTGCGGGGCGGGCGTCGTCACTCACAGTCACGGTGGTGTTGCTCATTCGCAAGTTCGTGAGCTTGATCTTGAGTGTGTTGTGGTTTGGCTCGGCTCTTACCCTCGGGCAGGTGGTGGGGGCGGTCCTTGTGTTCCTGGGCGGCCTCCTCTACGCGTGGCCAGGAAAGCAACCGACAATGCCAGCAAAACAACCAAGGCCAGCGAAGACAGCAAGAGCATCAAAATCAACGAAGAAGCCGAAAAGTACACGGAAGAGAGACTGACTTTTATAGAATTGCATCATGATAGACATCATCTTCACAATTGCCTAGGCTAACTGATCGGCTGTAATATCACCATGGCAAATCTAGAAATACACGGACTTTGGTACGTGGGAGTCGCCAAAGGGATCGCTCTCGGTGGTGCCTGTCGTCTCGACCGTAGCGTTGGTGTCCGCTCGAGAAAGCTGGGGAGGTTTCACCGGCCGAGGAGGGGGGGCTCTGCGACTGGGTCCCTCGCCAAGGTCGACGTTTTGCAACCGCAGATCAATGTCATCATCATCGCTCTCGGTGTAGTAGCTCTCGTCCGAGTCCTCGTCATCATAGTTGGGTGCGGGATTGTCCACTGTGTAGCCGCACGCCGTGTCGAATTTCTGAAACACCGCCACCAACTGTTCGTTGGCCCCGATCAAGGAGCCCAAGAACTCCTCGTCCATGGCCACCACCTCGGGGGTCTTGGACTCCTCACTTCCAGCACCAACGTACTGGAGATACCGAAGTACTTTGCGGCGGATGGAGCGACACTTGTCAAACTCTTGACTCGTCTTCTTATCGTCTAAAGGAGAAACACCCGCGGGTAGAGTGATGAGGTGGTTGTTGAGAGCCGTGACATGCGTGTGACAGTCAGCAATGGTGGTGCGGATCTTGGGAGCCTCCACTCTGTAGTTGATTTGGGGGATTTTGTACTCCTTGTCAGCATACACCACGCCCTTCTTCTTCGACTTTTTCTTTTTCTTCTTATCCTTTGGCTTCACCCATGCCGATTCTGGCTTCAGCCACGATGATTCTGGCTTGGGGCTGGTGGGCCGGGGCTTTGGACTCGTGGGACGCGGAGGTGCCGACGCACTGGGCGTCCTCGAGTGAGATGCTTCCCCAAACACATTGCTGGCACTTCTTGTGTGCTTCTTTCTTGGGATGAACTTGTAAAGGCCTGCCATATACTTGTACTCGTCCAATCCTTCGAGCTCCAGCTTCCATCCAATGGCAAGTTCCTTGACTTTGGTCACCACCTGCTTATCATAAGGGGTTGCCAATCCCGTGCGACCACTTCCATCGAGAATCCCCTTGAGCACGTCAAGCAATTTGTCGTCTCTTGCCAAAACCGGCCCAATCTTGCGGCCCAGATTCAATACAAGCAACTCCAACACGTTCAACGCCCGCACTTGGTGCTCGACGGTGTCTCCGTACTTGATTTGCTTGCGCACAGCGCGAGCTGCCTCCACAGGACCGGCATGTGGTTGCAATTGAATCAAGTCAATGAGATCGGAGAGGTACAATTCAATCAGTTGGTCGATTTCGTCATTGCGTGGGTTCAGGAGCTGGTTGATTTTGACGGTGATGGACGTCACCTGCTTATCACCAAAGATGGGCATATAGGTTTTGGCGCGCACCTCAGCCCCACTTCCATTAAGCCTTGACATGCTAGTGTTCTGGTTACTTGGAACGGTGTGTGCTCTTCGAGCAGCTTTGGTGACGGTCATCAGCCTGCGGCTCGAGGTGGCGGCGGTGGCCAATACTATCAAGAGCTTCGAGGACAATTTCAATCACCAGTTCCACTACGACTGGGTGGTGATGCTGTATCGGCAGTTGAGTGTCGAGGCAAAACAAACGTTGGTGTCGGTGTCATCTGGAACCATACGATTTGTCGAGATTCGTCACATGGGCGAGCTTCTTACATATAGAAAGGGCACCGACCGTGAAAAGGTCCGCAAGCTCCGCCTCAAGATCCGGCTTCCCAAGTCTTTGCGGAAAGTTTCACTGATCCAGAACCGCCATTTGACCCGGTTCCTTCTGGGTCATTACTACAACTTGGACGGGTTGTGGGACGACTACGATTACTATATGAAGGTGCCCGTGGAACTGCAACTTGAATGCACTGTTGACTACGATGTTTTTCAGAAGATGAAGGACGAGGGCATCAAGTACGGCTGGCTGCTTGCTCAAACGCTCCCGGAGCAAATGCACCCCACACTCATGCAGCATGTGCAAGAGTATGTGCTGAACCCCAATAACGCCGTGGCGGAAGTGCCTTCACAGAACAACTTCCATTTTCTTCTCGACAACGCCACGCTCTCGGACCCAGAAAAGCCCAACTGGGGGTTTAGCGGGTGTGCGTACGACACCCTGTTTGAACTCGTGGATGTGCTGTTTTTCCGTTCACCTCAATACCAACACTTCTTCAACTACATCGACGAGAAGTATGGCTTCTACTACGAAACATGGCGCGAGGACCATATCAAGACCGTGGCCACGTCGCTCTTCCTCCTGCTGAGCGAGGTGCGGTTCTTTGACGATTTGGCGGTTTCCACAGCTGCCAAAAGCAACTGCCCCCTTGATCTCCAAACCTACGTCAACAAGAAGTGTACGTGTAACCCATTTCTTCACGGACAAGAGTACACCATCACGCGGCTCATCACCGATGTACACGAGGTGATGCACTCGTCGCAATGCGTGGCTCACTATCTCCGCACCACCTCCACCCGATCCAAAGCCTTCTCGGGTAATCTCAAGTGGCCAGAGGACCCTGAGCCCCCTGCTCCTCTCCAAATAGATGAAGATCAATAAATCATTCTAGGTCTTTTTGCAGCTGTAGTCACGTGCGGCCTGGAAAATTTTTGCGCAAGTACTTCACCATGTCGGATCAGGATAAGTTGAACCAAGACTTTCAAAACACCCACATTGGCGACCAAGGCCAGGGTTACAACCCCAACAATGCCTCTACATTTGTTCCTCAGGGTGGCTATCAACAATACCAAGCGGGTCAACAATACGGTCAGCAATACAGTAGCTACCAACAATACCAGGGTGGTCAACAAGGCGGTTACGAAAACGCCCAATATGGCCAATACCAAGGTGGTCAGTATAGCCAATACCAAGGCGGTCAACAAGGTTACC